>NQII01002304.1:95030-112953 GCA_002778355.1 Clitarchus hookeri
TCTCTCTCTCTCTCTCTCTCTCTCTCTCTCTCTCTCTTAGAATTACAACATTTATGGTTAAAATATACGTTTTTAAAGTGATATACAGTTGTTTTGGATTTTAGCGAATTGGGTTTAAAAACATGTTTAACAGTTGTGAACAGGCATGCAGACACGATCAGTGAAACATCTCCTGCCCGATGAATGCCATTGTGCCGTTCTCTATTTCGTTGTGTTCACGGAAGTACCTCGCGGTGGTGTTGCAATATTTTAATTGCTAGTTAGTTATTTTTACATTTGCTTTCATTAAACATATTTGATTGTATGTGCCTCTTTAGTGCGTTTTCTCGAGTGAAATGTAATATTATCGACTCGTGTCAAGCACTTCGTAAAATGGCTTAGTCTGCAGTTTTCTGTAACCACGATGAGCGAAGCGCCGCAAATATATTATTTACGTTCCGAAGTTTACAATTGTTGGTTTCGGGAAACTGGTGAAGTGTTCAACGTACTGAATGATTCTGCTAATAAATTATTTTGTGTCGGTGAAGTAATTGTTCAAGGATTGCCGTAGAAGAAAATGTTGTTCCAAGTAGAAAGCAAACTGAATGTTAGTATGTTCAGTAAGTAATGTGTTTCGATACAGATATTAGAATGTATGAAATGTACTTGGCCTAAAAAGTTGCACTGTCAAGTCTGTTTTGTAGTGTAAAAATAACGTTTGTTTGTTAGGTCTATATTGGAAACCCAGCAGGTATAAGTTTAACTTCAGTAAAAATGTTTAACCGTAGTGTGCGTTTATTATTCGCATCGGTACGAGCAGCGACGTATTTATCATGTTTTGTTTTTTCGTTGAAGTTAAAACTCGGTCATATTAATTTGAATGCTATTTCCGTACAAGCAAAATTTTCCCCTGCGCTGTCGAAGCGGTATTGAATTCAGAATGACGCTTGTCTTATAAGGAGAACTGCAAAACAATGCTGTGGACTGAAGTTAGCTAATGTCAGTTTTAGTGCCTGCCACGAGACGAAACACAAAGGAAAGGCAATAAAAATGTGTGAATTAGACTCGTAGCTTTTGTTTACAAATGCTGTTTCCCTACTTTGAAAAAACATCTTTGGTGAAAGGATACATTGTGGCCATGCTGCCTTTCTAGAACTGCCAAAATTTAACCCTCTTACATAAAATGGACAATACACATTGTCCATTTCTCTTAATAGAATTTGCTGTTTATTAACATCTTCATACTCATATCACAGGTATACCTAATTTTGACAAAATAATTAGCATTGTTAAATATTGTTTAAAAATGTAACTTTTTTTTTTTGTATGTTTATTTATATCTTGTTTTGTGATTGTATGTTTATAATAAGCGATTTTCTGTATTTCTCCTGATTTCGTCGTAAGTGAGATTCTGTATTATTGAAGAGTACAGTAAACATTTAAAAATTCAATGGCTGCATCTTTCCTAGTTTTGTTCATAAATTTTTCAAATTGACCTGAATTCATTTTCTATCTAATTTTTGTACTTCTGCAAAATGTTGTAAGAACCATTAGGTTTCTGTTTGTTTTGTAGGCAGTCTGACAACGTTCCCGATGCAAAACACGTCTACAACAAGTCGGCAGGTTTTGCGGACATGAGCGGGGAGTGGTACGAGATAAAAATGGCCACGCTCCTGTTTCTGCGAGGCCTCAACTACACTGAAGACTTCTTCCTTGCCACAAATTTTGACGGAGCAGGCATATACGACGACATCGTGTTCAAGTACACCGCCAGGGATCCGTCGGGGCAGCCAAAGACCCGGATATGCTTCTTGCAGTTGAAGCACAAACAACGGGCTGTGATCACGCACACCAAGCTGTTCGGGCCGAAAGGCGCGTTCAGCCTGGCTAGCTACTACAAGTCGTTCTGCGAGGTGAGGAAGACGATGTGCAACAACCCAGCCTTCGAGTTCTGTGGGCCGTTCCATCAGTTCGAGTTCATACTTTATACAAACGCAGAGTCGCAGCTGGAATTTCCTACCTGTCGGGGTCCGTGTTGTTCCGAAGCCAACGACATCTTCAGCACCAGTGCGGACAGTCAGACCGTGTGCGAAAGTGCGCTTGCGGTGGTCGTCGCGGCGATGTCGAGGTTTAAGGCTCTTCTCCTCAACCTGAAGACCCGGTTGTCTGCCGCAGGTAACGGCGACCTCAAGGACGTAGTGCAGAGCGCAATGGATGGACTGGAAGACACTGTTGAAAACAGAGAAATTGTGGAAAAGTTGACAAAGTTGAAGCAGAAGCCTAGTAAAGACGAAGTTGAGAAGCTCATCAAAGAAGTAGAACTTTGGGGAGACCTCTCAAAGTACCCAGAGTTCTTGCACCAGTTCAAGATGCTGACTAGCCAGGCAAGCGAAAGTCAGCTCGACAAGTTGATCAAGGAAGAGATTGTGCACATGTTTCAGACACCGGAGCCGGAAACAGATGTTATATTTGCAGAATTGAAAGAGAAGATGCAGAATTGGTGGAAAGATGGCAACACGAACTACTATCTTACGAAATCTGCAGTGCTCTGGCTGGAAATGATGAAGATGCGGATGCTGGAGCTGTCGTTGAGTGAAATGAGAATGTTGCAGTCTCTGGAGGTGAAGTATCGTGACGACCACATAAGCGTCCTCGGTTCTGGTATACGGCAGAGCAAGGTTGTGAACGTGTTTGCGTCGGGGAAGTCAACAAAGCTGACTTGCTTGAAGGTTTACCAGGCCATGGATGCGGTCACCGAGGACTCGTACTTGTTTGTGAGTCTGAGTGCTTGTCTCGGTCGTCAAGGTGAAGTGATCTCTGTGTGGCAGAGCGCGTGGTGTGATTACCTCGTCATCAATTGCGAAGTGACCGCAGAAAATGTGAAGCCATTATTTGACACCTTTGCAAAAATTTTGCAGGATTGCGGAAGTAAAAAGATTATTTTTATCACATTGCCATCAGATGTGAAGCTCTCCAATGCCATTGGATATTTCTTCAGAGATGTGAACACAAACAATGAAATACATGACATGTTCAAGTTTACAAACTTGGACGAGCAGTCGCAAGTGCAGTTGCTTGAAAAAGATGTGAACTTCCAAGGTTTTGATGTTCCTCTGGGGAAATTAGTTGGTCAACACCTGGAATTAAAAGAGGCAATTTGCACAGAAATCATTGACAAGTTGCTAAATGGAGAGAAGCTTACTATTGGAGAGGAGCTCCCAGATGTTGTTGAGTATTATGTCCCTCGAACTCTGCAACGCCAGCATTTTGTAAAGCAAAGTATTCTGAAAACAGAAGATCTGGGTATAGCATTTGCCATAAGTGGTGCTACGAAAGAAGACATACAGTCTCTTATCCCCTCTCGTGAAATAATAACTTATTATAGAAGTCATAATCGTCTGCCGAAAAAGGTCAAATGCAGATATTTCCTTCTAGATGGCTGCGAAGAATCTACGGCCTTTGCAGAATTGTGCGAGAAGTTTAGTGCAATACATTGGCTGAAGTACGACAACGGGAAGTTTGTGTGGCGACAGTCTCATGGGGACCTGCTGACATTGCGCAAGTACATAATGAAGGAAAATGTTTCTTATGATCTAGATTCACTTCTGAGTCTTCCCGACAGGACAATCATCATCGTTGCTGAGCCAGGGATGGGCAAGTCCACGTTCCTGACATACGTTGCAAAGCAGATAAAGAAGCGTGACCCATCTCTGTGGGTGCTGAAGGTGAACCTGAACGACTACACGTGCTACCTCAACACGATCCAACTGGAGCAGCTCCAGGACGGAGCACTCGAGTTCCTGGAGCTGGTGGCTAGCGTCAACTCGCAGAGCAACGCGGAGCTGGTGAGGATGCTGCTCAAGTACTGCTACCTCTTCACCGGGCGGCTAGTTGTGCTGCTCGATGGCTTCGACGAGGTGTGCCCCAACTACACAGACAAGGTCAGCAAGCTATTGGAGCTGTTTGTGGCCTCCAGGATCAAACGGCTCTGGGTAACGTCTCGGCCGGTCATGCAGACCAAGCTGGAGCAAGAGCTGTACTCCGTTCCTTTCACGCTGAAGCCCTTCACTGAGAAAGATCAGATTGATACCTTGAAGAAGTTCTGGAAGGGGTCAATTGTTGATAACGAGAGGGCAGATGCTTTCATCAACCAGTTGTTGCACAGGACGGCGCAGTTCCTCAATGACAAAGACAAATACTTCACTGGTATTCCATTGCAAACTTTGCTGCTTGCAGAAGTTTTTGAGAATGATTTTAGGATGTATCAGGATTCCAAGCAGTTTGACTTTGAGCAGGAGTGTGACTTGTTCTTACTGTACGATCGCTTTGTCGAGAAGAAATGGGACGTTTATCTCAGTGAAAAGAAGAAGGAAGACACGTCAAATATTGGCGTGAGGCACGACAATGAAGACCTGAAGAATATTTTCATGGCAAATCATATGATGACCGCGCTGCTCAGGATTCTGTCTCCAAGGGACTTGAACTCGATGACTTACAGTGACTTACAGGTGAAGGGCAGCCGGTTTATTGGGAGGATTGAGCAAGGTTATGACCACACTGGGATCATACTTGGCATCACTGATGGCGTGCCTCGTTTTGTGCATCGCACTTTTGCAGAATATTTCACTGCTAAATGGTTTGCATTGAACTTCTCGGAGAACAGAGATTTCATCGAGCATAACTTCTGTGAGTCTTCGTACGAAGTCGTCAAAAGTCTTTTTGATAGAATTTTAGCCAACGATTTTGAACTGCATGTGGCAGTGTTGAGGAATGACATTGCTTCTGTGAGGAACTTGCTCAGCAAATCTGTTGATGTGAATGTAAGTGATCTTGGAGGGAGAACGGCTCTACACCTGGCAGCCATGATCAAAAATGGCAGTGAAATTGTAGAGTTGCTCATACAACATGGTGCAATTGTCAACCTCGTGGATGAAGTTTTGCTGTGGACGCCATTGCGCTATGCAGACAAGTTGAGAGCTTGGTCTGTTATTGGAATAATACTACAAAATCATGGCGACTTCAGAGATTTGGTCTTAACCAAACAGACCTTCTCAGATGGTGACTACATCATATCAGCCCTACACGCTGCTGCCAAAGGAGGTTACGTTGAGCTGCTCACCTTCTTGCTGTGTACAGACAAGTACATCAACGTTACCCTAGACAGTGACAAGTGTTGCCTTTTGCATGTTGCGGCCCAGCACGGTAGGAAAGAGGTGCTGGAACTACTACTGAATAAGGGTGCAAACATTATGTGCAAAGATAAAAATGAAAGAACTGCGCTACATTTTGCTAGTAAAAATGGCCATCTTAATATCGTCCAGTGCCTGGTGGACTACAAGGAGCACAGGGCGTTCATCAGAGACTCGTATAAATATAGGAATGTATTGGTTGAAGGCCTCAATGCCCAGGATAAAGAAGGCAGGACACCGTTGTTCATAGCTGCAGAGTTTGACCACCTGGATGTAGTCCAGTATTTGACAGACAAAGGTGCAGATGTAAATATTTGTTCCAGGGATGGGTACTCTTCGCTGTACGTGGCGCTCCTGAAAGGAAATTTGGAAGTCGTATATTACCTGAAAGACAAAGCGCTCGACAGTGGTACATCAAACGGTTGGACGTTGATGCACACTGCTGCAACAAATGGACATCTGAATGTTATCGAGCATTTAAAGGCAATAGATGCAGATGTGAACGCTAGCAATAAGTACGGGCAAACGCCACTGCACATAGCGGCCAAGAAGAATAAGGTGGATGTGTTGAAGTACCTCATAAAGGAAGGTGCCGTCCTGGATGTGCAGGACAAGATATTCGGGTGGACGGCTCTGAACTACGCCATCAAGGAGGAACACCTGGATATAGTGCAACACTTGCTGGAGGCAGGGGTCCAGCTGAGCATCTCCGGGGCAGACGACAAGCCACCGCAGCTCAGCTTCCACGATAAGTGCGACTGCTTCTGCTCATCGCCAGAGAACGATTCGGAGCTGGCCGTTCACCAGAGGTTGAGAAGCTGGGCCCCGCTATTCCTGGCTACGTGGCATGGCTACCTGGGCATCGTGAAGGTGCTGACATCGAAGGGGGCGATGCTCAATGCCTGGGAGGCAGCCAGCGGGCGCACAGCTCTCCACATCGCTGCTGAGAAGAACCACGTGGAGATAGCACGCCACCTGATCCAGCAAGGGGCGGGCATAAACATGCCCGGGGCTCTGGATGGACAGACGCCGCTGCACATAGCCTCGCAGAAGGGCCACATGGAGATGGCACAGCTGCTGGTGGGGGAGGGTGCGGGGCTCGAGGAGCGTGACCGCATGAATGGCCAGAGCCCGTTGCACTACGCTGCCTGGTGCTGCCATGACAAGCTGGCTCTCTTCCTCATTCGTAGTGGGGCTGACGTGAATGCTGCCGACCGCTCGGGCTGGACGCCCCTGCACATCGCTGCCGAGAAGAACCACCTCGACATGGTGCGCCTGCTTGTCAACAATGGTGCTGATGTGAACACCTGCACCAAGACATACGGCTGGACGCCGCTGCACTACGCTGCCAAGTATGGCCGATCCGACATCGTCGAGTTCCTTGTACAGCAAAGGGCGAATCTGGACACTCATGACACGATGCGTGGGCACACACCTCTACACATCTCGACAGAGAACAGTCACCTGCATGTCATCAAGCTTCTGATTGATGGTGGTGCCAAGGTGAATGTCTTCGACAGCAATAACATGAAACCTTTAGATATAGCCATAGCTCAGAATGATGTTGAGATTGTTAATTTTTTTAACTGTTTTGCCAACTCATTAGAATCTTAAGGATATAATTTATTTTCATAGCCAGATGTGATTTGCACATTGTTGTGCCGAAGAGAAGTATTAAGACAGTGATATTGTAGTATTTGTCTGTACTTAAAATAATTGCAGTTTGTAAATCACCAGCAAAAAAAATACATTTTATGTAATATTTTTATAGCATTTGTGAACAGTATTAAATATTTGTGTTGTTTTTGAAAAAACTTCAGTATTTTATTAAAAGATGAATTGTACATATATACATATTTTTGAAAAATACACAATTTTAGCTGTTTTGAACGTGTGTTTTATAAGTGCATTCCCAACTACTAGACTTGAACTGGATGTAAGGTTTGGAATAATCGGGAAACAGGCATCCTAGATAACACGCCATGCATTGGGTAAGGTCTATCAAGGGTCAGGATGGTACTGCAGTAAAATCTCGTTACAAAATTTTTCTCTGTAAAATATTTTTCTCTTTGGATTACGTGTTTAAAATATTTATCAGATGTCATATACTAGTTCATTAGAAAGTACCTTCAGTATTAATTGTAAAACTGAAAGTCTGTTGTTTATACTTTGTACTTCGATGCTGCTAACACCACGATGTGCTTACAGATATAAATGAACATTTATTGAAAGTACAGCGTGCAAAGGTTTTACAGACAGTTCTTGCTTTATCTCTCGAGTATCAGATAGTGTCAAACATGTGTTCGTAACCCTTATTTCGAGAAAACTGGTCAGGAATATGAAGTAATGACAGTATTGTGTTGTTACTGCTTGTAAGGAAGTGTTTGCATGGGGGAAGTGAAAGAAGGCAGTTTGAGTTGGGAGAGTAGCTGACGTGAGAAGAGGTTCCGATGGAGCGATAACAGAATGTAAGGGTAGGGATGTATGAGCACCTTGAGAAAATCTGCTGACAATCGTGGACATCTTCCACATCTCCCACGTTGGAAAATGTAGAGAATGCCGGGCATTGAGGCTGGGTTGCCGTGATGGGCATAATTCATGTCCTCAAAGGGCACCTTATCATATACGTATTAATTGTTTGCATTGTGAAACAACATCATTTGTAGACAATCATTTCCATAAACTTGATAATGGACTAAGTGAATGTGTCGTAACAAGCAGTAAAAAATGTGAATGCCTATCATTTTCTCAAATAACTTATATACGGCAGTGATAGTGAAAATGATTTGCAAGTTTTGCCTAGCAAAATAACTGAAGTGTCCAGCTGTGGAAAGTGAAGTATTAGGTAGCACTTTCAGTTTTAAACTTTCTGCCCTTATTTTACAAACCTACAATTATGCATTTCTCTAAACTTAGGTTAGTTAGTTGTGATATTATTTTTGAATTTAATTAATTAATTAATTAATTTAGGTATTTATTGTACCCAAGTAGTACGATGTAGCACACACATGTTACTTTAATTTTCATAATTACTGAAATCCACCAGTAAACAAATGTTTCTATTAAGAGATGGTGTTAATATTCTCCTTGCTGAAATAATTAAAAAAAAAACTATTTTGATGCACAAATTATTTATGATTCAGCAGGACTACTGATATATGCGGAAATAAAATTGAAAAGTGCGTTGTTGCATTGTAAACTGTACAATAACAGTATGTAATGATGCAGTATGCTTAAATTTTCGGGACACGGGTGTAAAATTCGTTCGTGTGTATTTAGCTTTGGAAAGCTTTGTAATATTTTGTCAGGTTTCAAGTTAAGGCCGCGGTGGTTCGTTTCCCGTGTTTGTTTGTCGAGCAGACGTGTGCTTTTGAAGGTTATCGAATGGACATCTGCTGTTTACGTTGTAACAGCAGTCCGTTTACCGTCTAGTTTCGAAAGTTGTTGTTTTGGTTATGCGGCCGTTGTGAGCGCGGGACACAATGACGCTACTGGCAGATGCCGGAGGCCATGCTCTTATCTTGGGAGAAGGGGGAGATAGGCCTGCCTAATATATACTGGTGGTTCCTATCGCCTAAAAAGAAAGTAACCAACCGTCGAAGAAGACGCATCGGGCGTGAGAAGACGCGTCAGGCGTGACGAATTTCACCCACACCGGCAAGCACCCCGTGACCGTAAAATCTTTTGTTTACATTTTTTTTTTCAATTTAACGTCACTTAAATTCTATCAACATATTTCCGCCGGTGTGGGGGGTCGTTAGGGTGCCAGGAGGGAACGAACATCCCTCCTGCCTCAGTAACTTAGTCTTACGAGGCAAGTTTGAGACATTAATAAAATGTAAACTACTGTGGCGCTGTTTTCTGCATTGGTATAACTGATTGTGAAAGTTCGTACTCTGTAAACTGGAAAGTCGTCTCTGCACTGTGAAACTTCAATGATAAATAAAGTATAAAGCAAACTAATCTGGAACTACTTTTTAATTAATCGGCGTCACCTGGTACTGAGTCTCGTATTCTACCTATGAGCAAGCCGTGGCAACGTAAACATTCGGCAGGGTAATACTTCCGCAACATTACAAGATGGCGCCCAACTGTGCGGCTGCATTATTATAAAACATCGGCCAGGTAACAAGGCGGAACATTACAAGTATTTTCAAACATCCTCTTTAGATGCACTATAAGAACTTGAGAGCCCACTGTAAAATTTATGCTCGTTGAAAAATCCATGCCGAGTGGAATTCTAGCCTAAATCTCATAAATGCATGCGCACACAATAAACTGGTTTGGTGAGCTGTGGTGGGGGGGAGGCTTTTTTTCTTTTTCAAGACAAGAAAATTGGTGTAATGTGGTGTAATGCACCACAAAGCATGAGGTGCCAAAGTTGTTGTAATTCTGTAGAAATGTCACTGGTCATCTGATGTCATATTTTTTAAGATCCCACTAGGGGATCAAAAATGGTAGAATGTTGGTTGGTGCGCAGTGTAAATTCTCCTTGAGCCATTGTTTTTGCTAGATAAGTTTCCCAGCAACGCCAGGAATATTATGTATACTTTACAGATAGCAGCGGATGCTCCGGACGTGGACAGACCAATAAACTGCCAAGGCCTCGTGCCCACAACAAGCCCCACGCAAACTATTTTTGGTTCGTGGATGAGACTTTCTTGAAATTAACCTTTAAAAAATGTTGCTCCTCGTCACGGCATATATTTTATGGAGCATACTTGTGTCCATCATGTGCCCAGAAGAGTGAATAGCGATGGAGGAAATATATTTCCAGGTCTTGGAGTCGTGGTAAAAGTGTGATGCTTGCATAGGTGGACACTAAAATTATTTAATTTGGGTTTTTTTTTAATGTGAATGGTAAATTAATAAAATATTTGTATTCCTGATTATGGCAATATAAGGCTTATTAATGTAAAGTGTACCTCAAACAGAACTTTTAAAATTTTCAATTAACTGCGAACAGCCTGTGCAGTTACCTAGCGTCTCGTAAAATAATATCCGACGAATGAGCAAGCGATGCAGTAATTCTGATTAGCGGTTATTTAGGGTATAAGTTGTTGCAGTGAATCTGAGAACAATGCACTTTGTGAACATACGTACAATGACCATAGTGTGCATGCCAAAATATGTTCACTGTTGTCGATAGAGAGAAAGTTCATAAAAGTTTTATAAAGACAGTTTTAAAAATAAACATTTTGCCAACAAGTAATAGCTGGGCTACAATTTACTTAGCACACTCGCTATGTGCACAGCACAAATCTGAGTGTTACAATCAAAATAGCACACGCACAGAAACTGTGCAAGTTTACACAAAACATCCCGTAAAATGAAACGAAACAACCCACATAGCACAGGATATCCTAATTAGATCCACAATATCTCAAAGTCACAAGTCCTACAGTGAATCTCTAATGTATATCCTTTGGGTATCCAGTAGTAGATACCAGTTTGTACCACGTACTAGATATCCATTAGATATTACAAAACCACAAATGGCCATTACTTAAGGTAAGTGGCAACATCTAAAGATGTATGTAGGACATCCAAAATATCTAGATCACATTTTGGATATCTTTTGAATATAACTTTGCTAATCTTGGATGTCCTGAATGTCCGAGCGTGTCGATCAGATATTCTTTTGATGTCTGTATGCTTTATTGGAATGGTCTGTAAATTGTGAGTGCTTGTGTTGATAATATTGATAATGAAAAAACTACTATTGATAGCTTGTGAACTGTAAATATATGGACAAGAACTAATATGAAACTCTCATACAGTTCATCTTTACTTACACTGCTTGTACAGTAGCAATCTCAATCAAAACAAGCTGCCATACGTACGGTGCCAAACTATCCAAGCGCGAGTCAAAATTACTACTTTTTAAGAAATATATTAGCTTATTTGATGCTTGCATAGATACTGTCGGCATACAAAGTTCACATGGAAATGGTTACGTGGTTTCATAGATATAGCATAATGGTCTATAATGTTTACGTTACTGTCATTTTGAAAATAATTGTCTGACCCGCTAAAACATGTCAGTTTACATGATGAGCGGTGCTATTACTTGAGTGTCAAATTTAGTAGGATTCGGTTGATTGTTTCCCGAGATGTTACATTAAACCTTTATTTATCATCCTAAAATCAAAAAAATGGCGGGTAAAAGAGGCTATGTTTTGAAACATTAGAGGTTTGCAAAAGATACTTTCAGCATAACAATTTTGGTCGAAACTGGTTAAGCTGTATTGTAGATATTTCAAATTAACCTAAAAAATCTATATGGCCGCCATTTTGAAAATAAGTGCGTTATCCATTAAAAATGGCATATATGAACATGATGTACAATAGTATTACTTATATGTGTCAAATAGGAGGAATCTGTTATGTAGTTACTAAGATATAAGGTAAAAGCTATATTTTTCATCTCGCACTATCTTCCAAAATGGCGGATTAATAACAACATTAATTTCTAAATTCAATGCTTACATCATGCACTGTCAATGTGCCAAATTTTGTTTAAATCGGTTAAATAGTTATCCGAGATATAATGGGATTGCTTAATTTTTCAATTTGCTTTATCTTCCAAAATGGAGAACCAATAACATCACATTTTAATTTCAATGCTTATATCATGCACTATCAAGTTACCAAATTTGATTAAATTGGTTAAATAGTTTTTTAGATATAATATAGTGCCCTAAATATTAAAATTGTCACAATTTTTTTAATGACTACCCGGCCAGATTGAAAACCAAAGTCCCATTTCATTACTAAATACTGTATGTGGACTTAGTTTGGTAAAATTTGGTTGCCGGGTTTAAAAGTTATTAAAGAGGGGAGGGGGGAGGGGCATATATTCCAGACAGACATTCGGGTGATAGCAAAAGCTTACTTTTACTTCGGAAAGTATGGGCAGTTTGTAACTGCCCTACAAGGGTGAAAAACAGAATTTCCCCCCAAAATTAAAGCGAACACTGTTTTAGTAAGTTGTATGACAGCAAAATTTTAGTAAATGGTGAAGAGCATGATAAGAAATGTCTGATTAGTTCTGAATCAAAAGATGCTGTATATTGTATCCCGTGTCGTCTGTTCTTGTTTACATTCGGTTAGTGCATATAGTTCGAGTGAGAGAATCAGTGACTGGAAGTATCTGAGTGATGCCCTGAAATGTCATCAAACGACTCAAACAAAGAACGTAGCATAATATGCTACATATTATGTTAAAATAGCTAGATTTATAAAAACGACTGAGTTACAAACACCGACTCTCGGCCTGCTGTCTTGGAGGAAGATTGAACTGCAGTGCCTACTGGAGAGGTTACTAACAATCGTGCAATTTCTGGCTCCCCATCATTTTGCATTTAATGGGAACAATAACATTTTGGCTCAGGTTCCAGCGGAATTTTTTTTTTTTTTGTATTCGGTTAAACTGTTTGCTATATTTGATACAACTTCCGTCCGTCGAAAGTTAAAGTTTGAGAAATATTTGACGGATAGAAAAAAAGTTGCTTTGCGATTGGTTGAAGATCACGTGACCGCCAAACGGACGGGCGACCGGCGAAGGCGAGGGATGGTTGTGATTCCACCTTAATGCAGCTCATAGCTAGGTATTTTAAAGCTGAAATATTAATGAAAGTGTTTAAAAACTAGTATTAAATAATTTTGAACTCTGGGAGATATCGTTTGGATTGAGGAGTTCTCTAAAACAGTACGACTCGTAAATAAGGACACTGCTGAAGTTGAGGAATACTGGGGTTTCAGCGGTCGAGCAAACTGCTGGCTGAGATGATGTACGTCTGACACATGTTTGTAATTAATGAGAATGAAGCTATTATTAATGATTTTTAAGGAAAATTATGTAAAGATGATGTAATTTTTTTGGAATTTTCAATACCTAAAGATAAGAAGATTGTATGATTTATCCTATTACAAAACTGAACATATTTTAAGGTATTCATTCCAGATGAGGTAAGGATCATAATTCAATGCAGACTATGAAGAATACACTACAATGAAAAGCTTAAGCATTTCCCACCTTTGAACACGATCACAAGAATAGGTGGTAACCACACGAGAGACTGGTTATTATTGTCAATAAACAAGAATGCCTCTTAAATTTGATTCCGTAAAAATGATTTAATATTTAATTAAATTTACAAATTCGCTGTAAAAAGAAATAGTGTTTAACTATTTCAAATGTATTTTGTTTTAATTTGGACTTGAGACATTTTCAAAACTAATTTGTAAATTGTAACTGAATCGTGATGGAGTTTTTTTCAAGTTTATCGTGTATTATCAGTAGCATTAAATGATTAATTAATTCCTAAGGCTGTCTATAGGAGAAATAAAACTACAAACTGTCTTACATCAATAATTAGTTTAGTGTCCTAACAAAAAAAAAATTAAACTAAGACCTCCTTCCCTCTTTTGTAAACGTGGGCGTAGAAGACGAGGTGGTGCGATAAAAAAAAAGTATATTTTAAAGATTGACACCTACTGGAAAAATCTGCTATCTAAGCCCTTGTAGCATTACAACAATAGTGTGNTACGAATTATATATATATATATATATATATATATATATATATACACACAAGGCGGTGCAATCATACATGTAGGACCAGTTGCATAGGTCGTAGGCGTGCGACACCTAATTATTATATAAGCAGAGTCGCGCACCTACTTCCTCCTATCTTTCCTGAACAGATTGTTGTATTAAAACCCTGTAGTTGTCGATTAATATTCTGAGGAAACAGAATACGCGAGACGCTTACGTTATTTTTCATCGCCGTCACAGATCCCTTATTGCCAGACGTGACCTTGAGGCTTTAAAAAAATATTACCTGGGAGGGTCTTTAATTATCGGTTGGTTTACAGTGTCATGTACATTCTTTATCTCATTCATTGTGAAAGAGACCTTGAACTTCAAATTCCGGTGTGGAAGCGTACGATAATACGAGTGTTTAAGGTGTACGGTACGCGGAGCGGCCGGCAAAATTGCAGCGGCTCTTTAACTGACCAAAGTTAGTTTAAACTAAAAATACATATATGTGCGTAGTTTTATATGATAATTTAAACTGGTTTAGGTTAGTTTTAAGTGGCTGGTTTGGAGTAACAACGTGTAAAGTTGAGGTTCGAGGTGAACAGAATTATTACACTCCGCGGGCGCGGTGATACGTTCACGTCTAGTCCGTAGCCGGCGAGAGTAGCCGACGCTCTCCGAAGGTTGCCGAACCTGCGGCGCAGCGCCAGCGGCTCAGCACGTGGAACTTTTTCGAGCAGTTAGCGGCGGGCAGCCATGGTTTGTTGTTGCTTGTTGTGGGCAGGTGTGGTGCTGCTGGCGGTGTTGTACGTGCTGTTCGACGTCAACTACTTCCTGAGACTAGCTCTCACCATCGGCATCGCTCGCTTCCTGCAGCGGAGGGTCAACGTGCTCGACAAGACCTCCATCTACAGTATGTAAAACAGCTTTGCGTCCGAACTCTTCTTTAATCAGCCTTTGACATATTATCCGGAGTTCACTCGTTCACGCCTGACATGTCCAGCTTTTTAACTGGGGTGGCAAGGCCTACTGTGGGCTATAAGAGGGGGATCCGGGGGTCCTTCGCCGGAAATTAAAAAAAAAAACTGGCGTTAAATGATTCGTTTTTGAAGTTTTTTCAGGACTATTTTTACCACAAAATAATTGCTAACATTCTCTATTTACCCTAAAACATTCATTGTTAATTACTTGGATTAATAACCAAACCACTTGTAAAGTAAATATCGTTCACACACAACTCAAGAGTAGGCCTATTTTTAATTGATTGAGTGCTCAGCCTGTTTTTTTTATCATGAAAGCTTTTTGCACAATTCTGGGGTGGCAACTGCCACCCCCGAATTACGCTTATGCATGTTGCGAAACAGGTGAAATCATGGTCGTCGTCGTGCAAGTTTAGAAGCTGGCACCAGTACAGACGGCGTCTTACCCTGGGCAATGCTATTGGTTGCTTATGGCACACCAACAATTTATAATGTGTTGCTTATTGTGCCGTGGATCTACTGAAACCCTTTCCATACGTTCCAAAGGGCCACTTGTTATAAGAAATTCGCAGGTACAATACACACCACGAATGTCTTCTTTTGCAACTTTTAAAAATAAAAATTAATTTATATGTTAAGGGGTTTAAAAAAATATACATTACCCCTACTCCTAAGGCCGTGCTTAAATGTAAATAACCGGTACCATAACCACATCCATGCATCCATAATGAAAGTCCTGTGCTACATTTGACACGATAAAACAGGATTTCTTTTGTTGGCCAACAGGATTTTGAATTCGTGCTTTTGTAAGTTGGCAAACTCGTTGCGTGTATAATTTCCCCTTTCTCCTTTTTTCTTCAGATTTTTAAACACCTCATTAGTGAACAGTCGTGATGGATACGTAAGAATTATACGAGCTGCTGCAGTTCTCATGTCACAAACAAATGAGCACGCGAAGGAAATAATAATTGGAGTCAAATTCATGTTCGGTTTTGTGAACGAAAATGTATGGTTGTAAAAGCGAATTTGGCGTGTGTAGTAATAAGATTGGATTCTAATCTTCACATAAGTCCTTGCTCAAAAAATTGTAAAGGATCGCCAACGTGCTATATACGTAACTATGCGGTCGCAATGATTGTGGCTATTGTTATAATATGGTTATTTAGATTGTGGCAAGACCTTGACGGCTATACTGACATGTTCTCGCCGTAGTTGGCAACGATGTAAGATAAATAGCTTCATGTATAACCTGGCGCTTGAACTGCGTTGCGGAGTGATTGAAATACACGTTATTCCACGAAACTGTCAAACGTGCGTCAAATTTGCTGATCTACGAAAAGAACACACTTCAGACGAGGGCTGTTAAGTGCTTTCAAGACGTCACGTACATTAGAAAAACAATTTTAGAGCACTTAAAAATTGCTAAAAACTGCTTTTAAAACCGCTGTATTTCAAAATATACGCGC
Source organism: Clitarchus hookeri (assembly GCA_002778355.1). Lineage (NCBI taxonomy): Eukaryota > Metazoa > Arthropoda > Insecta > Phasmatodea > Phasmatidae > Clitarchus > Clitarchus hookeri. The sequence continues at coordinate 111,190 of NQII01002304.1, forward strand.
TAGAAAACTACTCGAGGGCTCTGCATCGAACCTTCCTACAAACTTTCCACCAATAAAATAATATGGTCACCGCTGAAAGTTTCGTAGGTACATGCAGTGTGACTCGAACACTGCACGCTAGTTCAGAGCCTTGCGCTTAATTTTCAACAGATCCTGCCTTTTATATATGTCAAATACTTTGACTGACTTGAATATATTATACGTACGTTAAAACTAGGTTATAAGAAGTGTACAATGATCATAAAATTTACCACATAAATAATGCTCTAACCTCAAATACTACCTACGTATATTGTTTTTAATAGTTCTACTGGCAGAAGAACAGTCGAATATCGGAACACGGCGAGTAGCTATTCCGCCGGTCGCATGCTCAACATTACCTCACTTTACGCCTTCGATCCAAACAATCAGTGTTTACGAACAGTCTATGCATGACTCATCATTAACTCTCTTTCCCTGTCGTACGCCGAGGTTGTGCATTACCTTCTCAGTCTCCGACGTGCCACACAACTGATAACGTCCTTAAAGGAGAATGGGAGCTGGAATCCTCTTACTCCGTAACCATCAATACACACAAAAACAGCATGCATTTTAAATTTATTTAGCATAAAATTTAAGTAAGCTATCTTTATAGTTCACATTGCATTTGAAAGAAGATAGTTCAAGTTTAACGAGTGCAAAAGATTATTGTCGAAATACGTTTATTTCACAGTAATTGTTATAAATATATTTAAAAAATTGCTTAGAATACGTTAATTTTCTTGAATATCATTGATATTTGTTCTAAACAAAATTTCCGAAGCAATTTTGTTTCTAAGAAAAGAGTGAATCTTCGTCTATGGTTTTTTATGATCTTATAAGAACTTAACAATAAAAAGTCAGGGGGAAAATATTATCGTTAGTAGTGTTTTTAAAAAAAAAATTTATATTTGGTCATATAATAAAGTTGAAGACTTGGAAGGACGAAATTTTGAAAATCTATAGATATTACTTAACATTTTAATGTGGTTTGGGTTTCATGTAGATAGGACGAATAGTTTTCGAAGGACAATTGAACTACTGGAATAATCGTAGATGTAGCTAAGGATGTGCTGCTGTTGGTGTGCGGTGGCGTATTCTGCAACTACTAGCAGTGACCACCTGCCGTGAATGGAAACATATCAGTTATTTAGACAAAGTGGTGCGCAGATACTGTTTGACGCTCGAGAACCAGAGAATGATGGATGGTTACATGAACAGTACTGTGTGAAGCAGCATTTCCATACCATTATCTCCGCATTGCTATGCATCTCGTAACAGCATTCGTACAAAATACATCAGTTCGTGGCATATAAGACTGCTTTCGAAACCAACTACTACGACAAATTTATATTTTGATACCAGATGGTGCTGTAGGCGAAAGGATTATAACAAGTGCGATTTTACTGAAATGGCTCAACTCTAATACGAATATGTAACCAATCTATACATGGGAACGAATTTTTAATTGTTGTTTATTAAAGCCACTGCTTTATGTTAAGTATCGGGGGAGAGATGAATAAGATCGGCATATAATTAAAAATAACTTAACTTTATGCTAAAAAATGGTATAGCCCCGTATTATTCGGGATTCATACATAGCATGTTTTGTACTGTAAGGTGACGTCCCAGCCAACTATGCTACCCATAGAAGTTTACTGCAGTGGAATAATATTGTCAAATATGTCGAGCTACGTAACCTTAAATCCCAGAAGTTCAATAGTATATATATATATATATATATAT
>NQII01002304.1:112978-128875 GCA_002778355.1 Clitarchus hookeri
TATAAAAAGATATATATATATATATATATATATATATATATATATATATATATATATATATCTTTTAACCTCTTTTCCCATTGTTTCGTCAGGGAATAAGAATAATTAACGTCAAAGCCATGCCAACTTCTTGGAGCAGTTTGAGTGTGGGTATTTTGCATATTCAGTGGAATGAAAAATATTCCAGTTCATTTGCGGAACGTCCGAAATCTAATATTTATTTTACATTGAAATTATGAATTGAAAAGTTTTATAAGAACCCAGTAATTCATAAAGGGCCGAAGATAATTCAATAATCGTAGTTGGATACCGCGACATTCTAAATAATTAGTTGGTAAATATGGTAGGTAAATAATTACGTGTTTATTGAACTACTTCCTTTATTTTTTTATTAATTTTATTTTTATATTACAAATTTATGGTTTAATACTTTTACCACTAGGAATGTAACAAATGTTAAACTTGGCTGCAGAGTTTTTTGTTTTAAAGGCACGCATTTGACACGTCAATGTGAAGGGGACGGTCTGATATTTCCTTTATGGTGCGCCACCCCATGGGCACCTAGCTGTCCGCAGATACCTGAACGAGACGTTGCCGCAACGCTGGATTGGTCGAGGAGCAGCTGGTGACCAGGCTCTTCATCACTGGCCCCCAAGAAGCCCGGATCTTACCCCGTGCGAGTTTTTTCTATGGGGGTACATAAAGGATCAAGTGTTTCGTCCCCCATTGCCGGCTAGCATTGACGACCTCAAAGCGAGAATTACGGACGCCATCCAAACCGTAACACCGGACATGCTGACAAGAGTGTGGAGCGAGTTTGATTATCGCGTAGATGTCGTTCGGGCCGCTCGTGGTGGTCACATTGAACATTTATGAATGTATGGTAAACAAACCCCACGGTTCCGCGGTTCATTTGATTGGTCAATCAAGGTTGTAGGTTGTTTGGTTTTGATATTATAGACGTTCATAGTTGGGGTATTATTTTATACTCATCTTGTATAATACAATAGCAATACCAGTAATCGTATATGGAAAAAATTCAGAAAAGTTGTTCTAGAAATAGATAAAAACAGAGTAGTGAGTAGCGAAGGCGAGTATAATGGCCGGCAGCTGGGTCAGAAGAAGAGAGGTGCACATGGGAGTTCGAACTCGAGACCATCCGCAATATCTGACTTAGAAATATGCATTAGTTTACGATTTCAAAACAACAGTAAACAACAGAGAATGTTAAAAGGTAGAGGTGCGAATATAGATGTATTGGCACAAATATTTTGTCGTTCTTTCTTTCTTGACCTCTCGTACTCGATATGTATGCTGACGCTATATATATATATATATATATATATATATATATATAGTACTTATCGAGAGCTACAGTGTAACTCTGAACAGTTTCGCTTCTGGCGTTCCTAACGTAAAACAAATGTGGGCTCAGTAAAAATAAATTCCTGTTTAAATAACTAAGCTGAAATCTACCTCTCCTAGGTTACTTTACTCATTTTTTTAATTGTTGTTTTTTTCGTAGTCTTTAAAATGCGATACTGTGAACATTTTATTCGAATTCCAAAAAAAATAAAACAAATATTTTTTGTTCCGGTAGATAAATTCTACAAGTGCAATATAAATGTGATACGAACATGAAGTCGTATGAGAACAAAACATGAATGATGGCAGTTGGGAGAGCTGAATGTGTGTGTCGAGAAGAAGCTAGTTTGTCCACGTTTAGATGAGTTATTTTGGACAGTATTTAACGTCAGTATAAATACTAATAAGTTTATTTATTTCTAATGTTTCTTTAGGTCAAATTAATAATAATGTACAGCTATAACTTAAAAATACAATTTTTAAAAATTAAACGTTCTTCTAAAACACATAAAAAATATCTCAGTTGCTTTTTAAAAAAGTCAAATTTAACAGTGGACAGACTATCAATTTTCACGCTGAATGTTTATGTTCCATTGAAGGTTGACATTTAGTATTAGAAACAATACAACTGTTTTGTTGCCAATAGTACAAAAAATTATTTGTTTTAACGGTGTGGGAAAATGATTCAATGGCAATAATTTAAGGAATTCAATTAAAGGTTATACTTTCGTGCTAAAAAATGTACAGAGTTCTTGTCAATTGAACGCGAGATGATTTTGCCGCGAAATATACCTAAATATCACTATTTTTAATTTTAAAAAATGGAAATGTAGCACTGAGCCAGCTGGAGGTACCGGCGGCCACTCTCTCTGGTTATAAAACACGACACTGTGCTATCAGAAGGCGAGGTCACCGCCGCTACTTACCACACAATGACCTAGCAACTCCTGTTCCCTGGCCGAGCCATTGTCCTCGCTTGAACAGCTACCGGAATTACATACGTCAATTGCGAGCGTGCGTCATCGTGTACTTCTAATTACTTACCTTTTCCCGTATTTAATTTCATGCTTTGTACGCTGGTCAACAGCTCAGGCCCAGTGACAGGCCCGCACAGGNGTCAACAGCTCAGGCCCAGAGACAGGCCCGCACAGGGAATACGGAGCAGAGCACGAACGCGGCAATCAAATTCTGAGTCCCGACATCAAACGGCCACTTTGTCAATAGACCTGTTGAAACTACGCAGCTTTAACTCTCGGTTTTCGCAACCGTCTCCACAAATGCGTCCTCTAAAAGTTTACCACCAGGGGCAGGTGATTATGTGAATGAGTGAGTGAAGAGATTTGGGCCACTCTTTAACAGCGAGGTCTTGAGAGCCGATGAGTGTGATTGAGGTGAGCATGGAGCAACGCCGAAGTGAAAAGGTGGGGGAAACGGGAGATCCCCGAGAAAACCCGCCACCAGTGGCATCGTCGGGCACGATCCCCACTTGCGAAAATCCGGGAATGACCCGGCTGGGGATTAAACCCGGTTCGTCTTGGTGGGAGGTGAGCAGGCTAACCGCAATGCCACCGCGGCCCCATGATTATGTAAACGAATTTACATTCAGTCACGTCCTATTAAGTGGTTTTAAAAAAGTTTTTTTTTAATCAGGAATATTGTTACTGTGTTTTAGTGTTCTTGTAAGTTCGCGTCAAACACTTGCGCAACAATTAATCAATATCTAGAGAGACACTGAAAAATCGCGAACAATTTTTTGAGTCAACATATCTTCCAAAACATCGAGGCGTCCTGATACTTTTATGATTGGATGATTCCTTTTTTGACTCTGCTTGGCACTTTGCAGACCAATCATAAAGTTATAGAATTATTATTGGTTCATAGAAATAGGAAAGTAGCTGCATACACACACTTCAGCCAATAATGAAAGACATTTTTCTAAAATAGGTTGTTCACGGAACAGTGAGCACTGTTTAAGGCCGTGCTCAAGGGTGGAATTCATAGTGAGCATATGAGCAATACTTGAAACAAGAATTACTTATGCTCGTGCTTATGTATGATTTTCAATTCGTGGTGCCAGATACAAGCATTACTTCTTTTGATAGCTTGAAGTAATACTTCATGAAGCAATACTTTAAAATAAGTTGTGCGTGTTACTATTTCATAGTCTAAGTTCCTTTCATCTTATTTGTATATTTTCGCCGATTGTTAATATAAAAATTGGCATGCGATTAATAAACACAGTGTATACGTTTCATAGCTCTCAAAATTTAACGTATTGAGATCACAATTTTTTTTTGTGCGGATTGTGTTTGTTGAGAGGCCCTCAACAATGTAATGCTTGTTTATTGAGCAGTATGGCCGAGTTGACGAGAAGTGGCTGTTTTGTTGCAACTGCCCCAGTGCCTGCTGTTTTTCGTCTAAAACGCACACAAATATTTGTTGACTACAGGGATACAGTAACCAACACACACACGTCTGTGATATTATCCATTTCATGTAAGTGGGGTAAATTTTGACAATTCTAAAAAAGTAGCGTGGCCACAATGTATCCTTCCGCCACAGCTGTTCACCCAATGAATAAAAAAACGTTTGTAAACCAATGTTACGAGTCCAATGCACACTTGCATTTTCCTCGTGTTTCCCGTCATGGTGGACACTGAAAGACTGACGTTGGCTAACTTCCGTCCATGAATCAAAGTAGGATATTATAGTTATTTTGGCAGTCCAACCTGTTTTATTTCTGAAATGGCCGAGTAAGTTTGCTGGTGCTCTATTTTATGTAGAGTGGAAAAGGAAAGGGGATGGGGGTTACTTAAGTTTAACGTCTTTCTTTAGAAGGCAGTGTTTTGCAGTTCTTCGTGCGGGAGTGCGTAATTTTGAATTGTATTTTGTTTTGATGGAGCAGTGGAAAATTTGGCTCGTACGGAAGTAACATTTAAATTATTATAACTTCGAAAGTTTTAACTTCAATGAAAGAACAAAACGCGTCACATACGCCTACGTACGTCGTCGTTCGTACAGATGCAGCAATAAACAACACACGTTCACCGAAGTTAACCTTACACTCGTTGGATTTACTATATAGGCCACATTAACAAATATCACTTTTACACTACAAGATATTTTAAAGTGCGGCTTTTTTAAGCAACGTGCATTTCAAACATTATAGTAACTGTTAAGAAGTACATTAGTTACAAAACACGCTAACTTACCGATCGTAATTCGCAACCTCTGGAATGTGGGGTTTTCCATGGAAAACCTTGCAACAAGAGGGCCATTTTTGGTTATTAGGGCATACTGCTGAATAAACTAGTTCCAAACGTTCATAATTCCTAACGGTGAAAAAGTTGCGTGCAATATGAGGATGGCCAACCCTGTTATTTTCATTACTGTGGAAGATGGTGTTTGTGGAGGGTTTATTAAACAGTTTCCGCTGCATCAAGTACATTGTTTGGCCCGTTCTGCTGCTATTCGTTCAACAGGAAGGTGGTTTACTGTTTCAGCAGGATAACCTTCGTCCACATACTGCTCGACGCGCTCTTCGTGGTGTTCGACAACTGGTCTGGCCAGCACGATCCCCAGACCTCTCCCCCGTCGTCGAACATACTTGTGACACGATGGAGCGACGTCTGGCCCAGCCTGTGCGCCCAGCTAAACTTGCACAGTTGCGACAAGAGGTGACAGAGGCCTGGAACACGATACCTCGGGGCGATATTCATCACATGTACGACCCTCTGCATGCGAGAATACACGCCTGTGTTGATGCCCGAGGGAGTGGGGGTTACACTGTGTGTTGTCGTGGTGCTAAGTGCACACAGTACTTGACCTTTACACTTTCCTCGCACAACCGTTCAGTATGTCGCCTGCCTGCCCAAGCCGCAAACTGCAGTCAGCAAAAAGCACGATGTTGAGACTTGTACAGAGAACAAGCCAAGGTTACTGTCTAAAGCAGACGTGCTTTAACACGCTTCTGGTTCGCGACTCACCTTTTAAAACACTTCAACATGTTATTACGACAAAACGAGCTCATTTCCAATTGTCTCACATTTACAAGGCTTCCAGCCGATCTGACCAAGCATACTGCAGCAACGGTTCTCCGTGTTCAATGAGAGCTTCCTTTCCCACGAGTCCCAAGTCAGCATAGCGTCTATCACGCGCGTGGGTTGCACTCTGGGGCCGCAGTGGTGTAGTGGTCAGACTGCCTGACTCCCACCTATGCTCAAGGGACCATGGTGATGCACTAGTCACACTACTCGCCTACCACCTAGGCACGAATGAGGCTTCATGTGTGTGGGTTAGCGCAAATCCGCACTGAAGTCAACGTGGCTCTTGTTATGGTAACTTTCCTTCAACTCTGCGTCAGTTTCTTTTTATAGAATCGTATCTGTGTTCACATTGAAGTTAACTAAGGTTCCTTATCCAAGGCTCCTAAAAATAAGACATTAAATTTGAATTTAAAATTTGTTTCAAATTTCACATTTTTTACTCAATAATTGTCTTCCCTCTTGGCATTTATTTTATCCCACGGCTCTTTACTTTACTCCTGCGGACTCGTTACTTTCCGTGTTAATTACCTCCTTACTTCTCCCATGCAAGTCCAAGTGGAGTGGGACCGCGGTGGTGTAGTGGTCGGACCACACGCCTCCCACCCAGGCGAACCGGGTTCGATTCCCGGCGGGCCGCTCCCTGATTTTCGCATATGAGAATCGTGCTGGACGATGCCGCTGGTCGGCGTGTTTTCTCGGGGGTATCCCGTTTCCCCCCGCCCTTGCATTCCGGCGCTGCTCCATACTTACCTTGTTTCACCCTCGTTGGCTCTCAAACCTCGATGTTAAGAGCTGCCCAAATCACTCCACTCTAAGTGGTGTCTGGATGTAAGTGCCTCGTAAGTTTTTGGTATGCGCTGTACTCGTGCTAAGCATTTTTCTTACAACTAGCGAACAATGCGCTGCATACTCCATGACATTGACATTAACCATTCGTGTCAAAGTGAGTGAGTGAGTGAAGAGATTTGGGCTGCTCTTAACATCGAGGTCTTGAGAGCCGATGACGGTGAAGTGAGGTGAGTATGGAACAGCACCGGAATGATGGGGACGGTGGGAAACGGGAGATCCCCGAGAAAACCCGCTGACCAGCGGTATCGTCTGGCACGATTCCCACATGCGAAAATCCGGGAGTGACCCCGCCGGGAATCGAACCCGGTTCGCCTATGTGGGAGGCGAGCAGTCTTTCCACTGCACCACCGCGGCCGCTATTAACGTCAAAGAGGTGTAGAAAAATTCCACCAATAAGATAAGTCGCAAGGAAGACTGTCAAATTATTGGGCACTTGTGCCTTGCTGTGTACAGTTACGGTCATAAGAATCGCTCTTACGCAACGCGTCCAAAATCATGGGTACGGTGACTCAACGTGTTAATACAACAAAACAACAAAAGTCAATTGAATTGACGTACAGCTGGTCCATATGTATTTGAATGCACTGGAAATTAATTTTTTTAATAAGTATCTTCTAGTTACTGCATATACCCGGTGAAGTAACAACTACTGATGGAAAAGAAAGGGGGTTATAGTGGACATTGCCCCTCCCCTCCATATATTTAGTAATGGGCGCCACAATGAGAGTATACATAGGCACCCAAACTGGTTTTGTTCACTGAGATGCATTAATGTTTTGTATACAATTTTCAATGCATTATTAAAATGCATGTCTGATACTTATATACATCGTCGCTTCTGGGTTATAGGCTTTTCTCGATTTCGTATGCAGCATATAATTTAGGTTTTGAACGCACCAAAATGTAGTTAAAATAAAAGGAAACATGTCTTAAAGAGTAGTGCCTGAAAGCCTGTACCCCACTCTCTCCCCCTCAGCAGCGGGCGCTTAAGTTGTGCTTCTTCGTAAGATGGAAATGACGTTTCGCCACTGCACAAATCCATTGGTTGCATAACGTAAATACTGATTAAGTACTTACAATATTGCTGACTGTGAATTATGAACAGGAGTCCCATGCTGCAACATCGTAGTGCTTAAATTAGGTCGTCACGTAAAATGTANTTTTTTCCGTAGAATTCAGTAATAAATAGCGAAACAGTAAAATTTTTCTGACAACAATATTTAGAGTACTATTTGTTGGGCGCTTGGGGTACTGGATATAGGTCCGTGGCGACGTCTGTCTTTGCAAGCGGCGGAATGATACACAGTTGGCACAAAGAAAAAATCGAGAGGTCTCTCAAAAGTCTCCAGTAACTGCGAAACGCCATTATTAGCGATGCAATTCACCATAAAATAAGTTTTTGATCTAGTTTTTAAATGTACGTCTGCATTTCGCCGTCTGCTCTTTGCTATCCCAAACATGCACTTTGTTGCTCGGGTTGTTCTTATGCAGTAATAACAGCACGTAAGACATTAGAGGCGACGATATGTCTGAGAACAGACGTCAAGTGCCAGAGCGCAGCGGCAAGGAGATTTAGCTTTCTTGGAGCATATGTAAATGCTTCAAAGGAGTCGTCATATTTTATTGGAGAAATGTTTGCCATTTATTAATGAAAGACCCAAGTAAATTACAGTGTTGGTACTTCTGAACTGGCAATGAGATGTTCCTGTGTACCAGCCATGAAGGTAGGAATATAACGTCAGGGCTTCGAGACAGAAATTTTGTGGTGGAGCCATATATCATCTTCAAGGAAAAAAAAAATGCCCGTATTAAAAATTGAATAGATCCCAGATTCTTATTCGTACTTTTCATTCAAATTTTAATGCTTACCTTTGGTGGAAAATTGTATGCGAAGATATATGTGGTCTTATGCAACATTTTTTGTCTTATATTAGTGTCCATTTAAATTTTGCAAAACTTATTGTATCTAATTATTTTATTCGCTGTTAAAGAGAGCATGTCTAATATCTACAAGATGAATGTGTGGCTAAAATAAAAAACTGCTTTCATGTAGTCCTCGTCAGTACAGATTGAACAAAGCTATTATATATATTTATGACAAACAGTATGGCAAAAAAGAAGAAAAAAAACTAATTTAACAGAGAACAACCACAATTAAAACTAATCAGAAATATTTAATATGTTGAAGACTACAAATATTTATGTTGAAGACTACTGGGATCCTTGTTGCTTCCTAGTTATTTGTCGGCCTTGTTATTTGGTTATTTGTGCTGTCCTCTTTTCGTCCGTTTTTTTTCTAATGCTGGGTAGTTTACACAGTTTATTTAAAATTTCGTCGTGATCAGTGTATTTATTGCTGCTGAAGTTTACCTCTTGCTTCTGAAGTGTACCTCTTGCTGTTAAAGTGTGCTTCTTGTTGATGAAGTGTACCGTTTGGCAATGAAGTGTACTTCAAGTTGATGAAGTGTACTTCTTGCTGCTGAAGTGTACATCTTACCTCTGAAGTGTGCCTCTTGCTGTTAAAGTGTGCTTCTTGTTGATGAAGTGTACCGTTTGGCAATGAAGTGTACTTCAAGTTGATGAAATGTACTTCTTGCTGCTGAAGTGTACATCTTACCTCTGAAGTGTGCCTCTTGCTGTTAAAGTGTGCTTCTTGTTGATGAAGTGTACCGTTTGGCAATGAAGTGTACTTCAAGTTGATGAAGTGTACTTCTTGCTGCTGAAGTGTACATCTTACCTCTGAAGTGTGCCTCTTGCTGCTAAAGTACGCTTCTTGTTGACGAAGTGTGCCGTTTGGCAATGAAGCGCACTTCAAGCTGACGAAGTGTACATCTTGCAGAAGTACGCCCCAGCATCGTGTGTCGTGTTGCAGGTGTGTGCCTGTCGAGCGACGTGGACATCTTCCTCAAGCACATGAACAACGCGCGCTACATCCGCGAGCTGGACTTCGCGCGGTTCGACTTCTACTTCCGGTCCGGGCTGTACCAGGAGGGGATAGTGCGCCGCAAGGGCGGCAACGTTATGCAGGGCGCCTCCAACATCCGCTACCGTCGCGCCATCCCCATCTTCAGCGCCTACCGCGTCGACACCCAGGTAACCTAGCTCGCACTCTCCGCTGCTTACTCCACACGTATTCAACTACACGTATTACTAGCATTGTTATTGTAGACCTGGGAATGTCAATTGGTGATGATTGTTGCTGTGGTTGTGGTTATTTCAATTGTAGAACAGCCTTGAAGCCAAGTTTTGCCAATTTTGTTTACGTGCTGTGAAGGCTCTGTCCCTGCTTTCAACGGACGTGGCGAAACAAGTGCACGGTTGTTGTTCCCATTCCTCATTGTGACTGCATGAACACATGAAGTAACAGGACAGTGTTTCGTTGCGTTTTAGTAGGGCCTGATTGGATGTATGCAGCGAATGGAACACAGCCACAGTACCCCCTTCCCCTTCAGGATTTAAGAGGCCACCCTAGTTGGCATGGGTTTCATTTTAAGCAGCTGTGTCCATTATGATGTTTAGAAAATTGTGGAGTATTTCAACGTAAAACTCTTTTTCAAGGGCAGAAATGAAATTCTATATTTTGTTGCTCATTTACAAATTTTGTTATTGATACATAGATGTGGTCGTTGAAGAGTGTCATAGCCAGCGAAATTCGCCGTTTTTAGCCCTGTGTTTACGATATCCACTCTTCTGTAAAACAGCGTATCACACTGCAGGGACAAAGCTGTATCTTATCTGAATAGATCGCTTTATTAAAGCCCTCTAGTCACCGCTTCAAATGCTGAGTAAACAGAAAACGCGCGAAGCTTGCTTATGCTAATTTGCGTCGCCGCCGCAATGTTTCGTTGTAAACGGATGTGACTGACGCCTTTAATATTGTTTACTGGGGATCTCCCTTCACCCTTTCGGGCCCCTAACTACTTTACTGTGTAGCAATCGTTAAATTTTTTTTAATGTCCCCTGCACTTGTGTCGAGTGTGCTTCTCGCAAACGGCGAACAAACGCACTGCGTGTTCGTTGCCGCCGGCGGTGACCATTCACAACTAAGAGCTGCAGAAACTTTTGACAAGTCAGATTCCTCACATGGAAGACGCTCAAAACACCGGCCACTGATTCCTTGTGTACAGTGCCGACCATAGGTACTCTTCATGTGCAACATGTCCTTGATCATTGACACGAGGACTGAACGGGTTAAGGCTCGGCTTCGCCCCTTTCACAAAAATTCTTCGTTTTTCGCGTCACAATTTCGGATGCATAGTAATTACTGACAATGTACGATTATAGAAAATTTGCATTTTACAAGTTGTTTAATATTTTTGTGCGTAATTTTAATCGTGTGTTACCTGCTTGTTGTAAAAAGTCGAGAACATATCTATATTTTATTAATAATTCTCGACTTTTTACAGTAAGCAGATAACACACGATTAAAATTACGCAAAATAATATAAAACAACTTGTAAAATGCAAATTTTCTATAATCATACATTGTCAGTAATTACTACGAATCCGAAATCATGACGCGAAAACTAAGAATTTCTCCAAAGGGGTGTAACTGAGGCTTAAGGGTACTGCATACAGGCTGGCAGCTGCCACATTTAAATAGGAAATCCCATGTTAGAGAAATTTCGATAGACGTTTCAAACAAAACGTATTCTTCACGATTTTTTTAGAGGCTCCCTACAGCGGAGATTTTTAAATTTATGTTTTACAAATGTACATACTGTCTATCTTTATTGAAAATATACGCTCGTAGGGATCTTCTCCTTAAAANTTAACATCGAGGTCTTGAGAGCCGATGACGGTGAAGTGAGGTGAGTATGGAACAGCACCGGAATGATGGGGACGGGGGGAAACGGGAGATCCCCGAGAAAACCCGCTGACCAGCGGTATCGTCCGGCACGATTCCCACATGCGAAAATCCGGGAGTGACCCCGCCGGGAATCGAACCCGGTTCGCCTAGGTGGGAGGCGAGCAGTCTTTCCACTGCACCTCCGCGGCCGCTATTAACGTCAAAGAGGTGTAGAAAAATTTCACCAATCAGATAAGTCGCAAGGAAGACTGTCAAATTATTGGGCACTTGTGCCTTGCTGTGTACAGGTACGGTCATGAGTATCGCTCTTACGCAACGCGTCCAAAATCATGGGTACGGTGACTCAACGTGTTAATACAACAAAACAACAAAAGTCAATTGAATTGACGTACAGCTGGTCCATATGTATTTGAATGCACTGGAAATTAATTTTTTAAATAAGTATCTTCTAGTTACTGCATGTACCCGGTGGCGTAACAACTACCGATGGAAAAGAAAGGGGGCTAGAGTGGACATTGCCCCTCCCTACATTTAGTAATGGGCGCCACAATGAGAGTACATAGGCACCCAAACTCGTTTTGTTCACTAAGATGCGTTAATCTTTTGTATACAATTTTCAATGCATTATTAAAATGTATTTCTGATACTGATATACATCGTCGCTTCTGGGTTATAGGTTTTTCTGGATTTCGTATGCAGCATATAATTTAGGTTAAAATAAAAGCAAACATGTCTTAAAGAGTAGTAAAATAAAAGCAAACATGTCTTAAAGAGTAGTAAAATAAAAGCAAACATGTCTTAAAGAGTAGTGCCTAAAAGCCTGTAATCCATCCCCTCCCCCTCAGCAGGGGGCGCTTAAGTTGTGCTTCTTCCTAAGATGGAAATGACGTTTCGCCACTGCACAAATCCATTAGTTGCATAACGTAAATACTGATTAAGTACTTACAATATTGCTGACTGTGAATTATGAACAGGAGTCCCATGCTGCAACATCGTAGTGCTTAAATTNTTTTTTTTTCTTCTTCGTAGAATTCAGTAATAAATAGCGAAAGAGTAAAAATTTTCTGACAGCAATTTTTAGAGTACTATTTGTTGGACGCTTGGGTACTGGATATAGGTCCGTGGCGACAACGTTTGTCTTTGCAAGCGGCGGAATGATACACGGTTGGCACAAAGAAAAAAATTGAGAGGTCTCTCGAATGTCTCCAGTAACTGCGAAACGCCATTATCAGCGATGCAATGCATCAGAAAATAAGTTTTGATCTAGTTTTGAAATGTACGTCTTTCGTTTCGCCGTCTGCTCTTTGCTATCCCAAACATGCACTTTGTTGCTCGGGTTGTTCTTGTGCAGTAATTACAGCACGTAAGACATTAGAGGCGACGATATGTCTGAGAATAGACGTCAGGTGCCAGAGCTCAGCGGCAAGGAGATTTAGTTTTCTTGGAGCATATGTAAATGCTTCAAAGGAGTCGTCATATTTTATTGGAAAAAGGTTTGCCAATTTTTCTAATGAAAGACCCAAGTAAATTACAGTGTTGGTACTTCTGAACTGGCAATGAGATGTTCCTGTGTACCAGCCATGAAGGTAGGAATATAACGTCAGGGCTTCGAGACAGAAATTTTGTGGTGGAGCCATATATCATCTTCAAGGGAAAAAAAAAAATGCCCGTATTAAAAATTGAATAGATCCCGGATTCTTATTCGTACTTTTCATTCAAATTTTAATGCTTACCTTTGGTGGAAAATTGTATGCGAAGATATATGTGGTCTTATGCAACATTTTTTGTCTTATATTAGTGTCCATTTAAATTTTGCAAAACTTATTGTATCTAATTATTTTATTCGCTGTTAAAGAGAGCATGTCTAATATCTACAAGATGAATAGTGTGTGGCTAAAATAAAAAACTGCTTTCATGTAGTCCACGTCAGTACAGATTGAACAAAGCTATTATATATTTCTGATTAGTTTTAATTGTGGTTGTTCTCTGTTAAATTAGTTTTTTTTTTCTTTCATTTTTGTTATACTGTTTGTTGTCTGTTGTCGATATGTTGAAGACTACTGGGATTCTTGTTGTTTCCTAGTTCTTTGTCGGCCTTGTTATTTGGTTATTTGTGCTGTCCTCTTTTCGTCCGTTTTTTTTCTAATGCTGGGTAGTTTACACAGTTTATTTAAAATTTCCTCGTGATCAGTGTATTTATTGCTGCTGAAATTTACCTCTTGCTGCTGAAGTGTACCTCTTGCCTCTGAAGTGTGCCTCTTGCTGCTAAAGTGTGCTTCTTGTTGATGAAGTGTACCGTTTGGCAATGAAGTGTACTTCAAGTTGATGAAGTGTACTTCTTGCTGCTGAAGTGTACATCTTACCTCTGAAGTGTGCCTCTTGCTGTTAAAGTGTGCTTCTTGTTGATGAAGTGTACCGTTTGGCAATGAAGTGTACTTCTTGCTGCTGAAGTGTACATCTTACCTCTGAAGTGTGCCTCTTGCTGTTAAAGTGTGCTTCTTGTTGACGAAGTGTACCGTTTGGCAATGAAGCGCACTTCAAGCTGACGAAGTGCACATCTTGCAGAAGTGCGCCCCAGCATCGTGTGTCGTGTTGCAGGTGTGTGCCTGTCGAGCGACGTGGACATCTTCCTCAAGCACATGAACAATGCGCGCTACATCCGCGAGCTGGACTTCGCGCGGTTCGACTTCTACTTCCGGTCCGGGCTGTACCAGGAGGGGATAGTGCGCCGCAAGGGCGGCAACGTGATGCAGGGCGCCTCCAACATCCGCTACCGTCGCGCCATCCCCATCTTCAGCGCCTACCGCGTCGATACGCAGGTAACCTTGCTCGCACTCTCCGCTGCTTACTCCACACGTATTCAACTACACGTATTACTAACATTATTATTGTACACCTGGAAATGTCAATTGGTAATGATTGTTGGTGTGCTTATGGTTATTTCAATTGTAGAACAGCCTTGAAGCCAAGTTTTGCCAATTTTGTTTACGTGCTGTGAAGGCTCTGTCCCTGCTTTCAACGGACGTGGCGAAACAAGTGCACGGTTGTTGTTCCCATTCCTCATTGTGACTGCATGAACACACGAAGTAACAGGACAGTGTTTCGTTGCGTTCTAGTAGGGCCTGATTGGATTTATGCAGCGAATGGAACACAGCCACAGTACCCCCCTTCCCCTTCAGGATTTAAGAGGCCACCCTAGTTGTCATGGGTTTCATTTTAAGCAGCGGTGTCTATTATAATGTTCAGAAAATTGTGGAATATTTCAACGTAAAACTCTTTTTCAAGGGCAGAAATGAAATTCTATATTTTGTTGCTCATTTACAAATTTTGTTATTGATACATAGATGTGGTCGTTGAAGAGTGTCATAGCCAGCGAAATTCGCCGTTTTTAGCCCTGTGTTTACGATATCCACTCTTCTGTAAAACAGCGTATCACACTGCAGGGACAAAGCTGTATCTTATCTGAACAGATCGCTTTATTAAAGCCCTATAGTCACCGCTTCAAATTCTGAGCAAACAGAACACGCGCGAAGCTTGCTTATGCTAATTTGCGTCGCCGCCGCAATGTTTCGTTGTAAACGGATGTGACTGAGGCGTTTAATATTGGTTACTGGGGATCTCCCTTCACCCCTTCGGCCCCCTAACTACTTTACTGTGTAGCAATCGTTAAATTTTTTTTGATGTCCCCTGCACTTGTGTCGAGTGTGCTTCTCGCAAACAGTGAACAAACGTACTGCGTGTTCCTTGCCGCCGGCAGTGACCATTCACAAATAAGAGCTGCAGAAACTTTTGACAAGTCAGATTTCTCACAAGGAAGACACTCAAAACACAGGCCACTGATTTCTTGTGTACAGTGCCGACCATAGGTACTCTTCATGTGCAACATGTCCTTGATCATTGACACGAGGACTGAACGGGCTGGCTTCACTCCTTTTACAGAAATTCTTCATTTTCGCGTCATAATTTTGGATGCATAGTAATTACTGACAATGTACGATTATAAAAAAATTTGCATTTTACAAGTTGTTTAGTATTTCTGTGCGTAATTTTAATCATCTTCTTGTTGTAAAAAGTCGAGAACATATTTATATTATATTAATTATTCTCGACTTTTTACAGTAAGCAGATAACACGCGATTAAAATTACGCACAAAAATATTAAACAACTTGTAAAATGCAAATTTTCTATAATCGTACATTGTCAGTAATTACTATGAATCCGAATTCATGACACGAAAACAAAGAATTTCTGTAAAAGGGGTGAAGCCGAGGCTTAAGGGCACTGCCTACCGGCTGGCAGCGGCGAAATTTAAGTAGGAAATCCCATTGTGAAAGAAATGTCGATAGACGTTTCAAACAAAACGTATTCTTTACCATTTTTTTTTAGAAGTTCCCTACAGCGGAGATTTTAANGGCTCCCTACAGCGGAGATTTTTAAATTTATGTTTTACAAATGTACATACTGTCTATCTTTATTGAAAATATACGCTCGTAGGGATCTTCTCCTTAAAAAAAATTCGTGAAGAATACATCTTTAAAATGAACGCGCCGAGGCGAAGTTTTCTTAACATGGGATTTCCTATTTAAATGTGGCAGCTGCCAACCGGTACACAACTGGCAAATGACCATCAGGAGAGTCGACGATGTGGTGCACGCAGGCGGGCGTGGCAGGGGAGCTAAGCAGGCGCGTGTTGTTGCTGTGTCGCCAGCTCGTGTGGTGGGACGAGAAGGCGCTGTACCTGGAGCAGCAGTTCGTGACCTTGAAGGACGGCTTCGTGCGCGCCGTGTGCCTCAGCAAGCAAAGCGTGGTAGGCTTGACGGCGGGCG
>NQII01002304.1:132662-144451 GCA_002778355.1 Clitarchus hookeri
TGCTTCGAGACGTGGGAATGGACCCTTCTTCGCTAGATGAACACAGGTGTGCTCACGATCCAAGCCGTACATCAAGGGCAGGAAATATCAAATACAAATCCTCTCTCTGCTTTGTGATGTGAGAAGGGAACCTCCTACATCAGTCTACACACACACACACACACACACACACACACATCCCAGACTGTACATGCACCTGCCTGACGTCAAGTACAGGTCATGACAAAAATCACACAAAATAGTTATAAATAATCTTCATTCAAATCCTCTCTTAAAAAAAATACCGTAGGGTGCATAAAAATACGTCCAGAAATACATCTCTCTCTCTATCTCTCGTGTAATACCAGTGTTAATTTACCTACCTCCCTGAATTAAAGTAGGATAGTAGGGTCCTTGGTTTTTAATAACGAATCTTGATAGCTCCGCATATTTCTTCCATGCTCCAGTTTGTAGTGTACACTTTTGCAAATGTTCCTTTCGCTCGCGACATCATGATGCAGTCGCCAACCTTCACCTTAGGCCAGCGTGTGTTCACAATTTTTTTCTCAGCCTTGTACACGGATTCCAGCAAAGAGTTGTCTTTGACGTTCACTGGTCGCATGCGGACAGCGCGGTGTAGTCGCCGATTGTAGGATGTTACCAGTCGGGGCAACAAGTCCAGCCACTTGCACTTCCCCGATATGGGAATTCTCGCCACATGTCACTCTTCAGAGTACAGTTAAACCGTTCCACAGTGGAAGCTTCCAACCCACTGTAGATGCTGTAATGGTTGATCCTATTCGCAGCCATTAACGAACGGAAGGCGGGATTGAAAATTAACAATATTTTTTCACCCCGACAGTTTTATTCACTAAGTAAAGTTTACGTGCTTACGTGAAACATCATAACAAAGCACCTGAAAATACCATGTTTTATGAATTCAAGGATGTGTAAAGTGATGCGTGTTACGTGAAAAGCGAAGTCATCGCAATCCTGGTGAAACGTCGTATCGACCTTGGCGGCGAACAGTGGCTTGCAATAAGGTGACCGAAGAGCATACAAGGTTAGTGTTGCAACTCAACGGTTTAACGGCAGGACATTACCTTGTTCATTTGTTTGTCGAAGACGGCCGCAGTAGGTTCTACGGTACCGCCAACTTTTGAACACGAAGTCGACTACAAACGTTGACTTTGTTATGCTGACAGACAATGCTTAACATAGCCAGCCTATATTTTTATTATTATTATTATTTTAATATTGGCCTAGCTTTCCTGTGCTAGATTATTGGTTGCGTAATTTATCCGCATTTATTTCATACCACAAATGCATTTGTGGGAATAAGAATCACAATCATGAAGATGAAACACTACTTTATAGACAGTTTTATTTAAATGTCACGAAGATGCACGTTGCGTGAATTAACGATATTAGAGGCGCATAGACAAAGACAGCTGTGCTACGTCCATCGAAATGAAAACGACTAACCAAGCATGTGTTTCTACAATAAGCAAAGATAAAAACTACGTTATCGTATATTGTATATTCACGCGATGCGTAGGTAGTAAATATTTTGTTTGAATATGAAACAATATGTTTTAACGTCGAAGTTGTAAGATCGTAGAAACCTTTACTTAAAGTATCTCCGGCAAGGATTCGTTTTCGTTGTTCGAATTGGCAGGGCCTGGCAATCAGCATGTTTACACCGTCAGCTGAAACCTCAACTATGGTTTTAGTGGAGTGAATATACCACAACACGAAACTCAGTTTTGGAAACTCGTGTTTCGTGTGTTAGTTTATGCCTGAAATCATTGATTTGGTATCAAAATAATATTTAAAAAAATTACGTTATGTTGATATGGTAAGGAAATGCGTTTCGCAAAAAAATCATAAATATAATTTAAAATTGCATACATTGCTTTATAAAGCATAATCAAATAGTGATATTTTGTAAAAATGTTTGATTCCACATTTATATATATATAGTGTGAAACACACTTCATTTAGACACAATATTTTTAATAAATTACACGTTTATTGTGCTCTTCAGAAGCACCCAGTAGTACATTTCTGGCCATATATAGAAACGAAACCGAAGTTTCGTTGTTTAGACTCGTTTCGAGATATGGCGAAACTGCACTTTGGTGGCTTTTATACACCGCACACAAACTCTACTTTCCGAAACCCAGCTTAGCGAAACTATGGTTTCAACTGACGGTATAAAATAGTGGCCTACCGCCCTTAGTGAACCGGAGGGGCTGGGCCCACCGTGAAGATAAATAAATATATTAATTGATAACATAATTTCCACCCAACACTGAAATATCAGTAATGTGTAAAACTCTTGGAGCAGGTGGAAGGCTGCCGAACTAAGCTGTGATCATCTACATCTCAGCCTTCTACCTTCCCAAGGCAGAGCTGCTTTCCTGCCCAAAACATAGTCTTCCCTTCCATATCTCCATAAACGAAGAGGTATCAAGGTCGGGAAAACTCTATAAACTGATCCCAGCAATATATCGACTTTGTACGTACACGTCAAATAGCCCATTTGTTTTTTTTTTTTTTTTTTACAGGGAAGAAAGCCACAGCAGACATTACAGTATTCAACTACGTATCATCAAACAAAAATAAACGATTTGGTTTAGTGAATGTAGTTTTTAAATTTGGCAGCACTGGTCTCTTAATTTTTACGATTAGGGGAAAAAACTTCGAACAAACTTTTACTGAAAGAATGCAGAATGAATTGATTGTTTTTTTTTTATTTAAATATATTTGTACGTATTTATTATCTGTATAAGAAACAATTCATAGGTTGGGCACATTCCCAAACAAAAAAACCTGGCTAGAAGTGTTGAAAGACATGCGGAAGAGGATAGTGTCGGGACGCAGGCAGGTAGCGTCAGTTGACCTCCCTGGCGGTGACCTTGAACAGCAGCAGTAGCAGTAATGGCGGGGCAGGCGCCCGGGGCTACGTCGTGGATCGTGCTGAACCTGCCGCCGTCTCACGAGTGGGCGTGGTCACGGCAGCCTCTCTGCGACCACTCGGCCTAGAGAACACTGCGGTCTGCTCGCGTTACCTTCACACCTTCTGAACCAAACCTTTTAAAAATCATCCATGGTTGTTCTCCAAATATGTCCCGTATCACAAGCGTTTCATACTTCTCCTAACACAAAAGTATCTTACTTTAAGTGAAATTGTTCTTTAACTTATATTTTATCAATACATTTAAATATTCAATTTATAATTAGTATGAATAAACACACAGAGAAAATAGGTGTGTTGGTAATGCCTATTAAGAAATATTTCTCATGCAAAAATGCTATTGAACTGAGTGCGCACGAATGCAGTGCGTTGTCCTTTTGGTGTAGTTAAGTTTTGTTTGCACGAGGCGGAGGAATAGCTCGAAAGTAGAACTTTAGCAGTGCTAAAGAAAAGTTGTAAGTAACCGTGAATGGATAACACAGAAGCAACCAAGGCTCCTGAGTTCGATGACATCCGAGCTGTTGCCCTGAAACGCACTTCCGATAGCACACTCTCGCTAACTGCCTGTTGCTCTGATACATCGTGTCTTGATTGTCTACTGAGTGCTGTAGGAAGCCGGTCTATTGGTCGAGCCATGTGCAGCCATAAGCAGGGACTATGCACTTCAAGGCAATCTGCAGTGAATCAACTACGCGAAAACTTAAAGAATAAAGCATAGTAGAGTGAGTATACGGAGTTATGTGACGTACAAACCACTACTTCGCGAGTGTTCGTACGATACGCGTACAGAATTGCAGTATGCGTGACGTATGTTTGCAGTCCGGTAGTGCTTGATGGTTACTGGCATTTGGCGCAAATCAATGTTCGTAGCATGTTAGAGCCAATGCATCTCTCGTGTATGAAAAAACATAAATAATTCGAATTTGCTGCTCTCGTCGTGTTTGAAGTAACAATTTTTTCGTTGATGGAAAAAAAAAAATTTTCTGAAAGGATTTTACTTTATTTTTTAATTAATATCCTTTATTTCGCGAGATAATTGGGGAAATATTTTTAGTGGGAATGTCTCAAANGGGGGGGGGGGGTCAGTGACAGATATGTTAGACTGCTCGCCCTCCACCAAGGCGAACCGGGCTCAATCCCCAGCCGGGTCACACCCGGATTTTCGCAAGTGGTAATCGTGCTGGACGATACCGACGGTCGGCGGGTTTTCTCGAGGATCTCCCGTTTCCTCCCCCCTTTCATTCCGGCGCCGCTCCATTCTCACCTCATTTCACCCTCATCGCCTCTAAAGACCTCGCTGTTAAGAGCCGCCCAAATCTCTCAACTAAAANCCATTCTCACCTCATTTCACCCTCATCGCCTCTAAAGACCTCGCTGTTAAGAGCCGCCCAAATCTCTCAACTAAAAAGCAGAGAGGATCGCACCTGTAAGTGTACGACGTGTTCCACTAATGAGTGACGGTTACTGATGGTAACGATTCTGTCTATCACCATTAAATACGATTTACAGAAAAAAATACACCAAGCCATTCAACTTTAACAACTTTATAAAACTAGAATTTTAATTACCATTAAATACAAAATGGTNAAAAAATACACCAAGCCATTCAACTTTAACAACTTTATAAAACTAGAATTTTAATTACCATTAAATACAAAATGGTGAGCCGGTCTGTTCATAACATACTAAATTCTTCGGTGATTATATTCAGAGATCTTATTATTTTAAAATTAGTAATGAAAGAAGCGTAAAAAGTTAAGCTGTAACAACCAAACGAAAAGTAAACAAACAATTAGTTGTTTTAAATCACGTGATTTTGGCAGTTCTAGAAGCAATTCATCAGCCAGTGTAAGAGAAACACGCATTGGATAGAATTCTGTTTTACTAGCTTTTTAAACATTATTATAGATATTTTCGCACACTTTGGAATGTTGTAAATTAGCGAAAGAGAGATATAGCATTAGAGTTTATTACTCCAAAAATAGACATTGAGTTTCAGTTTACAGCAAAAATGATCTGATTGGTTGGAGCTCGTGACATTTATAATCGCCATTTTGTTGACCAAGTGCATTATTTTTAACATACGCCATTGATTCGCCCCCATTGCAAAAATCTTTTAAACAACGCCATTACGTTGTTATCTTTCAAGATTATTTAGGAAAGGCCTGTGTTTTACGGGATGTTCTGCCTTCCACAACAATGTGCAACACTTTTTGGGAGGGGGGAAGAGAGGGGATCACGAAGATTTTATTCGCGCCAATTAAGTCTTGCTGCCGAGACTGTGAACTTTGCTATTATTGCGTCACTGCTATACAATCTGACAATTTTTGTTGTGTATTTGGTATGTATGTACATATTCTTTTAACACAGCATAACTTATTTACTTTTGATAATCGGTAGCAATCTTTATTTTACAGTAGAACTGCATTAAGACGTGGCGCCTGAAACACAGATTTCGTACAAAGCAGGCATGCGTGGCGGGTTGCAGCATATCACGTAATAAGGAGTACGTCGCCTCTGTCTGTTGCACGGTTTTTGAAGTACATATTGCTAAAGGACACTGATTTTCGCGGAAAGAGTTCTACGCATGCAATACTTAAGTAACCTAGTTGCACACCTGTTACGTTCCTTTGGTAAACTGGCCGTGTGTCTATGGGAGAAGACATTTTGATATTTGACTTGATCAATCAGAATTAGATGGCTCCGGCACAGAACATATGTAATTAGCAGACATGCACCATGGACGCGTAGCTAATAAGATCACCCAATTGCGAAACTGAAGCTGAGCAAATGTGTCTGCAGTACATTTAGAAATAGTCTTTTCTAAAAAATTCCTGTGACCAATAATTGCATCAGTTGAGTATCCTTGTAGTGGTTTGAAATGATTGGCTAGTATTGTATAGGGTTTATTTACGTCCCCCGGTGTTATGCCTAAAGGCGCAACAGGCGACGGCTTATAAACTAACTTATGATCTAACAACTAATATCCATGCCTTACCTGGGTTTCGGACCAAGGACCGGCGGCGCACCAATCGACTGCACTACGGGAGGCTGGCGATTGGCTAGTGATTGTCAATTTCTTGTGATGATTCATTGTTCAAGAATGTCTTTGTTTGTGTTCCGGGCAATTCCAGGTGAGAGGCTCGAGAAAGAGGGTGTTGTGAGGCCGGAGTGTAACGAATGGCTTGGAGACAGACTGCACCGAGCACGCCGAAGGGTCTGCCTAGACCCGACTGGGGGTAGTAGCTGCAATAAGGGTGGTGCTGCAAGACAGAACACCTGTTATGGGTTACTGTAACTTTTGTCGAAGCAGCATTGTGGCACGTAGTCTCTGGGAGAGTCGCTGCAGTAAGAGGTATNTATGGGTTACTGTAACTTTTGTCGAAGCAGCATTGTGGCACGTAGTCTCTGGGAGAGTCGCTGCAGTAAGAGGTATGCTCGGAAGTAAAGGAAAGGAACACGGTCCGTGGTAAGAGCCATCTGGAGATCGAAATGCGAGAGTAGAAAGCTAACCCTGGAACGGAGTGGAGAGACTTGGGCGGCTCTTAACATCAAGGTCTTGAGAGTCGATGAGGGCTAAGCGAGGTGAGTGTGAAGCAACGCTGGAATGGAAGGATTGGAGAAACAGAAGATCCCCAAGAAAACCCACCAACCAACANATGGGTTACTGTAACTTTTGTCGAAGCAGCATTGTGGCACGTAGTCTCTGGGAGAGTCGCTGCAGTAAGAGGTATCCTCGGAAGTAAAGGAAAGGAACACGGTCCGTGGTAAGAGCCATCTGGAGATCGAAATGCGAGAGTAGAAAGCTAACCCTGGAACGGAGTGGAGAGACTTGGGCGGCTCTTAACATCAAGGTCTTGAGAGTCGATGAGGGCTAAGAGNCATCAAGGTCTTGAGAGTCGATGAGGGCTAAGCGAGGTGAGTGTGAAGCAACGCTGGAATGGAAGGATTGGAGAAACAGAAGATCCCCAAGAAAACCCACCAACCAACAGTATCGTCCGGCACGATTCCCACATGCAAAAATCCGGAGCGACCCCGCCGGGAATCGAACCCGGTTCGCATAGGTGGGAGGCGAGTGGCCTGACCACTACACCAGCGTGGTTCCGAAACATTAAACCTGTGAAATTCAGCAGGTCATGGCGTTAACTTCGGATTTTCGTGCAAATGTAAGGTTAAGTTGGGAGACTTCAATGCTAGGGATGGAGAAAAGAGCATTTGGCGACTCTTAACAACGAGGTCATGAGAACCGGAGAGGGTGAAACGAGGTGGATATGGAACAGCTCCGTAATGCAATGGTGGAGGAAACAGCAGATCTCCAAGAAAACCCGCCAACCATCGGTATCGTACGGCGCGATTCCCACGTGCGAATTCAAAGCTAATAAAGAAAGTAATTTCAAGCACTTAAGTTCAGTAACATTAAAGAGAATTGAAACCTGTGGAGTGTGTTTTGTGTGTGTATCTGTGGACAAACGACTATATTCGTAGCAATCTGTATCTGCGCAGATGCATGATAAGAGAACACCCTTATATCTCGACCATCTTGGAGACTGTGACTGTACTGCTAGGGCTGGCCACACTCTTGTAGTGTGTCACTCGAGGCAAACTCTCTTTGGGTCCGGACTGCTGTGAGAGAGTGCTCTGGACTTGGTCCGAAGCTGGATGCTGGGCTACACTCCTAGAGTAATTTAGAGTCCGCATCTCTTCAGGCATTCCAACTCGACCAAACCAGGGACACGATAGTAGTCTGGGAGCGTAGAGAACTGAAGTTGCTTTCTGAGAACTTTTCTAGCCACCTGTACTCTTCGTTGTTAAGAGTTTCAGATGGCCACTGTGCGTTGCTCAAGCCACACATAGAAGATGGGTTCGGGAGGACTGTCCCCTTTAGAATTGAATACTTCTGTTTTTATCTATACTCTTGTAAAGCATTACGTGACTTCCAATAGCTTTAAAAAGTGGACACGGTAATTAATACAAAGGCGTAAAAATTACGTAGATTCAATAAAATTAGGCACACCTAAACAAAATGAATAACATAAAATAAGCATACAGTTCTAAGATAATAATTATTCAATAACCTTGACTAAAAGGACGCCTGACGAGGAAAACCAGTCATCTATCCATCAGATCAGGGAGTATTAATGTTACAAATATAAAATTGAAATCTTTAAAATGTAACATTCACTGTATACATACAGAATAACAAAGAACACAAAACAGTCATAGGCTAATACAGGTAATTACTGATAATTTAACATTACTTTTGAAAATCTGTTAAGCTTTAGGCGTTTGCGAACTATTCAGTCTTGTGGATTCTAAGAACCGCTTGATATTTGATTTTAAATACTGAACATCGGCACTTGGATAGTGAATAATTGTTAAGGATAATATTTTTAAAGGCATTTTCAATGTATCAAAAATTGTAATACTTCATTTGAAAAGTGGACCCGAGTCAAAGATTAAAAAAAAAAAACAACTAGTCACGAAATTTTTACGCGAGAATCGAGTGCCCTTATAATGGCCAAAATGTTAAAATAAAGTGTTACCTTACGTAGCTTTATAATAGTTTGATGCATAATTTTCTAGTTTAATCTAAAGGGCATTCAGCAAATGGAAATACGCATAACTAAATAACTAAATATTGCACCAGGCAATATGGAATATTCGCATACTCCTTCCACATAAATTAACTCGTGTTCAGTATTGATTTGATAGTTTCGTTAACAGAAAAAACTAAATTTTTTGATTTAGCGATAGAATTATTCAATATTGCAATCTGAAAACGCGCCGAAAAGGAAAACACTACACACTGTGAAATGCACAACGTCATAAGTTTTTGTTTGAGCTTTATTATTGCGTATATTAAAATTTTAAATGTTGATATAAAATGTTGACCAATCGAATATATTTAATATTTATAATAAATAGCATTACTCAAATACATTTGTAAATCAGAAGTGTTACTTTTTCACGCATACAGACAAGAAAATCTACCACATACAAAATCCCACAATAACAAGGAAATTTATATATATATATATATATTTATATTCAATATAATAGTTTGTATATTAACCTATCACCCGTTTCTATCGGAGGCTTAAAATATGTATGTCTCAAAAATTAATTCACAAATGACATCTCAAGACATTTTAAAAGTATATTGCAAAAGATGTGCAGGTTGAGCAATTAAAATGTGTCCAGATTGTATCATACTTTACATTAAAAAAAATGCAACCGGCCAAAATATTGCCTAAAATTGCCAAATGCAAAATTATTCAAGAATGAGACTATCGTTCATTTTAGATCTAAAGGGCCCTACACTTAACTTGCAAACATAATTTGCATCTGACAGGAGCCGACTCACACTGAACGCGGTCGTAGTCAAGAGTATTTAAACCTAAATTCTGCTACTTCCCCCCCCCCCTAGCGTGGTGAAATATCGCAACAATGTAGGACGCTCTCTCGGCGAACAGCAGGGTGCGAGCATATACTAAATATGAGGTAGACCGATCTCGCTGGCTGCGCACAACCAATCTCCGTGTCCCAACATTCAACTGCTTTTCTGGCAACACGTCTAGCAAAAACGGCGAAGATTGTATTGGAGGTTACAATACTGTTTAGTAAACATGTGCTTTGAGAAGTTTGTATACTTCCTCCAACCAATTTGTAATGCAGTTTGATTAAATACGAATAGCTTAAAGCATGTTATTCATATAAAAGTGCTTGTCTTTTGAAAATTAAGATATAAACAAACACGTTCATCGCTGTTGACCACGTGAATTTGACAGTTGTGCTGTTTTGGAGTAGGTCAATTTTGGGTACATGCGCAGAAGACGAATAAGCGGTCTAACTCATCTTTAGGCTGTATCCTAATTCCCTTCAAGTATATACATGTTCATACTTCGCCCCGCCTGTGACGTCACTAAGTATATACTAGCGCCATCCCAATCCCTAGTATAGTACACGCAGCGTCTGTACTTGCCATGTACAGGAAGTTGCTTACTTGCTGGGTGAATTTACGTACTTGCGGCGGTCGCCATGTTTGTTTTCAAACGTCACGTTCCGTTGAAGTGGACGTGCCCATTCTCTGATTGGACGCGTGAGGCTCAGAAACCGGCCTAATTCCCCTATTGGCCGGGCTGCCGACTGGCAAGTAGGTTACCAGGCGCTGACTGGTGTACGGCGTTCCAACAAGTTGCTGGCCATTGACGCCATGTTGCCGGCGTGTGCAGCTGGAGTTCGTGGTACAAATGTCGGTTCACCATCTATTTCGTGTAAGTGAAAAATGTCCGCACAGAACGTTTACAAAATTTTTTGGTTCGTAGTGAATGTACACGCCTTATGCTTAGTGAGTGAGTGAAGAGATTTGGGCGGCTCTTAACAGCGAGGTCTTGAGAGCGAGGTGAGCATGGATCAGCGCTGGAGTGAAAGAGCGCAGGAAACGGCAGATCCCGGAGAAAACCTCCCGCCGACCAGCGGCATCGTCCGGCACGATTCCCACTTGCGAAAATCCGGAGTGAACCGGCCGGGGATTGAACCCGGTTCACCTTGGTGGGGGGCGAGCAGTCTAACCGCTCAGCCACCATGGCCCCCGTCTTATGTTTAGAGATAGGAAAATTTCGTGAGTTCAGTGGCATGTATGTTAGACTCCACAATCCTCAGAAGTTTGTTCATTGGCTACTGCCCCAGTGTCACCCCACACCTCTCAGTGCGGGATTCGCTTCTTGTTACCCTGCAAGTCTGCTATTGGTTCAGAGTCGTCTAGGATGTGCATAATAAATGCTGATCCAATAGCAAAGGTGACTTCAGTGTACACGCGTTTGAAATCTATCTTGACCTGAAATGAATCCGCGAAATTTTCCTATCCCTACTTATGTTTAACCGATCGCGCGGCTATAATTTAACTTGATTTAGTAAAGTAGAAATTTAGTAGCAAACATAATAATATAGACATAATATTCCAAGGAGTAAAAGAGAATAAAAAAGTAAGGATTCTTTCAGAAATTATATGTTAAAATAAATACAATATATTACTTATTATTATTTTCTCATTTTAATGGTATCTGCTGAAGGCTTTTCGTACACGGCACGAAATACATTTTCTCAATTTCCTACACGTTAACATATTGATGATGTTCATAGACGACACGTAACGCGATGACCATGAACCGTTTCGTAAGAATAACTTATTCCATTTCGACACGTCTACGTTCGTTACGTACAAGTTTCTCATTGTAAACCGACCTCAGGCGTCTGTTTCACCTTTGCATTCTTGTTATTCGTGGCGTGGCGTCGACCAGACACGGTGGAGCGTCGTGCTGCGGGTCGCCGACGCGAGGTACTCCATTTTGGCGGCGCTAGAACACTGCCACGTCGGACTTCACCCTAGTAAAGACTGTTCACGGTAAACTGAGCACTCTTTAAATCAACTTTTGAAAAAAGGTCACTGCCCCTACCTGCGTATATTTTAACTGGCACACTGCTGTCTCGCGTCCAGTAAAGTTGGCAGTGACGGAAAGTAGTTCCATGTGTTAACGTTAGATTACAAGTGTTAAGTGAACTATTGTGAATACGGTAATATTTTATTTTGTGTTTTTATGCTTATAACTGTAAGAATAAAATTTTCTTTAAAATATTTGCTTTTCTATAATAATTACAGTTGCCCTTGGCCGATGCACGAATAATGGAATCAGGCCCACGGTAACGTCAATTGTACATATAGTGGAAGAATACACAGTGTGTATGCAAGTAGATCTTAAAGCAGGGAATTCGAAAGAGCTCACTTTACCGTGAACAGCCTATATCTGGCCGTCTTCATACAGAACGTTAT
>NQII01002304.1:144563-183159 GCA_002778355.1 Clitarchus hookeri
ACAGTTCCCACATGGCACTGTTTACAAAACGTTTGACAGGTGTCACATGGCAATGTTTTGTTTACATACTGCGGAAGGATACATAATCGGCTCCCTGAAAGTAGATATTTAGCAGGGTTTCAGAAAATCTTGAAGTTACCGTGAATACATTATACTTATTATTATTTTCTCATTTTAATGGTATCTGCTGAAGGCTTTTCGTACACGGCACGAAATACATTTTCTCAATTTCCTACACGTTAACATAATGAACCGTTTCGTAAGAATGCCTTCTTTCATTTCGATACGTCTACGTTCGTTACGTACACGTTTCTCATTGTAAACCGACCTCAAGCGTCTGTTTCACCTTTGCATTCTTGTTATTCGTGGCGTGGCGTCGACCAGACATGGTGGAGCGTCGTGCTGCGGGTCGCCGACGCGAGGTACTCCATTTTGGCGGCGCTAGAACACTGCCACGTCGGACTTCACCCTAGTAAAGACTGTTCACGGTAAACTGAGCACTCTTTAAATCAACTTTTGATAAATGCCACTGCCCCTAACTGCGTATGTTTTAACTGGCACACTGCTGTCTCGCGTTCAGTGAAGTTGGCAGTGACGGAAAGTAGTTCCATGTGTTAACGTTAGATTTCAAGTGTTAAGTGAACTATTGTGAATACGGTAATATTTTATTTTGTGTTTTTATGCTTATAACTGTAAGAATAAAANCAAGTGTTAAGTGAACTATTGTGAATACGGTAATATTTTATTTTGTGTTTTTATGCTTATAACTGTAAGAATAAAATTTTCTTTAAAATATTTGCTTTTCTATAATAATTACAGTTGCCCTTGGCCGATGCACGAATAATGGAATCAGGCCCACGGTAACGTCAATTGTACATATAGTGGAAGAATACACAGTGTGTATGCAAGTAGATCTTAAAGCAGGGAATTCGAAAGAGCTCACTTTACCGTGAACAGCCTATATCTGGCCGTCTTCATACAGAACGTTATATCTCCTCCGGAAATATTGAAGGCGGATAGGACGGCGTAATATTTGCGTGTGTGAAAATTGAACATTATTTTGTATCAGTTTACGTAAGACGGCTCATATATCTCACTAGGGAGCAAGTTTGACAATCTTAAATCACATCATCTATGGCGAAAGCTAAATAATTCCGTTACTTTATGCGGTCATTTCGTTTCATTACAACCGTGAGCAGTTGAGCAAAATTATCTGCAATTTCAAAATTACTGCTTCTCTCACTCATAATAAATATTTTCAGTCTGCAAAATGGCATGGCAATGCATGATGTATACATAATTGGAATTCACGTCATTCCGTAAACAATAGTAGAGATGGCATTTAAAACAATAGTAAATATGGCTGACATACATTGTAGGGTTATATGTGGGTTTTTCATACTGCATTGAATGGATGGATGTGTGCTAACATATTCGATTCCTGTTAACTTCAATTTATGGACACATCCGTAGAAGAGTCCCGAAACAAGATAAGAAACTCGGCTGAGGATTTCTTAAACCTATAAATATATAATTAATTAACTCGTAATAACACTAAAACGAGGTTTCAGTTCACAACTTTGTATTAGTACTGAAGTATTATAAAAATTATATTACAAATACAGTTCCACGGATATTCCCTTTAAATTGGGTGAAAGAATCAAACATTATNAGTATTATAAAAATTATATTACAAATACAGTTCCACGGATATTCCCTTTAAATTGGGTGAAAGAATCAAACATTATCTTATATCTCCTGGGTTAATTTTCAGCTTAAAATTACACGCAAAACGAGACAATTCCCGCTGACAAGACTGCTGGGACAGTACTTCACTACTGAGAAGCGGAATGACGTGGGGGTAATGTAAGCATATAAGCAAATTCGATTGCTCAGTGGCCGCGCAAAGCTGTGGANAGTATTATAAAAATTATATTACAAATACAGTTCCACGGATATTCCCTTTAAATTGGGTGAAAGAATCAAACATTAACTTATATCTCCTGGGTTAATTTTCAGCTTAAAATTACACGCAAAACGAGACAATTCCCGCTGACAAGACTGCTGGGACAGTACTTCGCTACAGAGAAGCGGAATGACGTGGGGGTAATGTAAGCATATAAGCAAATTCGATTGCTCAGTGGCCGCGCAAAGCTGTGGANGAGAAGCGGAATGACGTGGGGGTAATGTAAGCATATAAGCAAATTCGATTGCTCAGTGGCCGCGCAAAGCTGTGGAAGCGGGCCTCGAACCTGATTGGCCAGTACACGTTATGGAATGTTCCCTAGTGATCGTACTGCCATATGGCAAGTTAATCCCCGGGATCTACATGGTGATCTACGTCCCGCCATACTGCTGGCCGCTGAGGTCATTTTGCTTGCGCGTGATCCTGAGGTTTGCAGTACACGCCACCATTTTATCTCTGTATTCGCGTACTCTGTAATTTGCCATTGCAAGCAGCCGCCGCTGTGAGTGCGCGAAGGTCTGGCGAGAGCGCGCTAATGTCGCAGCGAGTCTGGTCGCAGTTGCAGCGTGCGCCGCTAGATGTCTCTGGGCACGACGCCGCTCAGCCAGGCTGGCGTGGGGGAAGCCCGCGCACGTTTGATTGTCATTCCGTCGGCGAGGCGAAGCGAATGCGCGGGCCTAGCGAGATTTATCTTCGTGGCGTGGGCAGTGTGGCTCGTGGAGTCTGACCGCGTGCGAGTGTGATGCGCTGCTGGACCGCCGTGCTCGGACTGTGTTGAATCGCCCGGGGACTGTCTTACTGAGCTGCCACGACCACAGGTGAGTCCACTTACTTCTTCGTTCTTTGCGTTACTGGTGCATACAAACGTCTACATGTTGTAAACTTATCACATTCAGACATACGTTTGTCAGCTGTAAAGTACCCAGTAGAAACAATTTTTTGTTGTGTGACACATAGGGCCCGGAAAATGTGGTGGATTCATTGAGGACATGTTAGACTTTAAACATGCGTACATTAAAGTATTTTATTATACTGGCTGACAGTTTATTATGCACGACTTTGAGGCCTCAGTAACGTACCTGCAAGAAAACAAGGGCGAAATGCTTCGTTACCGGGTCTGTGGTAAAACTGGCCGCTTAATGGGGCAGCAACCATTGGACATAAGTCACTGAATTCTCGAAAATGTCCTGTTGGTAGTGAAGCCTAGAGGTACGTGAATCTTGTGAATTGATTTGTTGCCGTCTAAGACTTGCGAAATTATTCTATTTCTTTTGCCATTGGATCCGAAACAGCGGTTCATTTTAACCGCCAGAGAGAACCTTTGAGACACTAATAATAACCAAGGGCTACAGTGAATAAATGATCAATATTCAGCAGAACAGATAAACTTTTTGTGTTTTTGACTGCTACAATTGTTGAACAAACTACGGACCGTTCCAGTGTACGGGGAAGTGATAATGCCTTCCTTACTTAGGTTGTTAAATTCGTTAATAGCAATTGGTCAGAGTATTTCGCGGATATATTTGGCAGCAGGCTAGCTTTACAGGATNGGTTGTTAAATTCGTTAATAGCAATTGGTCAGAGTATTTCGCGGATATATTTGGCAGCAGGCTAGCTTTACAGGATATATTTAAATTTGAGCGACAAACTTCGGCTGCGTGTTAATAACGAAGAAAGAAATTGAAAACCTGTATACGGGATATGGTTGAAAGTGAATGCTTAAGAATGGTATACAGCTTTGAAGTTGGACCTGAGACATTTTTCTTTATTGCAAATATTGGGGGAAATATCTGGATAATGGGTAACTGAACAAAGATCTGCAAACACATCACATGTTGCTGTCATCAAGTTATTTCATTTAAATAATCACAGTTACTACCCTTATTTCGAACTAACCTCCATGACGCTGTAGCATATTTGGGATTTAAATGATGGATTGTTAATCCGCATGTCACAATTAATGAAAAAAAAATGTCTCCTTGTGTAAATACCCGAAGCTTTGTCGTTTTCGAGTAATTCGTGTTTTAATTTAGAAATAATACTTACCAATACCTGGCAACTGGGCGATACGCGCCTCACTCAATAACGCACTGTTGTGGCTATCAAAAGGAGGGGAGGATTCAAGAGAGATGTACATAGGCATAATATAATAACAGTGGCTCGGTGTAATAAACTAGTGTTTCAGGTCAAACTTCAAAATGTGTACCGCCCTTAGAATTCACTTGGGACCATAGTTTGTATGTTTTCAACTTCTTCTTTTTTTCGTGATTACCTTGCAGCCGAAGTGTGTCATTCGAATTTAGCTACATGCTTTATACTCTTGGGCACTATCCTTTTCTTTTTGGTTGCTACGGTCAAATGAGGACTGTTCAACGCTCACCTACACTACAGTAGGTACTGATTCCTGCTTCTTTCTGGCCCACAGTTAAACGGGGCACATCTAAACAATTGCCTCCCAGTCACAATGTTAGCAGGAAATAACACGCGTTTGAAGTCTACCTCGCCACCGAATGAATTCGCGAGACACTCGGGGCTCTAGCAATTGCTAATGACACGTAGAACTCGGGTTTTTCTTTAGTTCTGGTAGAGAAGGCAGATGCAATGCTCAGCATGCGTTTTATCAGTTCGCAACATTCCCGTTTCTGGTGCTGGTAGCAAAAGGTCAACACGTGCACAGAGGTCGTGATAATGTGCTGTCGACTTCGTTTATCGCGCTTTCATGTTTCTGCTCAGAAATGACATCGGTTATCAGTGTTGCGGTTGTTTTCTTTCTAAGGCACTGGATTCTTCACTCGGTGGCGTCTGGACGCAAGTAGGCTACGAGTGCACGTGATGTCTGCGAGTTGTGAAATCGACTCGTAAACAGCGCGACAAAGATGCCGCCTTATACTTTTTTTCCAGAGCAGAAACCTGCGTTGAGAGAGATTGTACTCGGCTGATGGAATTTTAAAGGCAGAGAGTGACATGACAATTTTTTCCGCGCAGTACGACCGTATCAAGAAATGCTTTTGAAATGGCTTAGAATCCTGCGTGTTTATTAAGTAATAGGGCAATGAACGTTCAAAGAGAACTTTATCGCTTTCGTTTTCTACAGCTAAGAAAAATATATAGAACATTTAAATTATTGTAACTTTCAAATCTTAATTTTCCTTTAGGGTTTCTTGATATGTTCTGGACATTGATGGAAATTTCGAAGAAAATTTACTTCAGTTTTGTGAGAGGTATTTTTTTTTCTTGTTTATGGTAGCTGGATTAAGCTTATTTTCTGGTATAAAATCTCATCAGCATATAATGGCGTTAGCTGGAATATTGAGATGCCTTCAGGTGCAATTGCGAAAGTATGAAACGGAGGGAAACTACAGTAACAAAAAAATTGCTTCTAAATACCTAAAAATGTAACAGTACGAGCCACAGGATCAAACGAGCGACAAGGACGACATTGGCATACGCATTAAGTACACTATCGCCTCTGCGCGCAAGATACTGATGTGGTGTGCATGGTTGCAGTCTGGCTGTATGTAGTATGAGTGGTGAACCCTCATGTGATTGCCCATTGTAGGCTCCTTTGCCATAGGCCTTTTCAAGAGGGGGGATGGGACTAAAGGGGGGGCTTGAACTCCTCCATTGGACCTGATTTTACACTGTATAAAGTAAAATCATCCTTGAAACCAAGTATACATTGTTAGCAATGCAGTATCAATACAGACACTTTATTTAGTAACAGGGAATTTTTAGAAGTATTTAGATAGCCTATCTACTAATTAATGACATTTATATGTAGTACTGAAACTGAGTGCATGCTGGCATGCGCGTGATTTGGACGTAATGCACAGTACCCTACCATTCAAGTTAGCCCCTCCTTTAGGTGGCGGCCTGGGTAGGCCTCCGAACGGTCAGCATTTAAGAAACGTTACGCGTCTGTACACGTTTTCGAGTTCCTCCATTTCCCTCTAAAGCATGTTTTTGTGTTGGGGAAAATCGCTCGAACGAGTGTTTTCACTGTCATTGTTAGGTATGAACATTCCGGTAAAAAACATTACAAAAGGAATAGAGACGTGCATCAAACCTTTACTTTTGTTATTATTTCATAAAATGGCAGGGTCTCCGCCTGAAGTCTGATAGAGGCGCGTTATCGACGGCAAGACTGCACGTCAGTGCAGTGCTTTGCGCGTAGAGGCGATGAGAGAGTTGATGCGCACGTCTCGGTCGCCCGTAGCGCTCCCTCATTTTCAAGCCTCAGACGTGCAAAATTCCTTCAACCAGTCTGCCACTGGGTCTCCTCTAGACCTGCCGATACGTTGCTGGCGAGTGACGCCATTTTGCTGGCGTGTACCGTTGAAGTTCACGGCGCTTTGTGTTCTGTGCCAGTACATTATCGGGCAATTCTGCGGTATTCAAACTAATTTCTAATATATAAATTAACTCTTTAATAGTTAGTGAAACTAAACCTAAGAGTGGAATTCCCCCTTTAATTAATAATTTACCGCCAAGTGTTCCGAAACTACCGATTCACTGATGAGTGTGATAATATTTGCTGGTTACAGATGAGTGTTCACTCACTGCCGACGAACACAGATGAAGTATCAGTGATTTCAATGCTCATCAACAGTAACGGAAGGCGGCCAGAGCCACTTGCCAGAGACTTGAAGCACACAGTGAGAACAGCTGACCTACAAGTTGTAGCTGCAGTCTTCAGGGCCGTGCGGAACTCGCTAAACCACAAGTTACTTTTTTTTCCCCTGCTACCGACGTGCATACCGGTTTTCCCTGAACTGGCCATGAATTATGGCATGCATACCAACCGACAAGCAGTTATTAAGAATTTTTCCCTGTGATTGCAACATTTACTCAGAGTAGGCAGCGCAAAACGTCAGGAGCCCAAAAATGTCGCAAAAAAAAAAGTGCAGGATAAGCTAGACTCCACACTCTTGTACAGTCAAATCACGTTTGCTATCGGATCACAGTTTGTAAGAGACGCCCTCGACGACTCCGAAACATAGACGACGTAGACAGATCTCGCTGGCTGCGCACAACCAGTCTCCGTGTCCCAGCATTGAACTGCTCTTCTGCCAGCACGTCTAGCGAAAACGTGTATTGGATTTGAGGTTCGAACACTACTTAGTAAACTAGCGCTTCGAGATGTATGTATACTTTCTCTAACCAATTTCGAATGCAGTGCAATTAAGTTCAAATTGGTAAAAGTATTTGATTGATATAATAGGGCTTGTCAATTAAAAATTAATAAACGAACAAGTTCATCACTGTTGACCGTGTGACTTTTGACGGCTGTGTATGGTTGGGGTAGGTCAGTGTTGGGTACATGCGCAGAAGACGAATAAGCGGTCTACCTCATCTTTAGTGTATTCTCCGACACAGACTAAAGGAGAATGAAACAGTCGCGTCTTCTGCGAACTCAAGCCGCACGCGCCGGTAAAACGGCGACTACGCCCAGCAACACAGAATAGTAACCACGCAGGCCGCTGATATTGCTTACTACATTATACGGAACATTCGCCGGTAATAATCCTGTACAATGTTTTTTGCTGAACTATTTTGCTTTGAAATTTGTGTTTGTGGTTATAATATTAATAAATACAATTCATAATAGAGTATGATATATATTTGTAGTTGTCAATTTCTAAAAAAATTATTACAGTTGCAACTATAGATTCAATTATTGGAAGCTTAAGTCACTTGCCTGTACTTTTTGCTATGTATTTCGTAAACCTTAGCGTTTTTAAGATGTTACAAATTTCCGAAGGTTACTACTGTAAAATATAAAAAAATTATTTAAAGGGCGTAAAACGCTAGTTTCATGAGGAAAATGTCACGAACTTGTTAAATAACGTGTTTGACTTAACAGTGTAGTGTGGTGGTAGGGCGTGACATTTTACTGATTTTTGTCTTCCGCAATGCTACCAACTCATGGATGATTAAAAAAAAATTATTAACTTAGTTTTTTTTTAGTGAAACCAACTTATTTATGTTAGTTTTCTGTTTGAAACTAGACAACTTTCGTTTAAAAATAATTTTTTTTTGCCACAGGCGAATAAAAAAACATATTCAGGACTCGAAAACCAGGAGTTCCAGGCCATCAGATCCGAACTGTCAGGATACTGTTCATTCAGCAGTTTGCATAAATATATTTTTTTTTCTGCACTGAATTCTGTTTCTGAAGCATTTACGCGTGAAGCTGGAGTGTTATCTGCTGCCATAGTTCCAATTTTCGTCTGTATATCTAGTGGGAATGTGTGTTTAAGCCCAGAGCGAAAACTTGTAATGGCATTTAGCATGTCAGTTTCTATCCTATTTCTTCAACATTTCTTCAACAAATTCATCTGACTGGATCCTCTGTCTATTTCTCCATTAGACCTCGGCAAAATAAGACCACAGAGTACTTAAGAACACATGGAGGTGAAAAGGCGACGTGTGCTGCAAACTCCAGCCACACACGCCAGCAAAATGACCTCACTGGCCAGCAATATGGCGGAACGTCGTTCACCAATCAGCTCCTGGAGACTAACTTGAACATACGGCAGCTCGACTAATAGGGAATCTTCCATATCGCGCAATAGCCAATCAGACTCGAGGCCCGTTTCCGCAGATTTGCGCGGCCAATGAGCGATGGAATTAGCTCACATCAAAAGAACCGCCACACCAATTAGCTTCTGCACTCTCACATATTCTGTGATAAGGCACAGAATTGCTAACTCTGCACGTTGCTGAAATGCATTAATTCCAAATGCAACCCTGTAGCACAGACTGATGGATTTCCTTCTTAGACATATTACGTGTTCAACTTCCCTGCCAATGTTTATCCACATCACAAACGCAGATATAAACTTTTGTTAACTTGCATATGTGCACTGGATATGGGTACTATAGGTGGTAGTACCACAGTGAAAAAACAGAGGTCGTGCAACCAACTTCTGAAATGAACTCGCCTACTCAAATATAAGTATTCCCTCCAAACATTCACCCTAACTAGCGAAATCACCACTCCCTAAATTTTAAATTTCCCCCTAGCCCCCAGATGCGGAATTTTACCCCAATAAAAAAAAATACCCCTGATTCTAGGGCAAAATCACCTGAGTTGGTAGACCTGGTCTTCTGTAGATATATCAACATTAGTTAAATAATTGCTATGACAGCTGTTAAATCACGTCAATCATTAACGTTCGATTTCTTTACGCTTGATTATTACCACAAACGTAACCTTTCACGAATAAATAAATATATATAACTTGATTACATAGTGTAGTATTTGCGTTAGTCATAGGNCACAAACGTAACCTTTCACGAATAAATAAATATATATAACTTGATTACATAGTGTAGTATTTGCGTTAGTCATAGGTAATGTACAAGCACGTCGAAGTAAGGAAGGTGAGACGGCGAGCGGCTGGAAGTGCGGCAAGTGGCTGCTAGAGGCGCTGTGGGATGTGGCCACCTCCTCGAGCACGTATTTAGCTGTGAACGTCACGTGATCGGGATGCGGAAGTGCGGCGGTGTCCAGCCGAACCGAGGTGAGGCCGTCCCAACACAAGCCGTCTTTCCTATACGCTGTTCTAGGTGTAATGAACACTTTTCCAGCAAACCTATGGGAAAAAAATCACTGCCCATGTGCTACGTTACCAGAGACGTGCAAAATTAGCGTTATAACCCTTTCATGGTCACGTCCAACTTTTCTGAATCTCTGCTCAAGTTTGACTTCCAGGATATTCCTCTGCCGCATGCAAACAAAGCTCAACTAAGTGTAGGAAACTACACCAAATGGACAATGCACCGCATTCGTGCGCACTCAGTTTGATAACATTTTGTATAAGGACTATTTACTTCCAAGTATTACCGACGTAGCTATCCTGTCTTTATATTCGTATTAATTAGAAATTAAGTATTATAAGTGATTATGATATGACGTAAGAGACCTGCACCTGCCGCACACTACGTCGCCAAGGTCCGCGCACGGANGTATTATAAGTGATTATGATATGACGTAAGAGACCTGCACCTGCCGCACACTACGTCGCCAAGGTCCGCGCACGGATCACGACGGTGCTGCTATAGGTTGTTCACGGTAAAGTGAGCATTTTTGAAAGCCTTTTCATTTGGAATAATAGTCTGTAAATATATTTTACTGTAGCCTTAGACGTTAACTTCCGAGTGCGGTAGAATATACACGCTGTGTTTATTACTTAAATGGTAATATTTTTATTTGAAAAGGTAGTTCAAGGATAAAAAATTGCTGAAAGGAAAAA
Source organism: Clitarchus hookeri (assembly GCA_002778355.1). Lineage (NCBI taxonomy): Eukaryota > Metazoa > Arthropoda > Insecta > Phasmatodea > Phasmatidae > Clitarchus > Clitarchus hookeri. The sequence goes on from NQII01002304.1 coordinate 154,788, forward strand.
GCAGATGGGGCCTCAAAATTGCTCACTTTACCGTGAACAGCCTATACATATAGTCTATTCGCGGTTTCTTCACACTTTTTTGAAACTAATCTTCGAAAAATCTTCCCGCGTATAACGTGTTTGGTTATTTCTTAAATATTCCGTGTACCACAAGCGTTTTATAGTTCTGTTAACATAAAAGTACCTCATTTTTGTTCAATTAAAGTTTTGCTTATATTTTGTCCATAAATTATAATATTTTATTTATAATTAATGTGAATAAAAATTGTGAGAAAACAGGTTCTGGGAACGTGCCTTGTGTCTTGGCAGGCTGCTGTGTGCTGTGAGAAGGTTCCCTATTGGCCGGGTTGCCGTCTGGCAAGCTTACCAGGCGTTGATTGGCGAACGCCATACGCAGCTGTTTGACATCTGCATTCTTAAGGCGCCAGTCTACCTGGCGCTTGAACTGCGTTGCAGAGTGTTCGAAATACACGTTTTTCAACGAAACTATTAAGCGTGCGTCCAACGTGCTGATCTACGAAAAGAACACACACTTCAGACGAGAGCTGTTAAGTACTTTCAAAATATCACGTACGTTAGAAACATCAATTCAGAGTACTCCAAAACCGCTAAAAACGGCCTTTCCAAGGCGCTGTAGCTCAAAATGCACGCATCAGATACATACAAAACTACTATAGGGGCCTGCACTGAACCTTCCTAAAGACTTCCCACTAATAAAATAATATGGTCACCGCTGAAAGTCCCATAGGTACACGCAGCACGACGAGAACACTGCACGCCAGTTCAGAGCCTTGCGCTTAGCGGCGATGGCGTACTTGATGCGCGTGGCAGTGTCACCCTTATCGCTCCCACGCTTCTCGGCCTAAACGTGGGAAAAAGTTCCAGGTAGACGGGGGCCTTAAGAGGCCTCTCTAGTTGTCATACCGATCCTATTGTAAGATGGTGAGNCAGTGTCGCCCTTATCGCTCCCACGCTTCTCGGCCTAAACGTGGGAAAAAGTTCCAGGTAGACGGGGGCCTTAAGAGGCCTCTCTAGTTGTCATACCGATCCTATTGTAAGATGGTGAGTTTATTCTTAAAAAAAAAACTATGGGATCTTTTAATGTACTTATTTTTTCAGGGCAGATATGAAAGTCGATATGTTGTCACCATTTCATAAATTTAGTTATTGAAACATTAATAGAGCCGCAAGTGTTTTGCGGACTGATCTGGCAGCAGGTTAAACTTCACCGTACTCTATACACTCGAGACACTATCGTTTGCTTATTGGTAACTGCGATCTAGTGCGGACTGTTCAACGCTAACTCAAACTACTGCTTCCTGCTTATTACTTACTGGCTCACAGTTTAACGGGGCGTGTCTTAACAACTGCCGTCCGATCACGATAGCAGGGGAAATGACAAATTGTTTGAAGTCTACCTCGCCACCGAATGAATTCGCGAAATACTCGGGGGCTCCAAACATAAAATGTAGTAGTTGAAAATGGTTGATTTCAGCAAGAATCGTTGTAAGTAGCCTTCTGTTTACGATACTTATTCTTCTGTAAAACAGTGTTTTAAACTATAGCGACAACGCTGCATCTTTTCTGAATAGATTGCTGTATTAAAAAATTATAGTCGCTGCTTAAAACTCTGAGGAAACAGAAGACACGCGAAGATTGTTTATGTTATTTTTCATCGCCGTCGCAATGCTTCCTTATAGCCGGACGTGACCTTGGGGGTGTGTAAAACAGACCGGACAATACAGATGACGTAGACCGGTTTTAGTCTTCTGCGTAGCTCGCCTACATCGACTCACCCGTTGCCAATAGAACTCTCGAAATCACGTGGTCAGCGGTCATGAACGGCTTTGTTTACGTTTGGTTGTTGACGGTAAAGGTTCCGCCTGCCTCGAAATGTGCGAACTTTCGACGCGTTCTACAACGACACGGACGCGGATACGTATCACGGAAGCGAACACGTAACGCACGCCGTTTCAAGCTACAATGAGACGCGTGCGGACGCGAACAGCGTACGGATGCACGTAAGAAAGCTGGGCAACTCCCAACTCTTCCGTCTCCGTCAATCCGTGCAGCCAATTGGAATCGAGTATTTGGTTCGTTGATATTCCGTTTTCGTGACCATTGCGGTGTACACGGTAACAAGTGCTTTGATTTGCCGTGGCGATTGTCATTTTTGTTTTAATAAATAAGTGCACGTGGTTTGGCAGTAAGTATTTGCGCAGTGTTAAACACTGTAAAGATATATCAAATGAGATGTGTACATTATAAAACCTATATCAGTAATTTTCAACAGCAGAATATTTTTTTAAGTTGCAGATGTAGTAGGATTATGGGGACTTTGGCGCATCGTGACCTGGGACATCGGAACTCGGAGCTGTTCATGCTCTGTCATTCCGGTCCCCTGGCGGCCATCTTCCCCTCAAAATTTAACTTTCCCCCCCCAAAAATTCCCCTAAAAAATCGATTCCCCGAAAGGCAATGTTCGATCCATCGGACAGATTTGGGGTGATTGTTTTCGAGGGAAGAGCAGTGGCGGCCATATTGCTTTTATATTAATTATATATGAAACATTATAATGTATAAATCAATTATAAAAAATTCAATATTGTAAAATTTAGTAGAGCCACGAGTATTTCGTGGGTTGATTTGGCAACAGGCTAGACTTTATAGTGCTCTTTACACTGGAGACACTATCGTTTACTTATTGGTTATTGCGATCAAGTGAGGCCTTTGTACAGCACTGTTCAACACTCGCTCACGCTACTGATTCCAGCTTACTACTGACTCACTGTTAAACGAGGCGTGTCCAAACAACTGCCGTCCAATCACAACGGAAGGAGAAAATGACCAAGTGTTTGAAGTCTACCTCGCAACCGAATGAATTCGCAAAATACCCGGGGCTCTAAAAATAAGGTATTTTAATGTTAACACGAATATAAAACGATTGCGATAAATTACGTATTTAGGAAGCAACCAAGCACGTCATACGTTTGGTGATTTTTCAGAGGTTTGATTCTAAAAGTGTGAAAAAACCGCGGCTAGACCATACAGCAACGTTAGTCTAGCAGTATGTGTTGTAGAACACGTGCCCTGTTGTTGCCTAAAATAAAATAGAAAATCTGCGATGCAGGCTGTGGCGTAAATCTCCGTAAATACAAGATGGCTACCGCTGATCCCTCTAATCCTGGATTTACATTGGCGCGGCAGGCGTGACGCGAATGCAAATTGTGGTTGTAATGAAAACACCGTGACACGACGCGGGTAGAACTACATTGTGGCCATTCACGGCTGCAAATACGAACGTGTTGCAGAAGACCATCTGCGTGTTTACGTGTATGAAATAAGAAGAATAACTTACAACACAAACAACAACGTGAATGTTTGTGTTTTGTATCATTGGGAAAAAAAATGGCAGGGGTCTAACTTTTTTTTTATGTGATTTGCGAACGACGTCTATCTTCCCGAAATAAACACACTCAATTGTATTTACTATATTAGCATTTTATTACAAACGTTACCAACTAAACATTGCCACCACTGTTGCAGCAAGAACTTACACTCGTTCAGTGACGATTGTTGCGCCCGCGATGCCGCAAGATTAAGGCGCCCGTCTACCTGGAACTTTTTCCCACGTTTAGGCCGAGAAGCGCGGGAGCGATAAGGGCGACACTGCCACGCGCATCAAGTACGCCATCGCCGCTAAGCGCAAGGCTCTGAACTGGCGTGCAGTGTTCTCGTCGGGCTGCGTGTACCTATGGGACTTTCAGCGGTGACCATATTATTTTATTAGTGGGAAGTCTTTAGGAAGGTTCAGTGCAGGCCCCTATAGTTGTTTTGTATGTATCTTATGCGTGCATTTTGAGCTACAGCGCCTTGGAAAGGCCGTTTTTAGCGGTTTTTGAGTACTCTGAATTGATGTTTCTAACGTACGTGATATTTTGAAGTTCGTAACAGCTCTCGTCTGAAGTGCGTGTTCTTTTCGTAGATCAGCATGTTGGACGCACGCTTAATAGTTTCGTTGAAAAACGTGTATTTCGAACACTCTGCAACGCAGTTCAAGCGCCAGGTAGACGGGCGCCTTAAGTATTATTTCTATTCAGAAAGTCCGTCGCGCCCGAGATTCCTGCTGCGTTGACGTCAGGAAATACTCGTCTATGATTGGGTGTCGAGTGAACTGGCGGAAAGCGGGAGTTGCAGGTGGTCGCAGCAGGTCCGTTGCTGGACTCGACGCGGCCGAGTTGTTTTTGTCGTGGGACCGGCAAGTGGGTCGACGTCCAGCGGTGCCGTTAGGCGAGCCGCAACTGGCGGTTCCCCCTTTCTACCGTCACCTACTTACTGTCTCTCACTGCCGGCCGGCGACACCTTCGCCTCGCTATGCATTCCTCCTTGGCAGTCACCGTAGGAGTCACCCGTGTGTGTGTGGGAGCGACACACCCATCTTCGCGAAAATAGTTATTGTCTAAACTCAAAACTTCCTTGGACTTTCTATATCGCCGAAGCTGTTTATTGGGAGGAGGGGAGGGGGGACTATCAGAGTTTAGATTAAATTACGCGCATTAAAAAAAAAAAGTATATATTATTACTGGACACCACATCAGTTACCGTTGAAATTTAGTACCAAGGTAGACGGCATACAAGTATAATGTTAGTTTTACATGCGTCACTTCGCTCATCAGAGACGTCTTGCAGGATTCAAAACCAGTAGTGAACACTCGACGCTATGGTAGCCACATAACGTGTGGCTGGGAGGGCCACCTGTTTTTTCGCGAAAAGATTTATGCTCAAGCTATACTTGAATTTCTTACGTGCAAGCTTGCATAATTTCCTTTGCCTATTGGTAGGGGCAGTGATATTTCGCGAAAATATTTCGAGACAAGATACAGTCCAAAGCACTGTAGGGTCGTCCAGCTTCTTTGATTGGCTAAAAAATGTTCTGGCCCGTGTTAACAGTTTGCGCACGAATCACGAAGGTCCAGTGTCGGAGTTACTTAGTCCTGAGTGGCTTGGTAAAAGACGGACACGGCACCAGCAGCCAATGGAGGTATAACAACAGCTGATGTGTGTATATAGTATTGAAGTGTACTGTGTGCTCCGATTTGTACGCGAAAAGTCACTGGCTCTATCTATTGGTAAGTAGCATCTGTTTTTCGCGAAAGGATTTCAGAACCAGTTGTGTTCCAACACACATTGGTTCGGAACCACTTTCGTGATTGGATCATTTGAATTGTTAACGCGTCATATCTGCCTGCCCGCGAATCACGGACGGCCAGTATCGGAGAAGCGTAGTAGTCATCTCACTCTTGTACCAGACTCATCACGCAAACAAAGACGAGCGGCCAATAGTCAAATGAAGACTGACTGCACTAATGCACATACGCTATTCAAGTCTTGCCTCCGCGTGATTCTTTTCGCGAAAAAAAGGTGGTCCTTCCTATACTTTATCCATTCCAAGATGGCAGCAGAGATAAACATTGCCAGTCCCTGGTTGGTTAGTCGGTTCAGTCTGATTGCGGTAGAAAATAATTCCGACTGTATTTTGTAATTTTTTAAGTCAGACGTGGTCCTCCACATTATGTATTGCGTCCTGTAAAATTCTACAAAATTAAAACGTACATAAACAGTTTTGACGTGCACTGTAACCACGAATCATGCCATAAAGAACACCTACTTTCATTTCGATACGTACGCGTTCTTTACGTACACGTTTTTACGCCGTAAACCGAGCTTTAGGCTGCGAGTCAATGAACTCGCGAACTTTCCATGTCGTGGCCATTTACTAAGTAAGTACCTACTCAACGCATTCAGTTTATTTACTTGTTTTGTTTGATTTGCGACGTTGGTTTGTTCGTGGTTTTACACTGAGGTCTGCACATATTTACAAGAATCTAAACAAGCTGGAAGTTATTTTGCCTGTATCCGCCATAGACTAAAGATGAGGTAGAGCGATCTCGCTGGCTGCGCACAACCAGTCTCCGTGTCCCAACACTGAACTGCTTTTCTACCGATACGATTAGAAAAAAACAGTGCGGATTGAATTTGAGGTTAGAACACTGTTTAGTAAACAAGTGCTTTGATATGTTTGTATAATTCCTCTAACCAATATGGAATGCAGTTAGATTAAATTCAAATATTGGTTAAAGTATTTTATTAATATGAAAGTTCTTGTATTTTGAAAATTAAGAAATAGACAAACACGTTCATTACTGTTGACCATGTGATTTCGACAGTAGCGTTCCTTTGGAGTAGGTCAGTGCTGCCGGGTACATGCGCGGAAGACGAATAAGCGGTCTACCTCATCTTCAGTCTATGTTATTCGCCACTGCAGAAACTCTATGGCAGGAACGCCAGTTATTTTGATCTCCGTGTCCCCACTTAACCATCGTCCTGTTGGTCCCGGCCACACCGAACACGTTTACTGTATGCACTGTACAACTTATTTTCCATTCAGCGTTTCAGTGGCTAAATTGTCTTTGTATCATCAGTTTAGTTTTGTCTACACTGGTATTACTTTGTGAATGGTTTATGCTGACATCTCCGAACACGTAGTGCGTTGTTAACTGGTTACGAAAAGCTATCTCGACACAAGTGCACGGTTGCAATACTTGAGCTCGTAAATTAATTCGGGGCTGAAAGGTTATGATATAGATCACATGACATGTGAATTATTTCGCAAAGTTAATTAGGAGCATAGAAAATTGGGCTCTCATATTCTGGAATTTTCGACTTTTCAGTGCTAAATTTTGATAACTATACTTAGAGGCACTNTAATTCCTCTAACGAATTTGGAATGCAGTTAGATTAAATTCAAATATTGGTTAAAGTATTTTATTAATATGAAAGTGCTTGTATTTTGAAAATTAAGAAATAGACAAACACGTTCTTTAGTGTTGACCATGTGATTTCGACAATAGTGTTCCTTTGGAGTAGGTCAGTGTTGCCGGGTACATGCGCGGAAGACGAATAAGCGGTCTACCTCATCTTTAGTTTATGTTATTCACCACTGCAGAAACTCTATGGCAGGAACGCCAGTTATTTTGATCTCCGTGTCCCCACTTAACCATCGTCCTGTTGGTCCCGGCCACACCGAACACGTTTACTGTATGCACTGTACAACTTATTTTCCTTTCAGCGTTTCAGTGGCTAAATTGTCTTTGTATCATCAGTTTAGTTTTGTCTACACTGGTATTATTTTGTGAATGGTTTATGCTGACATCTCCGAACACGTAGTGCGTTTCTTCCCTGGTTGCGAAAAGCCATCTCGACACAAGTGCAGCTCGCACCAAATTAATTTACGGTTGCAACACTTGAGCTCGTAAATTAATTCGGGGCTGAAAGGTTATGATATAGATCACATGACATGTGAATTATTTGGCAAAGTTAATTAGGAGCATAGAAAATTGAACTCCCATATTCCGGAATTTTCGACTTTTCAGTGCTATATTTTGATAACTATGCTCGTTTTACTACAAATATTTACGTTTGTGTNATAACTATACTTAGAGGCACTGACATTTCGCGAAAAGATTTCGAGACAAGATACAGTCCAAAGCACTGTAGGGTCGTCCAGCTTCTTTGATTGGCTAAATAATGTTCTGACCCGTGTTAACCGTTTGCTCACGAATCACGAAGGTCCAGGGTCGGAGTTACTTAGTCCTGAGAGGCTCGGTCAAAGACGGACACGGCACCAGCAGCCAATGGAGGTATAACAACAGCTGAGGTGTGTATATAGTATTGGAGTCTACTGTGTGCTCCGATTTTTACGCGAAAAGTCACTGGCCCTAATTATACTCGTTTTACTACAAGTATTTACGTTTGTGTGTTCCTTGTATAAATCTCTTTCAGATAATAAAATAAGAAATGATTGCGTAATATGTTGTTAAGCGGGAGCAGACGTGACGCGGGGCCGCGTGGCCGTGGCTGGAGTCGGCGACGCGAGCGGCAGTTTGGAGGGTGCGTGGTCGTGTTGTTTGGCGTGCACCAGCAGCGGGTCCGGGGAGCAGCGGAGGCGGCGGCCAATTGCCGTGCAGGAAGAGCTTGGTTAGCGCCCCGCAGGGCCCGTGGGAACCAGGATAACCACAATCATCCCTGCTACAGCTCTCGCCAAACGCGCTGGCAACACAGCTCCCTTCCCCACGGCGCTGCTCGGCTGTACCTCTGACACACTCACACATACATACACACACATACATACATACACACACACACGCGGCTTAACTAAGGTTTACCTCTACTACAAGTTGGGAAGATCAAAGTTAAAAGTATGGCAACCAAGCATTTTCGCCACTAGGTAAGCGCTAGTGTCGCGTGTGTACCAGATTTTCTCTATTTTTCTACGTTAAAACACAGGATAATTACAACAATCATATATTAAATATAAAATAACATAGTAACTAATTAAAAACTTTCTCTTCTGTAATTTATGCAGCTGAAATTTTAATTGAAAATTACCCTTTAGAACACTGCGCACCTAGCGGTGGAAATTTTCCCTATGCCAAACTCTCCTGTAAGAAACCTATTTGTTGTTCCTAACCTGAGTGGAATAAACCTCAGCTTTGGCGTTGCTGAGGCACGGCGTGCTTCGCTCGAATACAAGCCAGACCCCAATCGCGTTTGCACTTTATTCACTTTCCNCTACAGCTCTCGCCAAACGCGCTGGCAACACAGCTCCCTTCCCCACGGCGCTGCTCGGCTGTACCTCTGACACACGCACACACACATACACACACACACATACACACACGCACATACATACACACACATACATACACACACTGCTTAACTAAGGTGTACCTCTACTACAAGTTGGGAAGATCAATGTTAAAAGTATTGCAACCAAACATTTTCGCCACTAGGTAAGCGCTAGTGTCGCGTGTGTACCAGCTTTTCTCTATTTTTCTACGTTAAAACACAGGATAATTGCAACAATCATAAATTAAATATAAAATAACATAGTGACTAATTAGAAACTTTCTCTTTTGTAATTTATGCAACTGAAATTTAAATTGAAAATTACCCTTTAGAACACTGCGCACCTAGCGGTGGAAATTTTCCCTATGCCAAACTCTCCCGTAAGAAACCTGTTTTTCGTTCCTAACCTGGGTGGAATAAACCTTAGCTAGGCGTTGCTGAGGCACGGCGTGCTTCGCTCGAATACAAGCCAGACCCCAATCGCGTTTGCACTTTATTCACTTTCCNGGCGTTGCTGAGGCACGGCGTGCTTCGCTCGAATACAAGCCAGACCCCAATCGCGTTTGCACTTTATTCACTTTCCTTATTACTAGGAGGAGCCACGGTGGCTCGCCTCCCGCCAAGGCGAACCGGGTTCAATCCCCGGCAGGGTCACTCGCGGATTTTCGCCAGTGGGAATCGTGTTGGACGGTGCCGTTGGTAGGCGGGTTTTCCTTGGGGATTCCACGTTTCTCTCGTCCTTGCATTCCGGAGTTGCTCCATACTCACCTCACTTCACCCTCGTCGGCTCTCAGTCGCCGAAATCTCTTCACTCACCCCAGCCGATTTTTTTTCCTAACCTACCTTAAAACTAAGAGGAGAGTCGGAGGTCCTGGGTAGGGATAGGACATAAGTGCGTCTCAGGGCTGAGGCCCTTACGCGTAGGCATGCAGGGAAGGTTCTAACTGCATGGTCGCGGCTTCCATGTTTACCTCCCATTAGCTTAACCTGAACTACAAAGGAAAAAGGAGGGGGGGGAATCGGCAACAAAGTAATATTAATAATAGGAACAACAATAACACTATTAACTATAATTCAATGATGACCAGATGTAATTCGTAAGGGAGCATATCAAGGTTTACATACAAAAATAGTTATTAAAGTACTAAAAAAATGAGGAATAATCTTATTTATTATTTCAGAAGTTTTTTAAATATATTTTTTTTTTGAACATTCTTGTACAAGTAGGATCAATACGACCACCAATTGGTATTACCCCATTTAACCCCATACAAATCCCATTACTTAATACAACAATTCTTTTAACATCAGGAGTAACTATTACATGAGCCCATAACAGACTTAAGAAATAAATCAAAGTTTAATAATTACTATTATATTATAATTATACTTCGCTATTCTTCAAGCATNTAACAGACTTAAGAAATAAATCAAAGTTTAATAATTACTATTATATTATAATTATACTTCGCTATTCTTCAAGCATATGAATACATTGAAGCACCATTCACAATTAGAGATTCAATTTGTGGTTCAAGATTTTTTATAGCGATAGGCTTGCACGGGCTCCATGTAATTATCGGGACTACATTTTTAATAGTGTGTGCTATACGACAGTTAAATTTTCATTTTTCAAAACGACACAAGAGAATTGCAAGATTGCATGCAATTTATGAAGTAGAAGAAGATTTATAGTAGAACAGAGGATGTGGTAGGATAATCTTTATTGGAAAGGCGTTTGGAACGCTAGAAGAGAAAGATTAGTCGGGAGGTCCGTCACCCCAGCCGCACACGTCAACAAATGGGCGTCACCGACCAGCAGCATGTCGGAGCGCCGTTTGCCAATCAGCGCCTGGTAACTTACTCGCCAGCATGCAGCCCCGTCAATATGAAGCCTTCCACGCCACGCAACAGCCAATATGACACCCGAGACCCGCTTGCGGAGCCTTGCGCAGCCAATGAGATGATGGGTACGCTCACTTGAAACGATCCGCCACTCTGTTTCGTCTCCGGGCACTTATCTACTCCGTGCTACGACCTTGAGCTGCGTCCTAAGGAAGAGCATTGCGTGCGCACACGCTCACGCGTTCTTCTCTCGCTCTCCCGCCGACGCCATCGTCGTGATGCGTACTGCGTTCACCTGACGCACAACTGAAGAGGTACTGCGCGTAGCAGTGTCGGAAACCTACTGTAGCTCTTTCTACTCTCAGCGAAACCATGGGGCGAAATAGTCGCTTCCAGTGGCAGCGACTCGTGCTTTTCAAAACCAAGTCATTTTTAAAGTTATTGCGTAAACTTTTCTTTCACATCTTCAGTGAAACGACAACTATCTAGAGAGAGAGAGAGAGAGAGAGAGAGAGAGAGAGAGAGAGAGAGAGACGTAGAGAGAGGTAGAGAGAGAGAGGATACTCCCGTGCATTGGGCTGAGGCGTTATTTCAAGCCCTAAAATGCAAACACGTCGCAAATACACTACCAACCTAAAAACGTAAAATAACGGCAGAAATAAAAAAAAATTACAGACAACATGTTATACCTGTTCTGTAATTTGAACTTTTCTGGGACACATTATTATTTATTAACATTATAAATAAAAAAAAATGGGCTTATTTCACTTCAATGTGACGTTTCTAGTAATTTAGCGATTTTCCGTTATTTCGTGATTTTTCACGGAGAAATAATTACACTATTTTATTATTAAATTCGCCCGAATTTTCGCATCTCTAGTTATCAGTGTTTGTGCACGTGACAAGCGTTTTCGTCTGCGCGTTGAATTGTCAGCGTCGCGAGTAAGGAAAATAAAGGAAGGCGCAGAAAACATTTCCTTGCCTCCTTCCCCCTTTTCACGAAAAAAAAGTCTGGTACCTAATTGCTGCCACTGGTCGCTTCAAACAGCCTGGGTGCATTGCCGTTTACAACGAAATAGAAAACTTATTAGTAAAGACGAAGGGTTTATGGCGGGGAAATTCTGTGTGCTACGATACTGTATACATGCCAATTTTTTTCCTTTTATGTATGAAGCTGCTTTCCCATTTCATTGGGCCAATGATGATTCTAATACTCTATAACAGAACGCTTGCGATTGACCGTTAAAGAACTTCGCAGAGTCAATAACTTGACCATATGATCGTAAAAAAGGATAAACTAGGTTGAGTGTTATAAGATATGTTGGCTCAAATATTTTTCGCGAATTTCCTGTGTCTGCTTATCAGCCGTGTTCAACATGAAATATTAAGGTCTGCAACCACTAGAGTTGAGTTGAGAGATTTGGGCGGCTCTTAACAACGAGAACTTGAGAGCCGATGCGNTTAAGGTCTGCAACCACTAGAGTTGAGTTGAGAGATTTGGGCGGCTCTTAACAACGAGAACTTGAGAGCCGATGCGTGTGAAATGAGGTGGGAATGGAGCAGCGCCGGAATGCAAGGGCGGGGGAAACGGGAGATCCCCGAGAAAACCCTCTGACCAGCAGAATCGTCCGGCACGATTCCCACACTTGCGGACATTGGAGAGTGACCCGGCCGGGGATTGGACCTGGTTCGCCTTGGTGGGAGGCGAGCAGTCTTACCGCTTAGCCACCGCGGCCCCTTGCAATGACTAGAGACGGAACAATTTCCGCGGGCTACTGCTAATACTCCCAGTTACCGGCTTACTGCCAATGCTATGTGGAATAAAATTTTATCGTAAAATAAACAACTCATAACCAAACGAATGGTATATATTTAAATATTTTTATTAAATAAAAAATTGTTTTTCTACGGGCGCGAAACCCTGTGTGGCAGCACCTGTCGCACACTCCTAAAGACGGCCGCATGTTGGTAGCACTTGTGCTTTCATGTGCTGTTTCCGTTGGACAGCAGATCGTTCGGCACGCCTCGGAGCAGCTTGAGCCTGAAGGTAGAGTGATTTACAACGAGTAATTTTCGATGAGAAATATTTCGCAACTCTCGTGAGCTCCAAAACGTCTTCTAACGTTTGAGGTTGGACGACTTTTTTCTCCGTACGTAATTGCTGTGCTCCCTCCAGTTACGGAAGTTATCAATTTCAGAACCCCCAAGACCATGAGTGGTATTCAGACTGGAAGTGTCTTCTAATGGCCACGGCAGCCTGTAACAAGAGAACACCTGCAGTCGTCTGCCCAGGACATTAGAATAAATAATGGCGTGTCGGGAGTGCACCCAGGGCAAGGCAACACCCTCCGAGTGACGGTCTTTCCAGCTGGGACCCGTAGGTGACCGTCATCCCTGGGCATGACAGAAATGAGACCCTGGAATGGAGCGGCGCTGGAATGCAAGGGATGGGGAAACGGGAGTACCCCGAGAAAACCCGCCGGCAAGCGTCATCGTCCAGCACGATTCCCACATGTGAAAATCCGGGAGTGAACCCGCCGGGGATCGAGCCCGGATCGCCGTGGTGGGAGGCGAGCACCCTGGCCACTGCGCCACCGCTGCCCCAGGACATTAGAAAACATCCGGCACTCAGAATATTTCACGAAAAATTACTAGGGGGCCGAGGTGGTATAGTAGTCAGACTACTTGACTCTCACCTAGGCGAAACGGGTTCGATTCCCGGCGGGGTCGCTCCCTGATTTTCGCACGTGGGAATCGTGCCGGACGATGCCGCTGGTCGGCGGGTTTTCTCGGGGATCTCCCGTTTCCCCCGCTCTTTCATTCCGGCGCTGCTTCATAACTCATCTCGCTTCATTCGCCCTCACCGGCTCTCAAGACCTCTATGTTAAGAGCTGCCCAAATCACTCCACTCCACGAATAATTACTGGTTCTACTGATAACTAAAATTATTTTTTCGGGATTATATATTAATGAGTTATGAGTACAGGCTTGCAAAAATCGCGTTATTTTCTGACTTCAGACTAAACTCCAAGATGTGTGCTCATCGGACTTCTTTCATTGACCGAAAACTCGTGTGTCACTTTTAGCCAATAGTAAATGCTCAATGGCCAAGCCACCAATCTAGCAAATCGATCACATACGTAAACGACGCGAAATAGTTATCAGTAGCCAATGAAATCAAGAATTGCGCTCGATTAGTTACAGGGCAGTGAAGTCTAGCTTGTTACCAAATAACAAACGCGAATTATGCAGGTACGATAATGATAGACCCGGGTATATTACTTCTTAGTCTTTTGGTTGTTGTTATGGTTTGTTATATTTACAAACCATACACTTAGTATTTTAGATTTGGAGTTAGTTGATCACAACGCGCGAGATACAATGTTTAGAACGGTTATATATAGAGTTACATCTGGATTGCAACGATGTTATACAATCACATTTACTATAACGCGGGTAGGGATATTACGTTAGATTAGTGCCACACCTTTATTTAGTATTAAGGCGCCTGTCTACCTGGCGTTTGAACTGCGTTGCAGAGTGTTCGAAATACACGTTTTTAAACGAAACTATTAAGCGTGCGTCCAACGTGCTGATATACGAAAAGAACACACACTTCAGACGAGAGCTGTTAAGTACTTAAAAAATATCACGTACGTTAGAAACACCAATTCAGAGTACTCCAAAACCGCTAAAAACGGCTTTCCAAGGCGCTGTAGCTCAAAATGCGCGCATCAGATACATACAAAACTACTATAGGCGCCTGCACTGAACCTTCCTAAAGACTTCCCACTAATAAAATAATATGGTCACCGCTGAAAGTCCCATAGGTACACGCATCACGACGAGAACACTGCACGCCAGTTCAGAGCCTTGCGCTTAGCGGCGATGGCGTACTTGATGCGCGTGGCAGTGTCGCCCTTATCGCTCCCGCGCTTCTCGGCCTAAACGTGGGAAAAAGTTCCAGGTAGACGGGCGCCTTAATGCCCATGTCTGCCCGCTTACCTTCTGCTTAGTCGTCGCAGTGGGCTGGTCGTCATTACGGATACGGCGGTCGTGCACTACGGCGCTGCGTCCAGAGATGCATCTTCTCGTCTCGGTGGCTGGCTGCAGGCAGGCGCTTTCCCGTGTGCGACATGCTTTTGTTAATGACTCTGTAATATAAACTTGCCCTGGTTTACCTTCCGCCTCATGGCGGAACTGCCGAGAGCTTGTTTTGTTCCCGTGGGTCCGTGTTGATGTGTCCTCGCGGCTAGCGTCGCACTGGCGTTCTTCCGCCGCGGCTGTTTACAAGTTGTCCTGAATACTGCGGTGTCCACCTACGGTGCGTTCAGCGAGTATGTTGGTTTAAAGGTAGGTTCACGCTAGTGCCTATCGTAACATTGTGCTCCATGAATTTTTACACGCCCTGGAGAACTAATGAACAAGTGATACAAACTCAACTATTAACAGATTAAATATAACAGAAAGAGAGAGTAATATGTACAGAAAATCTAGGGTAAAGTATTGCAAGCAAGACATACCATTAGAGAAACATGAAATTTCGTACCTTACAAATAATGTACAGAAAGTTACTTATATCTCTTGTTAAGGTAAAATGAATTAACTTACCAATTTAAATCAGAAAGTTCTCCACACACATCATAAAACCTGTTTCTATTTGCAAAAACGCAATAAATAACTCTTGAAGGTAAGAAACATGTATGCAATATAAATAGAGCCCCGAGTATGTAGCGAATTCATTTGGTGGCGAGGTAGACTTCAAACACTTGGTCTTTTCTCCTGCTATTGTGATTGGACGGCAGTTGTTTAGACACGCTTCGTTTAACTGTGAGCCAGTAGTAAGCAGGAAGCAGTAGTGGAGTGAATGCTGAACAGTGCTGTACGAAGGCCTCACTTGATCGCAGTAACCAATAAACAAACGATAGTGTCTCCAATGTATAGATGACTGTCAAGTCTAGCCTGTTGCCAGATCAATCCGCGAAATACTCGGGGCTATAAACATAAATAAATATTTCTGCCAAATGTACACGTAAATAATACAAATTTACCTTTTCAACGCTTGTAAATATTCTTGATGTTTCAATGTGCCCCACGCTCCCCTGTACAGAGGCGACATAACGTAGCTGTTCCTTTGATGTTGGCGAACCCATTCTCTGATTGGCTGCGTGAGGCTATGGGAATGGACTTTGTGTCTGATTGGCTACCGCGTACTTTGAAAGGTTCCCTATTGGCTGGTCTGCCAGATAGCAGTTAAATTACCATGCGCTAATTGGCGAACAGCGTTCCGACATGCTGCTGGGCTAGTAACACAATTTTGATGGATTGCGCGATTGGAGTTCGCGGAATAACATTCGTTTCACCTCTGTATTCTTAAGTACTCTGTGATACAACACGAATTAACACAATGGTTTTTTTTGTGTTGATTAAGTAGCAACGTTTGAAAATTTATGAATTTAAAAACATCATTATTTCCTCAGCAGTCACTTTAGACCAGTGGTTCCCAACCTTTTATGAGGTGTCGCCCCTTANTTTTTTTTACATTAAACGAAGCTGTTTAATGTACGTAGAGCCAAACGAATCTTTAGTCGCACCAACCAAATCTTTGTTGTGAACACATAAGAGCAACGAAATAATTTGGTTTCAGCAACAAAATATTTAATTGGCCCTGTACAAACAGGTAATTTGTTTGATTCAACGAAACCTTCTTCTCAGTTTGCGAGCCGCAGCCACACACGCCAGCAAAATGGCCGGCCTCACGTGCCGGCAATACGGCGGGACGTCGTTCACCAACCGGCTCCTGGAGACGAGCTTGCCAGATGGCGGTCCGACCAATAGGGAATATTCTGTAACATGTAATAGCCAATCAGACCCAAGACCCCATTTCCACTGCTTCGCGTGGCCAATGAGCGACTGAGTTTGCTTACGTAAAAGGAAACGCCACGCCATTCCGCTTCTGTATATAGTCTATTCGCAGTTTCTTCACGTTTTTTAAAATAAACCTTTGAAAACTCACCCCATGTATGACGTGTTTGGTTGTTTCATAGAATGCCATGTACCACAGGCTTTTGTTACTTCTGTTAAGTTACTGAGTATCTTATTTTTAATTACATTAAACTTGTATTTATAATTTTAATATAAATGATAATATTTCATTTATAGTTCATATGAATAAAAACAGGGAGAAAAAAGGTATGTTGGTAATGCCTAGTAAGAAATAGTTCTTAATGAAAAATATGATTACATTGAGGGTGCACGAATGTAGTGCGTTGTCCCCTTGGCGTAATTTTCTAGCTTTGTTTGCATGAAGTGGAGGAATATGCTGGGAAGTAGAACTTAAGCAGGGCTTCAGAAAAGTTGGAAGTAACCGTGAGTGGACTATACTTACCTATCTTGAGGTAAAGTGGTGGGCCGGTTGCAGAAGTCGCACAAATACTAGCTTGTCCCCCAAACGAACCCGCGAATTTTCGCGTCTCTAGACATGACGTGTGTCGAAAGAGAGTGATACAAGAACGTCGCTGTAACATGTCGAAAGAGAGTGGCGTGAGAATGCAAGTTATACAACTGAGGCAAGCGCCGGGTTCAGGCAGGAGAGTTGAGGAAGCTTGCGGTCGGGAGGTGGGCGTCGATAAAGATGGGATATGGAGGCCGAGCGGAGGTTAACGGTAACGCCTGGGAACTGCCGGCGATCACCGTTACCCGGGCGATAACAGTGTAATAACTGTGCGAGCAGCCCGGCGAGCGCAGGGGTGTCCGTCGACCTCCGGCCTTCCGTTCCCCAGCCGTGTTCTTCTCACGGCGTAGAGACAGGAGAGGTTCAGACGTCAGACTATACTGCACGGTCCTATAGGGCGTCGCACTCCTAGACTGCAGTGTAGTGTGGACGGCACGCACTGTTGCCAGGTTACGCCGTCTTTGCGACGTAAACTGGCAGGCTGAGTAACAAATGGCTGGCGAAGGGAATCGCCCGATTAAGAGAATCTCATCTGTTTACCTTCCTGGCAACTCTTGAAAGAATCCAATCCAAGGCTAAGCGGCTCCTTTGAAACTGAAACATGTGAGAAACCCTATATCACTGTGATTGCATGGCGCGCACGTAACGAAAATGGCACATTTTTTGAGGCTGCAAAAAGATAACTCATCAGGCAATAGTTCACGCAGTAACAAGGACAGCGTTAACGACAGAAATGACGTTTAAGAAAGAGGGAGAGTGAATGTCCATTACACCGTACACAGACGCTCTACATGCATACTCAAGCATCAGCTGTTTGTTCACTGGCTGCTACCTCCAGGGAGTGGCTAGTTATAACCCAGAAATGTTGCGTAAGATTGGGTATTTTTTCCCCCTTTAACCCTTTCATGCCCATTGTAGACAATCGTCTGCGTGTTGCACGGGAAGGTGCATACTTGAACGGTGCTGTACTGTGTGAGGCTTAGTGCTCGACGATCTTCCCTGCAGGTAGGGACACAGGATTTTCGTGGAAATATTTCACGACAGGTTGTATTTCATGACACTTTAACTCAGATCCAGTTTCGTAAATTAATTATATACACTGGAGAGCCAAAAAAAACTGGTATAGGTATGGAACCAATCAGAGTAACGTGATGCGGTCGGCAGCTAGATCGGTTACTGCTGCTACAATGGCGGGTTATCAAGATTTAAGTGAGTTTGAACGTGGTGTTATAGTCGGCGCACGAGAGATGGGACATAGCATCTCCGAGGTGGCGATAACATTTGGATTTTCGTGTACGACCATTTCACGAGTGTACCGCGAATATCGGGAATCCGGTAAAACATCAATTCTTCGACATCGCTGCGGCCGGAAAAAAAAGATTGTGAACGAACGGGACAAACGACGACTGACGATACTCATTAAACGTGACAGACGTGCAACCCTTTCTCAAATTGGCGCGGATTTCAATGCCTCCTGCATACCTTCAGACATTAGTTGAGTCCATGCCACGTCGTCTTGCGGCACTTCTGCGTGCTCGCGGGGGGCCCTACACGATATTAGGCAGGTGTACCAGTTTTTTTTGGCTCTTCATTGTAGTTGTTAAACGTCGTATGTGTCTGCCCGCGAATCACAGACGTACAGTACCGGGGTAACATAATTCTGATTCGCGAGTCGAGTAGGAACGCGCCTTCTCACAACGAGACGCCGCTAATAGGCAAACGAAGACTTCGGGCACGGCCAATAAGGTATTGGAATGAAGTATGTGCTGTAATCATATTAAGTGATAATTTCCTATAATAATGTTAAATAATTTCTATAAATGTTATAATATTGTTAAATAATGTTGTTCTAATGTTATAATAATGTTAAAGCCTGTTTTTATAGTAGTGTTAAATCATGTTGTTATAATGCTATAATCATATTAATTGATAATTTTCTATAATAATGTTAAATAAATTATGATAATAATTTTAATAAATATAAAATTAATAATATACTATAATAATGCTAAATAAATTATGATTACAGCGGAAATGTTTTCGCGGAATTCGAGTGTCCCTGCCTATGGGGAACTGATTCCTAAACAGTGCTTCTACTCTGCGTTAAGACTGGTTCATATCACCGATCACCGAACACAAAGACTACAGCTTATTGGTTGTGAACGAAAAAATTTCTTTGCCATCTCAAGTACAGCGTGCATTAAAGAAATGTATAATTCGCAGCACTAAAAATTAGAATTAATGCGGGAATGAAAGGGTTAAGTTATGTCACTAACTCAAGAGTTTTCGAAGGCGTGTTTTATAAATGGTGATCCGATAGCAAAAGTCAAACTTACATGTACGCGCATTGGGAGCCACTAGACTTAACAGTTAAGTCTGTATGCCACGACGGAAGATTCTTGGGCGATCCCATGCAAGTCTGCATGGTCACTTGTATGGACGGTTCTATGGAAGATTTGACCGACTGCTGGCTCGCTTTCATAGACGTTATCGTAATTGGTCGTGTGCAGTTTTCGATGGAAGGTTTCCTACAACGTTGAAATTTTAAGCCAATCAGACATAGGGTGGTAGAGTCAGTTTGTTTATCTTGTTTTGTGAAAGAACGTAATATTATAAAACACGAATAAATAGTGAATAGAAAACTACTAAAATGTTTACTGATTACAAAACAGCATTGTGTGAAAAATATGGTGAACGTTCTTATTTATTTGAAACAAAAATTCAATTGGCATATGATAACAAAACGATTAGGCTCTGTGCATACACGCATAATGCTGCAGTTGTGGGAGAAGATTGTTTCTGAAGCACAGTTGAAGAAGTAGAGTCACACAAAATGCACTCGTCTTTACTTGTGAGGCAAGTATCGTTGTATAGGTTATTCCAAAGAACCCTCCGTAACTGCTTGCGAGCAGGCTCGAGTAGCACATCTCGTGGAATGTTCCACCCGAGTTTGTACGTAACATTTTATCGCGTCATACAGACCTTACATATTTGTGTTATTGTTGTAACACAGTTTATTTGGCACTCCCCTTTGAACACTGGACCAATAAGAAACAATTAACTATGAAATGGTATAATCAGAGATGATAAATTGGGTCCTTCCTGAGTCAGAAGCGAATAAACAAATGCCACCGAGTCGATTGCACAGTGAACCGTGAAGTCAAACATGCTGTCGGAGTACAAAGTACATTTTACACGTATCTTTCTTGCTCTTGTGTGCATTAAACCATAAACTGAATTAACTATATTCAGTGTCCCCAAATTTAAACGCCATAGACGAGTCTTGAGTAGGCAATATGCTGACACACCCAATTTTCGCGAAGAGCGTTCCTGTTTCGTTGTATTTCAAAACTCTTTAAGCTCAGATCCACTAACGCGATTGAATGATTTTATCTGCTTCGCGTCATAGGCGCGTGCCTGCGAATCACACACGGTCACTACCGGAGTAATCTTGCTATGATTGGCCCAGCCAAGTACCAAAATGACCTCACCGTAGGGTCGTTTACCTATCTTGATTGGCTGAATCACGTTTTGACACTGTATTAACTGTCTGCACACGAATCACGTAGGAACCGTGCCGAGGTTACCGAATTCTAAGTGGCCCGGTTAAATATGCTGAGCTGAGCTGAGCTAAGATATTTGGGCGACGAGGTCTCGAGAGCCAATGAGGGTGAAACGAGGTGAGAATGGAGCAGCACCGGAATGCATGGGCAGGGGAGACGGGAGATCCCCGAGAAAACCCGTCTGCCAGCGGCATCGCCCAACACGATTCCCACATGTAAAATCCGGCCAGCAATCGAACCAAGTTTTCCTGGGTGGTCACTTCCCCACTCCTGCCTGATCCTCCGATCCCTGAGAGTGGCGCTCTCTCTCTCTCTCTTTCTCTCTCTCTCTCTCTCTCTCTCTCTCTCTCTAACGACCGAGTTGACACCGAAACGACTCAGTATCAAACGCAGTGTCTTGCTTCTCAATGACAGTGTGCAACGTTACGGCGTGAGAAACAGCCGGGCAGAAATACATCACTCCGGTGATGCGTTTCCCCACAAAGACGGATGAAACTCCTTTCTAACACGTGCTCTGTCGAGGTTTCTCCTGCATTTGCTTCCACTTTTTCTTCTCGTGTTTTATCCTTCCGCCGACTGATCACTTTATTCATGCGTCGTGCAAGTAAAACCGTAAAATTGTTTATATAATATGTTTGCGGTATCTTAAATTTTTTAAATGAAACCTTTGGATAATCTCCCCATCTATGGCGTGTTTGGTAATTCCCTGTACATGCCGTGTATTACAAGCGTTTAATACTGGTGTTAAAAAAATGTACCTTATTTTTTGGGTAAATTGGACTTTTACTTACATATATATTATAATATTTCACTTACAATTAATATGAATAAAAACAGAGAGAAAATATGCGTGTTGGTAATGCCTAGTAAAAAAATTCCGTACTAGCTGTCTCCGCTCGCGTGGACTACAGAATTATTGTTTAGGTTTTTTCTCAAATAAGGTCCATGCTTTTTATACTTTTTCCTGGCAATTTCTGCACTTGCTTTTAAATTTCAATGAGTGCAAGGTGAACAAGTTCGTCATTGAATGTTGCTTGTGAATTAAATGGTAAAAACGCTTATTAGTATTTCTCTGTTATATATAGATATATGCTACCGCGGAGTTTTTTTAGGTCCTTTTTATTTTACACAATTCTTTACTACATGATATTGTTCCATGTTTAACGGTTTAGACAGCGTATTGCAAGAGAGCACGCTGGCGGAAAACTTTTTTCCGACTTGAGTCACTATGATCGTCACTGCGTATTCCTTATGTTACTTTACGTAACAAAATACATACTGAAACCTGGCCAGAGAACATAGCTATGAATAAAAAANAGGTCCTTTTTATTTTACACAATTCTTTACTGCATGCTATTGTTCCATGTTTAACGGTTTAGACAGCGTATTGCAAGAGCGCACGCTGGCGGAAAACTTTTTTCCGACTTGAGTCACTATTATCGTCACTGCGTATTCCTTATGTTACTTTACGTAACAAAATACATACTGAAACCTGGCCAGAGAACATAGCTATGAATAAAAAAAAAAACACTTAAATCGGATACGTGTTTCTCGAGTGATAAGCGCGCTAACAGACCGAGACGTTGAGTTTTATAATAGGCCTATGTATAGATACGAAATATTATTACACTGAGTGCGCACGAATTCAGTACGTAGTTCCTTTGGTGTAATTTTCTAGACTTCGTTAAGCTTTGTTTGCACGAGGCGGAGGAATATTCTGGAAATAGAACTTTAGCAGGGCTTCAGAAAAGTAGGAGGTAACCGTGAATGGACTACAATATAAATTTATTGCTGTTACGAAAATTCTTATTCTAAAGAGTATAAAACAAGATTTACTAACTCCTATGGCCATAAATTCAAACATTCCACTCTTAATTCAACGCCTATTCTCTGAACTGTTATATTTACCCGTTTCCAACTTAACTGGTAGCTCGCGTGCCCGTGTTCGCAGTAGCGTGTATGTATGTATGTATGAATATATGTATGTATGTATGTATGTACGTACACACACATATGGCAGTAATTTTTTTTCTTCCAACGGTTGATTTGAAAATGGGGTTGAGTGCGCGCCCAAGGTGCGCAGTAGCCATTCGTATATACCAACACTGAACTGCTCTTCTACTGTCATAAACCTCGCGAATAGGATTTTGAGGTTAGAACACTATTTATGCAAACACACGGTTTGAGATGTTTGTATACTTCCGCTGACCAATTATAAAGTCAATTAGATTCAATTCAAATTGGTAAAAGTATTTTATTCATAAAGAAGAGCTTGTCTCTTGAAAATTACTATATAAACGAACAAGTTCATTACCGTTGGCTATGTGACTTGTGACAGTTGTATTGGTGTGGGGTAGGTCAATCAATGTCGGGTATAGTATGTATAGGAACTGATGTTTAGTGTATTGTTTTGAGCGCGGTGAGGGCCAGAGCGCATGCGCCCCGTGGGCGGTGGGCGGGGTCGCTGACCTGCGCAGTGCTCGCGAGGACAATGCCCACCCCTCCTCCCTCCCACACTCCCTCAGTCCTCGACATTCCTCGAGGAGGCTCGCCCTTGGCTACGAACCGCCACTGCAGTTCCTTATTCCTTCAAATACGGCGCGCACTAGTTTCAATAGCGCGTGGGACACAGTCAGGGCCACCTGTTTTTTCGCGATAAGATTTACACGCAGGCTATATACTTCGACTTCGTACGAGCAAACTTGCAAATTTCCTTTGGCTATAGGCCACGTGTCTGTGCGAGAAGACATTTTATACTCGGCTGGACCAATCAGACTTAAGTTACCCCGACACCGAACGTCCGTGAATGGCTGACAAACGCGTGAAAGGCGACATCCTCCAACCACAAAATTGTGTCTGAACTAATGTGTTTTGCAATACAACTAGTACTGAAATATTTTCGCGAGAAACAGGTGACCCTAGACATAGTTAAGGGACCAGCCTGCCTAGAGCTTTTTTCTGCGTTTCAAGCCCAGAAGCGCAAGAGCTTGTAAATGCTACTCTGGCACATTCATCATTTTTCAAAGCACCGATATAAGAAATTGTACTTAAAATATTGATTCGAACCAATTTGTTTACTAGGGAGGCACTTTAGGGCTCCCGCCTTTCTAGAATTTTTTTTCCCGCGTTTGAGGCAGAGAAGCGCGGGAGCGATAAGGGCGACACTGTCACGGGCATCGAGTGCCCCATCGCCGCTAAGCGCAAAGCTCTGAAGTGTTCTCATCGCACTGCTTGTACCTATGGGGACTTTCAGCGGTGACCCTATATTTTATTGATAGAAAGTTGGCAGGAAGGTTCAATGCAGGGCCCTGGAATGGTTTTGTATGTATCTGACCCGTATATTCTGATAAACAGCGCTTTGAGAACGTTTATTTTAAATATATATTTTTTAGCATCTCTCGAGTGCTGTGAAATGCGTTGTAAATGTGCGTGGCATTTTGAAAGCACTCAACAGCGCTCGTGTAAAGTGTGTGTTATCTTCGTAGATTAGCACATTTGACGCACGTATAACAGTTTCGTTGTGAATGACGCGTGTTTCAAACTCACTGCAGCGTATAGTTAAAGTGCCAGGTAGACGCCAGATACTCACTAAAGCAGAAGGCAATGGACACATAGCTGATGCTGGAGTGTGCAGAGGAATGCGGGCACAGTCTACGAGTTTCTTGCTGGATGGAGACTTGACAAATCAGCGATATTAATTGGTGCAAGGCTTAAATCAGCATGTCCCTAGACACTCTACCCGCTTATTTTTTTTTCGAAACCACGACTTATCCCCAGTTGCAGCACTTCAGCAGGTACGCGAGAGTGTTTCAAGTCTGGTCTCTCGCTGAACCGATCCGAAAATACATTCACGTGTCCAGATAATGCTCCTCCCGCTTACATCACCGGCAGTTGAATAATGCATCGTCAGCTGCACGTACGAGGACCGGAATATTTCGCGGATTCGATGACCTGCTGGTTTAACTTCATTGCTATCTCTACACTGTGTTACGAACTAAGCTTTTCAGCTAGCTCGTACTTGAAAGTATTTAGGGACGTAGCTCAATAATGACTCATGATTCGGTAGAGCACAACAGTATCTCATGAGGTTTTATTACATGAAGATTATACAGTAGCTATTTAAATGACTATTGATCGGGGGAGCTTCAAATTGAATTTATGATGATTATTCATTACATTTAATTCACGCCATTTTATTTCAACCGAACTGGAAAGTCATCACCTTGTTGCAGCCGGAGGCTGATTCTGCGAGACGGTTAACGCCGGCCGGACACACCCATCTTCCTGGTCTGCTTCGCTGGTCGGGTCATCCAAAGGACTAAAGACACGAAAGACCTACGTTCCGGGTGTTACGCCGGCCTATATCAAGCGCGTGGTTCTGCGGCCCCACTCAGTGACCGGTGGAGGGGATTTCTGCAACTGTCTTCTTTCGCAAGGATCGACGACCAAATGGTGGCGTTGCAATCCCGCTCGTTTCCAAGTTTAATGTTTGAAGGTGTGATCAGGCAAGCCGTTCAGCTAAGGCCTGATCACACCATAACATCTGGCACTGGTCGAGTAACTGCTGCTACGCAACTTGCATGCGATGCGGTTATCTCTGTACTGCGAGCTCTTTGTCGGTCGGGAGTTCGTTGACCTATAGGTAGGTTCTTAGCGATAAATTGCAGACTAGTTGTACCGCAAAGCACGCTTTGGTCTGTTCACGGTAAAGTGAGCACTTTCGAGGCCTTGGTTACTTTCTCCCATCGGCCAATATATTTCACCGAACTCAAAAATTAACGTCTAATATATTTATTGACAATTATTTTTAATGAGAGGACTTCAAAAAGTGATCACCGTATAGTGACTAGCCTCTTGTTCAGAACCTATTTCGTGGTTGTATGATTTCAAACTCTCGCGCGTCTTCGGCGTCTGCCAGACGATCACGCACGTTCAGTGTCGGGACAACTTAATTAAGATTGGCCCAGTCGAGTAGGAGATGTCTTTGTCGCACAGACGCGCGGCCAATACACAAAGCAAATTTTTGCAACTAAGCACGTACCAAGCTGAAGTATAGCTTGCCCGTAAATGTTTGCTTCGAAAAACAGGTGGCCCCCACCTACAGATAGAGCAACGAGTGTTTCGCGAGTCGAGTCGGCGACAGACTACGTTTCACAATTCTTCGTATACTCGAGTCATTTGGCTGCTGTCACTAGGGTTCCGGAAATTTCACGGATTCATTTGGCAACAAGGTAGACTTCGCAGCAGCCCTCTGTGTACTCGGCCCACACTTAGCTGTTCAATGGACGAAGTTCCAAATTTATCCCAGGCTAGGTAGCACGTTATTCAGCTCTCCTTTTCTTGCTGGTTAGTTATTGGCTCAAACACGTCCAGGGCGTGGCTAACAAACTGCGCTCCAATCGAGAAAGTAATGAAATGTATACGTGTTCCAAGTCAAGCTTGTCTTCAAATAATTTCGCGAAATTTCCCGGTCTCTATCCATAATACGTTGTGCACTAGAGCCTTGGTTAGTTGTTTATTGGCTGTTAGAGCAGGTTTACCCCGGACCGGACAGCACGGTATACCGTCACAGAGCATTTAAAAATACAGAAGTGAAACGGTTCCTTATTTCGCGAACTCCAGCCTCGCACGCCAGCAAAATGGCGTCACTGACCAGCATCACTCCGGAACGCCGTTCGCCAATGAGAGCGTTGGTAACTTACTTGCCAGCCAGCAGCCCAGCCAATGGCGAAACTGTCGCTCCACGCAGTAGCCAATCAGATACACCGCCCACTTCCAGAGTCTTGCGCAGCCAATCAGAGAGTGGGTACGGCCACATCAGAAGACCCGCCACGCCATGTCGCTTCTGTGATACTGCGCTTGTTATCTTAGAGGTGCTACATTGGCTCGAAAGTCGCAAAGGGCGTGCACAATGTACGGCAAACCATTTTGAAAAAAAAAAACTTAGATGCGGACATGTTTGAAGTCTAGTTCGTCCTCAGATGAATTCGCGAAATCTCCCGGTTTCTAGCTATCGCTAGGGACACCTGATATTCGCGAAAAGGATTCCTGTATAGTTAGAGCTACTGATTTTTCGCGAAAAATATATGAGTACCTACATGATAGACTTCAACTCTGCACACACCCAGTAGCAGTTTGTCTGTTGCTATTGGCTGCTGTCCGCTTGAGAAGGCGTTATAATATATGACCGGGCCACTTAGAATTCGGTAACCTCGTTACGGTTCCTGCGTGTTTCGTGTGCTGGCAGTTACCACGTTTCAAAACGCGATTCAGCCAATTAATGTATGTAAACGACCCTACAATGTGTATCTAGTAACAGACTTCGGGAGGTGATTCCTGGTATCAAAACAAGGGGAAATGGTCCTATGAACGTATGTCCTACAAAGCGTCGTTATCGAGTCACGGGAGTTTCACATTGCGGTGACACGTATCACTACCGCCACTTACTGCGTTGTTGCGTTGGATCGGGCTTCGCGGTACAGTGCATTGGCCTGCCCGGTCTCCTGACCTCAATCCACCTGTAATGTATGTTACGCCGGTTAACGACATCAGCTACTTGGAACAGCGCATCAATAACGCGTGTGCAGCTGTTCGACACGGCCCAGGTATCTTGGAGCGGCTTCGCCAGTCCCCTGACGAGGCGTGACTGTGGTGATCGGGCTTATCTCAGTCCCTCGCTCACGAGAGTCGTGCTGAGTTTCATAGGCTCTTCATGGTTACTTGGGTCACTTTTAAAGGCCCTGCTTAAGGCGGTAGCCTACCTGGCTTGAAATGCGTTTAAGCTTGTCTGAAAAAGAAAACTCTTTTTTGACGGAACTATTAACGCTTTATAGTGTTGCAAATTATAAATCTTTTGATACTAGCCGTGTTTCAGCTGGCAAAGAACTTGTTTCGTTAATAAAACCAATAAGCTGCAGGCTTTGTGTTAGGTGACAGTGATATGAACCAATCATAATGTTGAGCAGAAGCACGGTTTAGGAATCAGTTACTTACAGGGGAGATCATTGAGCACTGAGCCTTGCAGGGTACTGTACCGGTCAAATGTAAGCTCCATGCGCAACATGTAGACGATTGTCTAGAACGGGCATGAAATGGTTAAACGTGCCCCCAATATGCTTACCTACGAAAAGAAATCACCCTCCAACCTATGACGGAATGGTGTTTTCAAGATATTACGCAGATTGCTAACATTATTTTCACGCCCTCCAACATTACTAAAAACGGCTTTGCTATATCTCGAAATAAACGAACTGGATACATGCGAAACTACGGTAAGAGGTATGCATTGGACTTTGCTACAGAGCCGCGTCCAATAAAATCACAGGGTCACTGGTTAAAGTCACGTTCAGGAGAGCAGACGAAGGAAAAACTGCACGCTAGTTGAGCGCTTCATCGATCTTTGCCTCGCTCACGTTAACATAAGCCTCACTAGGCGACCGCATTAACATCTACTTTTCTCCTAATTTTGTATCCTTCCGCTGTATGTAGAGCTTACTTTCCGCCACCAGATGTCAGCCACTTTGCTTGAAAATGCCAGTCTCGTTGAGTCGAGAGATTTGGGCGGCTCGTAACAACGAGTTATTGAGAGCCGATGAGGGTGAAGTGAGGTGAGAATTGAGCAGCGCCGGAATGGAAGGGCGGGGGAAACGGGAGATCCCCGAGAAAACCCGCCGACCAGCGGCATCATCCGGCATGATTTTCACTTGCGAAAATCCGGGAGTGACCCGGCCGGGTATTGATGCCGGTTCGCCTCGGCGGGAGGCGGGCAGTCTAACCGCTCAGCCACCCCAACGCAAGTTTTGCAAAATTTTATAGAGTTCAC
>NQII01002304.1:183191-195368 GCA_002778355.1 Clitarchus hookeri
AACTTTCAGCCAAAATTTTTATTCACACCCTGGTTTTAGCCCTGTGAGTAACAATTTCTATGACGGAAATCTCTAGCGTTACAGACAGACAATAGAACTGGCGAATGGTGTTCCATTATGTTACTGTCAGGTGCGGTTGGAATTCGCGGTGCTAACTGCAGGTTGTTCCTATTCTGTATCTTTCTGCACTCTGTGCTGTGGTCACCGCGAGTATCAGGTGCATGTAGAAATCTCGCTGCGAACCTGTCTCGAACGATATTTTCTCCCCATAAATTATCCCGGTGTCGTAGTGTACAAAGTGCTCGCCGCTTTCACGCACATCCTTCTTCCCTCTGTGGCCAACTGGTAGTGCGAGTTTAAGGCGCTTGTCTAACCGGAGCTGAGGACACCGACAAGAGCTTTTAAGGTGCTGGTCACTACAAATATTTTACATCATTAATATTTAAATTTAAGGGCAGCTATATTAGACTTGCTTTGTAATATACCACCCGATTATTGTATTCCAAATTTTTAGAGTTATGTATGTACTTAAGTTCATTGTAAATGTCTTCTTAAAAAAACACTTCAAGTTTTAAACCGACCAATGTGCTGAATCTTGCTGTGTATAAACACCGTTCAACTTGTAGACATTACTTACATGTGCTCTTTCCTTGCATAAAAAAAATTTATATCGTACAGTTTTTGCATTACGGCATGTTAAAATCACAATTTTAGTGTTTTGGGACGTACAAATAAAATAAAACGAAATCATTTACAGAAAATTTAACAGGCTGACTGAAAGGTCATGCCACTAAAATTTCTATTTTGACAGGTTGTTGTACAGAAAATTTTTTTGCCTTCTAAAGTTTTGTTTATGCGAGGAAGTACATGTTGTATTTCATGTCTATAAGTTGAACAACATTTCGTACAAGTATAAAATAATGACTTTTTCAGTGACTAGTACCCTTAAACTCGCCGAGGCACGATCGCGTATCCGTTGCACGTAAAGGATGCTTATAGCAAGTGCTGTGAACAGTTAAGAATCGGTGCACAGTGCTTTGAGTGTTTTCCGTGTGGATAATGCGATTTGTGAAAGTTCTTGCTACTCTCGTTTATGCATAGTTAATGCTAATCCAACCCAGCGAACAGCGCGTTGTTGCACTGGGTGCTAGAAGCTTACTCGACCTGAGTACAGTACATACCAGAACATACGTGATTGAAACTCTTGAGCTTGCAGAGATGAATGCGTGGCCGAACGGGTCGCAAAAGTCCTGTGACTCAACATGTTTTACAAAACACTGAATTGTTTTGGGTAACGCGTTCCGAATCTGCTTGAGTGTTTGAAGACGAAGGAAAAAAACTTACGTTGTTATAGCACTAGAATTCCAACTGATCCAGCGAAATAAGGGACTTCAAACAATAACAATTTGTTGGTTTTAAAGTCTGAGGTTAAGTTATCCTTTTCAGACTGAGATTAATTTATGTTTTCAGGTGTTGCAAATAAAGTTTTTTTGTTTCTTGCTGTACTAGAACTGACGTACCGACTGTACTGTACATCCGTGCAAAGTTTGCTTTTAAGGGTAGAAATAATTTTTAACTATAATTTCTCGAGCAACATTACGGCATAGTTTTCGAAATTAAATAAAAATTTAGTTTCATAAATACACTGAACTCATTTCACGCGCAGGAATATAGGTACTCGATACCTTAATAATACACACCCGCGGTATATTTCATAATTAGCACATTCGTACTCAGTTGTACACAATCGTGTACAACTGAGTACGAATGAAGGTTATTTTCGCACTGTACTTCACGCTATGAGGCTAACTGACCTATGATCTTCCTTGCGGGGAACTGATTCGCAAACCGTGTTACTGGTCTAGATTCTGATTGGTTCATATTGCTATAGCCTAACACAAAGCCCACAGCTCGTTGGCTGTGCCAACGAAGCTAGGGTTGTGTAGACTTAAGTACATCACGCATCATAACATTTCTTCTTTGCAACACCTCAAACCGTAAATTAAAGTGGGTCTAAAACGGTTAAAAATAAATTTTTTATAGTTGATACATTTATTACAATGGATTATTAATAATGTTACGGCACTTTGGCTGATATACAGTCAACCCGCTACGCCATTAACTGATAGCCAGCCAATAAAGAACGTTATTTGCTCCGTAACCGTACCCAGTGCAGTGAGACCCATAGCCCGGTGCGTGGAAAGTGGAAATGTTATAAACACGTTGAACTGACGGTTCTGTAAAGGTGTACATAGATGATTCACTTCTAGCTTGTCTTAAGTGGCAATAAATACGTGCTGATGTAAGTATCAACGCCTAGGTAAGCAAGGGCCTTAACGCTCAGGCGGGCAAGGGCCTTAACAGCCATGCCGGCGCCGTTGAGGACCCGCTGTCGACACGGGAACAGCGGTCCATCGTGATCGCCGCTTATTAATCACGGCTGGCGACAGCAGCAACCTGTAATTAACGCGTAATGCCCGCTAATTACGTCCGCTACAGTTTTTGTAGCGGCACTATTCCGTGGCGGTATAAGTGATGCAACTTCGGGCAGCATGGCGCCGGCGAGTGCTAACTTCCAATATTAACAAACTGGCTGCTCGAAATAGCGAGAGCCGGACTTCCAGCCTGGACACGCCCAAATTAATAAATCCCCCTCCCCCCTTTTTAGATTGGCTGGTTACTATCGGGACGGGGCCGCGGTGGCTGAGCGGTTAGACTGCTCGCCTCCTACCAAGGCGAACCGCGTTTAATCCCCGGCCGGGAACAGTGTCGGACGATGCCGCTGGTCGGCGGGTTTTCTCGTGGGTCTTCCGTTTTCCCCGCCCTTGCATTCCGGCGCTGCTCCATTCTCGCCTCATTTCACCTTCATGGGCCCTCAAGAGCTCGTTGTTAAGAGCCGCCCAAATCTCTCCGCTCAACTCAACGATTCTATAGGGACATTCGATTTCGCCGAATTCGCGTTATTATTTGACGGCGTGTAAGGCTTTGTATTATTTCTGCCATGGTGCCTGCATGAATCTAAGCCGATAAGAAAAAAAAAACTGACTACGGTGTGGTCGAGATGGTACAACACAGAGTATACAAACACACAGAGACGAAATGGCGTGGCGGTTCGTTTGATGTGGACGTGCCCATTCTCTGATTGGCTGTGCGGGGCTCTGGGAACGGACCTTGTTGCTGGCCGGTGACGTCACTTTGCTGTCGCGTGTGGCTCGAGCTCACAACACGCGCCACAGCACCTCTGCGTTCTAAAGTACAGTCGGTTCACGGTAAACTGAGCACTTTTGAAAGCCCTGCTTAGAATCTACTTGCATGCTCGTTGTGTATTCTTCCACCAGGTTTAAAATTAGCATTGCCGTGGGAATCATCACTTTACTCATGCGCCAGCCATGTAAAACTGTGGAATTATTAGAAAAGTGTATATGTTACAAGTCTGCTCATTTTTACACTTCCGATGAATAAAAAAAAACAGGAAGCGAAAGAAATAATTTAAGTTATCATAAATGGTGACCCGACACTTTTTATTCGGCGATATGGAACTACTTTTCCTCCATTGTTGCCAACTTTACTGGGTGCATGTCAATTACCGTGCTCGTTAAAATACGTGCAGGCACGTACAATGACTTTCTTCTAAGGTCCATTTCAAAAGTGCTCACTTTATCATCCTTTACCTACTAAATGCAACCACGTAAAAAGGGAAACTGGGTCCTTCGTGAGCCAATGAACAAACGACGCCGAATCGTGTATGCTACAGGGGACCGTGAAGTCTTAAAATATGCTGCCAGAAAACAAACGCGAATTATGCAGGTCTCTACGAATAACTAATGCACTTTTTTTTTCTCTACGAAACCTTTCACGAATAGTTGTACTTCCTTACTGGTACAGACGACGAGATTTCCCGTTATTATTCGGTAACATGCTAGAGTTTATTGCCCGGTGCCTACTTGAGCGGAATTTGCGATTTCGTTAGTTACTGGCAGGGGCAGTGATATTTCTCGAAAAGATTTCGAGACAAGATACAGTCTAAAGCACTGTAGGGTCGTCCAGCTTCTTTGATTGGCTAAAAAATGTTCTGGCCCGTGTTAACTGTTTGCGCACGAATCACGAAGGTTCAGTGTCGGAGTTACTTAGTCCTGAGGGCTTGGTCAAAGACGGACACGGCACCAGCAGCCAATGGAGGTATAACAACAGCTGAGGTGTGTATATAGTATTGAAGTCTACTGTGTGCTCCGATTTTTACGCGAAAACTCACTGGCCCTAGTTACTGGAAATTATATCCTTATTTACCTCTTGTGATCGCTTTACTGGAGATTGGCTGCTCGACCGCAGGGCCTTCGCCATTGGTTGAAACTAACGTCGGGATACGCCACACGAGTTGTCGGCCGGTAGCAGAAGTCAAACGAGCCTGTAACATCTTGAGGTTTAGTGTGCAGCCACAAAATAACGCGATGTTCGGCGCACACGATTGCTGAGAGCGCTACGCCGTGCATTGAAACGGCTACGAGGCCGTAAGCAACGTTAATCAATGTACACTAACCGGCGGAGATCAGAGACAAGAAAAATTCGCGAATTCGTTTCGTGGCGGGGTTGGGCGTGAAAATTGCGTGTGTTGAAACCTGTTGTTATTCTAGCGTAGTTTGCGGGACACGGACTGGAGAATTGAGAGCTAGTGACAGTAGGAGGACGGAATCACATAACAACCCAGTCCGCAATGGAAATGTTATTTACCTGTACTAGGCAGCATACAGTGTACCGTTACAGCAACTACAGTACACGCAGTTCCAGAGAATACGTAATTATTAGAGACCTGAAAAATTTTTAATTTCAGGACAAGCTAGAATTCAAAACCTCGTACGTTCGTATGGCCGATGCTATTGGTCCACCCGTTAGTTTACACCTCCTGGACCACGCTGAGCCAATAATAAGTACACAGTAAAATGCAGACCGAATCACCGTCTACCGCTTATACAGCAACCAACCAATGAACAGTGATATTTGCATTATTTTACATACGACAATGGAGTATAGCCTACAGGTCGTTGAACTCGCGAATTTTTCAGGTATCTTAGTAATTATAGCCTACTCGTGGTTTCTTCGCACTTTTCGAATCAAACCTTTGAAAAATCACCCCCGTGTAGTGTATGATGTGTTTGGTTTTTTTCCCGTACATGCCATATATTTTATTTATAAATTATAATATTTAATGTATAATTAATACGAATAAAAACTGGGAGAAGAAAGGTCTGCTGGTAATGCCTAAGAAGTAGTTCTCATGCAAAGTATTATTACACTGAGTGCGCACGAATGCGGTGCGTTGTCGCTTTGGTGTGATGTTCTAGACTTGGTTAAGCTTTATCCTGGAAGTATAACTTGAGCAGGGCTTCCTAAAAGTCGGAAGTAACCGTGAATGGACTACATACAGGAGCGAAGTAGCGTNAAGTAACCGTGAATGGACTACATACAGGAGCGAAGTAGCGTAACGGCTCCTTTGGGAGGGCATGCTCGATCGCTGATTGGCTGCGTGAGGGTCTGTGATCGGGTCTTGTGTCTGACGGGCTGCTGTATGCCGTATAAAAGTCCCCTATTGATTGCGCTGCCACTTGGTCAGTTAGTCACCAGGCGCTGATTGGTGAACGACATTCTTCCATTTCGCTTTAGGACTCCCTTATGTATTCACAGGTATTCTGCAGCAACATTATGAAGTCTGCCCTACTGTCCACCAGGGGCGTGTGGTGAACTGTTGCAAAGTAAGCTGTGTTTTGCTCTGTGCTGTACCTAATCGCGTGCTAGTTTACACATCTGCCACTTAAACGTAGTAGAGCAGTTGACGTCCCAGCACGTGTGTAATGGGGGCTTCACCGCTCTCTCGTGAGTGGCCGCAATAGATTCAGTTTCTCCCCCACTGCACTCTTTTTACTTGTTCCTGCTGCGTGTTAAACATCAATTTGTACTGATTTTTTAGTGAATTTCACCGGCGCCGCAGTGAAATCTCAGTGCATCCAACTGATTCGGCAGTAAAAGCAAAAAATGCAATGAAATAATCTTCCCTGATTGCAATAAGATTGAAATATAGTGTGTAAGAATACGGTTCTACGCCTTAACAACACGGCGCAATATTATTACTCAGTTGGTAGAGGCGGGAAAAATTCCTTAGTGCAGCGACCAGCAGTGGTGTGTGGTGAAACGTTGCAAAGTAAGTTGATACTTGCTCAGTGCTGTACACGCTCGCGGTGAATACCAGCAAGTAAAATTATCAGAATTGTACTGATTCATTTGGAACAGTTTCAACAGATCTGCAGTAAAATTCTGTAGTTTTAACGGTTTCGATTTTAGAGTGTTGGTAGGACGTGCGGCCGAGTTTGTGGATGCACACGGCGCGGCGGTTCGGACTTCTGTACACACGGCTGCTCTGTGCCTGAGTACGGCCGTACTTCTTCTCCAATCCCAGCCTGGGCTATCTTATCTGCTGTTTGCACTAGTGTGGTCGCCTGCGCTGTTTGTTCCGGGGAGGAAGAGCGTGTATTACCATATCGCTGCCAACGGTAAAAATTTCTCTCCCGCCCAACTACTCTCTCAATTCATCCTGCACCCTCGAAGTCTCGCAGGTTACCGACAAACGCCCGGNATTTCTCTCCCGCCCAACTACTCTCTCAATTCATCCTGCACCCTCGAAGTCTCGCAGGTTACCGACAAACGCCCGAAAATTTCCACATCTTTTGTGTTATTTTGTCATGCTAGTGAATTGGGCTCAGGTCTTTTTTTAACCCCTTGACGTAAACATTATATTTTGTTTTCGGGTATTTCAAAAGAAAAAAATTTTGGTGTGAATTGTACTTACGAATTACTTATAACTAGGGGTGGTGATATTTCGCAAAAATATTTCGAGACAAGATACAGTTCAAAGCACTGTCGGGTCGTCCAACTTCTTTGATTGCTCAGTTAAACTTTAACAGCCTATATGAAGTAGCACGGTGCGGTAAGGCGAGTGGAAGTAGGTTGTGAGGTATCAGAAAGCAGCGCGGATAACCCAGTTAGAGAGGGCCTACATACAACCTGTCCCTGGCCGTTAGGAAAGCACTTGCTCTCTTAGACCCGACTCATGTCGGCAACATTAACGGGTCCAGCAGGTTCTGCACACCACAACCAATATAGTCTATTTGCAACATCTTCACTCTTTTTTAATCAAACCTTTGAAACATCATCCTTTATATATCGTGCTACGTTGTTTCCCAAATATGGCGTGTATCACAAGCTCTTTATATTTCCGATAACATAACAGTAGATTGTTATGAATAAAAACAGGGATAAAATAGGTGTGCCGGTAATACCTAGTGAGAAATGCACTGAAGAGCNGGGCCCAGGCGATGCGTAAAGCTTTGTGTCGTGCAGTCAACAACGGTACACGAGTGGGTCTTCGGCTCCGAAAGCCTATATCAGTGATGGTCCGTTGAATAGTTTGCACCCTGGCACTTGTTGATGCCCTAGCATTGAAATCTGCGCCAATTTGAGAAAGGGTTGCACGTCTGTCACGTTTAATGATTCTCGTCAGTCGTCGTTTGTCCCGTTCGTTCACGATCTTTTCCGGCCGCAGCGACGCAGCGATGTCGAAGATTTGTTGTTTTACCGGATTCCCGATATTCACGGTACACTCGTGAAATGGTCGTACGCAAACATCCAAATGTTATCGCTACCTCGGATATGCTATGTCCCATCTCTCGTGCGCCGACTGTAACACCACGTTCAAACTCACTTAAATCTTGATAACCTGCCAGTGTAGCAGCAGTAACCGATGTAGCTGCCGACCGCATCGCGTCACTCTGATTGGTTCCATACCTCTGTTATTTGCATGCGCTCGCCTATACCAGTTTTTTTGGCTCTCCAGTGTAGTTCTCGTACAAATTATTATTACAAAATGGGTGCAAAAACTTTTGTGTAGCCAAAAAAAATTGAACTGTATTGTTTACAGTAACAAAATCTTGTTTAGATTCAAAGGGCAGGTTGAAGAAACATATGTTTAGTGTTATTTAATTCTTCCTTTATATTTTTTTTTATATATGGCAATACCTTCCTTTATAGTAAAGAAAAAAATGTTTTTAAGCTTGTTTTTTTTTTTGCAGTAAATAAATTTTACCGTATACCAAAGGAAGTGATAAGTAACATTAAAACTTTTCTTTAACACGTTTTACTTTTTTAGTATGTAACGAAAATTACTAAATGCTACGTTACGAAATAACAAATTCCCTAGTTCATACAAATACTGATTTAACCTGCGAAATACAGTATGTGATTTTACTACAGAGAATACTGCTGAATTATTGTACCAACAAAGCAATCAAGATTAGGACAAGTAATTTATATTTNATCTTGATAACCTGCCATTGTAGCAGCAGTAACCGATCTAGCTGCCGACCGCATCGCGTCACTCTGATTGGTTCCGTACCTCTGTTATTTGCATACGCAAGCCTATACCAGTTTTTTGTCTCTCCAGTGTAGTTCTCGTACAAATTATTATTACAAAATGGGTGCAAAAATACTTTTGTGTAGCCAAAAAAAATTGAACTGTATTGTTTACAGTAACAAAATCTTGTTTAGATTCAAAGGGCAGGTTGAAGAAACATATGTTTAGTGTTATTTAATTCTTCCTTTATATTTTTTATATATATGGCAATACCTTCCTTTATAGTAAAGAAAAAAATGTTTTTAAGCTTGTNTTCCTTTATAGTAAAGAAAAAAATGTTTTTAAGCTTGTTTTTTTTTTTGCAGTAAATAAATTTTACCGTATACCAAAGGAAGTGATAAGTAACATTAAAACTTTTCTTTAACGCGTTTTACTTTTTTAGTATGTAACGAAAATTACTAAATGCTACGTTACGAAATAACAAATTCCCTAGTTCATACAAATACTGATTTAACCTGCGAAATACAGTATCTGATTTTACTACAGAGAATACTGCTGAATTATTGTACCAACAAAGCAATCAAGATTAGGACAAGTAATTTATATTTNTGATTTTACTACAGAGAATACTGCTGAATTATTGTACCAACAAAGCAATCAAGATTAGGACAAGTAATTTATATTTACGTGGCAAACCTACTTTGTAGTGGTTCATTTTTAACCAAAAATTTCTTTGAGACAACGAATTATGTG
The DNA here is from genome assembly GCA_002778355.1 of Clitarchus hookeri. Taxonomy (NCBI): domain Eukaryota; kingdom Metazoa; phylum Arthropoda; class Insecta; order Phasmatodea; family Phasmatidae; genus Clitarchus; species Clitarchus hookeri. The sequence goes on from NQII01002304.1 coordinate 192,343, forward strand.
TTATAGTAAAGGACATGTTTTCACCGTACAGGGTACGATAGCTTAATGACGTTCACGTGCAAAAAAAAAAAAAAAACACGCCTTCTCTACTTTTTTGTGTATTTTACAATTATGTGGCACACACCAATGTCCGATGAAAGTGGAGAGTGGAGTGACGTAGAGAGTTCTTGGGTGGATAACACTGGGGTCTTGAAAGCGATGTAAGTGGGAGAAAAATTTTAGAAAATTTATGTACAGAAATTAATTACGGGAGTTATTATTATTTTTAATTTATACGTTCAACCAACTTATTATATGCATGTTGAAAAAATTAATTTTGTCATCGCTCTCGCAGTGGGTATGAACATGTTGTGGTTATGTTTATTTCATTTGTACAGTCTATATGCAGTTTCTTCACACTTTTAAAATCAAACCTTTGAGAAATCCCCCATATACGACGTGATTGGTTGTTCCCTGAATACAGCACGTATCACACGAGTTTTATAGTTAGTTATGTTAAAATGAAAGTATCTCAATTTTTGTTAAATTAAACTTTTCCTTTTATCTCATCTGTAAATTACATTTCATTTGTAATTAATGCTAACAAAAATAGGGAGAAAATGTGTGTGTTGGTACTGCCTAGTAAGAAATAGTTTTTATGGAAAATGATATTACACTGAGTGCGCACGAATCCTGTGCGCCGTCCCTTTGGTATAATTCTCTATACTAGGTTAAACTTCGTTTGCACAAGGCGGAGGAATATCCTGGAAGTAGAACTTTTAGCAGAGCTCCAGCAAAGTTGGAAGTAACCGTGAACGGAGTATGGCACGGCCTTCCGGCAACTCCGCACTGCAAATACGTCAGACGGTTATGCAGCACATGAAGGTATCAGGCAGTTTCTCGTATTAATTTGAAGACGAGCTGTTCTTCAAACCCGCGTACAGTTAAGTCACTTTCGAGACCGTATCGTAGTTTATAAGGCACGCCCTGAAAGATTCTGAGCCGAAGCAGATCTGCAAAGAAACAAAGACGGAATACCGCACCACCTGGTCTGAGGTAAAATATTGGCTGCCCGCTCGAACAGAAGTCAATGTGCAAACAGCTGAAGCTCGAATACAGCGCACAGAAAACCGCGTAGCCTAGTAAAGTTATGGTTTATCCGAGTCAAGTTGGGAAGCTCAGTGCTGATAGTGCGACAAATAAAAACTTCCCCCGCCGGGTATTTACTGCTGCTGCATCTGTACCCGATTTCTGTTTTGTTTGTAAACAGATAAGGTGATTGCAGTCTTCATAAAAAAAATATATATAAGCATACTTTTGTAAAATATTTTGTTTTGAACTGTGTTAGAACCAACGCAAGAACAAATTTGTGATGTGGACTAGAGTAAAAAATTAACGAAATATGCCCTCGTGTACTTTCAACATTCTGCGGAAAAACTGTCTTCAGGAAAACACTTTATTTCACAATCAATCTATTAAAATGCGACAAATAATCGAGAAATTTCTTTCGATGATAGCTGTCTCATTTAGCCCTTACATTGGAAAATTTTTTTTTTACTAACAATAATGTGTTTACGATAGCTCATTGCCAAATAGAATTGTACTTTTACTGTTTATGCTTGTAAACACTATGCAGGTTGAGCATAGGTGTTACAAAATAAATTTGATGCTTGATATTTTGGTTGCGGTAGGTTATACATGACAATGTCGACCGAGCACTAACATTTACACGCAAATAAACAGATTTTCTCCATGTAACGCAACTTTAAAAGCGACGAACAGCAGCGCAACTNAGATTTTCTCCATGTAACGCAACTTTAAAAGCGACGAACAGCAGCGCAACTTGAGGCGGAAATTTTTCCTGTGCCAACCATTCCCAAAAGAAAGTTCCGTTATCTTCCCAGCCTGAGTAGAATAAACCTTTGCCCAGCCTACAAAAGTACGTTGAACTTGTAAAATTTCCCTGCCTCCAAGTAATTAGAATTTTTTTTGTGGCAGTCGATTACGAAAGTTGCATAGAAAAAGTTCCGTAGTCCGAGCATGGCAATCGTCGGTAAAAAAAAAAAGTTAATTACGCAATGTCTAAGTTTTTATGTCGTCCCCGATTCGTCAGTTGTGTTCATGCAAATAACATTTGAAAATTTATTGAGTTGATTTTTTTTTTTTTAAATTTAAGCTAGAGGTTACCAGTTGTTGAGACGGCTAGGCTGTAAAACGACAGGGCGAATGTGCATAGAGTGCGCGTGCCAGTTACGCACTGCTCAACTTCAGAGTCCAAACGCTGAACCACAGAGTAGACAAATACACAGATGTGTATCTCATTGGCTATTGCATGCAGCAGTGCGAGTGCTGTTGGCTGAACTGTCAGCTGGCGAGTAGGTTACCAGGCACTGATTNTTTTTTTTTTAAATTTAAGCTAGAGGTTACCAGTTGTTGAGACGGCTAGGCTGTAAAACGACAGGGCGAATGTGCGTAGAGTGCGCGTGCCAGTTACGCACTGCTCAACTTCAGAGTCCAAACGCTGAACCACAGAGTAGACAAATACACAGATGTGTATCTGATTGGCTATTGCATGCAGCAGTGCGAGTGCTGTTGGCTGAACTGTCAGCTGGCGAGTAGGTTACCAGGCACTGATTNTATATATATATATATATATATATATATAGACTATTATTCCAAATGAGACAGCTTTCAAAAGTGCTCGCTTTACTGTGAATAGCCTGTATCATACACCAGCGTGCGAAAATAGAAATACTACTACTGTCTATACGTTGGGTATTTCAATACGCGTAACTCCTTTGACAAATGTATGTGGAAGCTACTATAGATGTCTGGGGAAAAACTTCACAGCCTGTTGACGGTTAGCTGAGCACTTCTGAAATCAACCTCTGTAAAAAGTGCCTGTCCATAACCGCATGTATTTTAACAAACATATTGACTTGCATGTTCCCAGTTAACCCTTAGTCAAAAATAAATATATGATTTTAGGCGTTGCAACAAACAAATCTTATGTTCGGAACTATACTGATATATATATATATATATAT
>NQII01002304.1:205673-241936 GCA_002778355.1 Clitarchus hookeri
ACGGCATTCGTGCTCACTCTGTGTAATAATCTTTGCATAAGAACTATTTCTTACTGGATGTTACCAACACAACTATTTTCTCTCTGGTTTAATTCATATTACTGTAATTATAATTATGAACTATTATAATTTAATAATATAATATAAGTTAAAGTTCAGTTTAATTAAAAATAAGATACTTCTATACTAGCAGAAGTATAAAATGCTTGTGAGAAAACCCAAGCTCGTCGTACAATGGGTGATTTTCCAAAGGCGAGATTCAAGAAGTGAGAAGGAACCACGAGTAGACTATAACAAAGTACCTCCACATCAAGACTCGCGGTAACATGTGGAAACCTGCAGGCGTGCACGAAGGATATTGAAGTCAAGGCCATTTCACAGGAATAAAATATTTTGTGTGTATTAAACCAATAGAATTTAACTTACATAATACAGAAAGTGTTCGCATACATTTCAGTGGTTTTGATTCCATATAAGTTTAATTATCACTTCAAAGTTTTGAAATATTAAAGTGGCAACTTGAAAACTTTTCGCGAATATTCCGGTTTAAAAAGNTTAATTATCACTTCAAAGTTTTGAAATATTAAAGTGGCAACTTGAAAACTTTTCGCGAATATTCCGGTTTAAAAAATTATAATTAAGTTCAATTACATTTGTTTTAAATCTCTGTAAACCATACACTACGCGTAAATAATTTATCAACATCAATACAAGCAATTTTTTTTTCTAAAATTATTATTTAATTTGCTTGAAGTACATGCAAGTATTTTTGTAGCTTAAATAGCCATAAATTACTGCATTAATAACCTGCACTTTATATTCACAGGGCCTAATGTTTTAATAATTCGGAGTGCTATTTGAAAAAAATTGGATTCAAGAAAATATATAACATGTTCAAAACGAAAATATTTGAAGGAATCAGAGACATTCCGTTGCTTGAAAGACCAAATGGCCGCGATTATGACCTCCGAGTGACGTCACGCATCATTCAAGGAATTGAATTCAATTGGTTTTGAAGTGAACTTTGATTGTGCGAAAGGGACTTCAGCCTGCGTGGAAATATTTTTCGCGAAAATCGGGCGTTCCTAGATATAGCGTCGGTAAGTAACACTTCTATACGAAAGTGTAGCGGCTGTGGGTAATGTTCATATAGGCTGTTCACGGTAAAGTGAGCACTTTTGAGGCCCTAGTTAGTTTTCCCTTTCGGCCTCTTTTTTTATCCTTTAACCACCTTCCTGAAATAAATGCTGTCATGTAAGTAATACACTGAAGAGCCAAAAAAAAAAAACTGGTACACCCGCCTAATATCGTGTACGGCCCCCCGAGCACGCAGAAGTGCCGCAAGACGACGTGCCATGGACTCGACTAATGTCTGAAGGTATGCAGGAGGTAATTCACACCGTGAATCCTGCAGGGCAGTCCACAACTCCAATCTGCGCCAATTTGAGAAAGGGCTGCACGTCTGTCACGTTTAATGATTCTCGTCAGTCGTCGTTTGTCCCGTTCTTTCACGATCTTTTTCCGGCCGCAGTGATGTCGAAGACGTGATGTTTTACATGATTCCCGATATTCACGGTACACTCGTGAAATGGTCGTACGCGAACATTCAAATGCTATCGCTACCTCGGAGATGCCATGTCCCATCTCTCTTGCGCCGACTATAACACCACGTTCAAACTCACTTAAAATCTTGATAACCTGCCATTGCAGCAGCAGTAACCGATCTAGCTGCCGACCGCGTCGCGTTACTCTGATTGGTTCCATACCTCNCCGACCGCATCGCGTTACCCTGATTGGTTCCATACCTCTGTTATTAGCATACGCACGCCTTTACCAATTTTTTTTGGCTCTTCGGTGTAAACACAGTGTGTGTATTTTACCGCACTCGGAAGTTAACGTCTACGGTTAAAATAATATGTATTTATTGAACATATTCGAAGTGAGAGGGCTTTCAGAAGTGCTCACCTTACAGTGAATAGCACACAAGCAGCCGGCAGATGGTGGGTCCAGTGGGCGTACAGTCGTCGGCCGGCGAGTACGGTGCCGTTACCGTAATGACCTGAGCTGCCATTACGTCGTGTCCACCGCTCCCTGAGTCCCGCCGCGCTTCCTGTCGAGGCTTTGGCAGTTTCTCTTGCTCTGCGCATGCGCACTGGACGTCCCCGCAGGCGCGCAGTCCTCGTGTAGTCCATTCACGGTTACTTCCAACTTTTCTGAAGCCCCTCTCAAAGTTCTACTCGCAGGCTATTCTTCCGCCTCATGCGAACGAAGTTTTAACCAAGTTGAGGTTAGGTTCGGAACGAAACGAGATATCTTACGGGAGAGTTTGACATAGGGAATATTTCCGCCGCTAGGTGCGCAGTGTTCCAAAAGGTAACTTTCAATTAAAATTTTAAGCTACGCGAATAATAAAAGAGAAAAATTTTACTTAGCTACGAAGTTATTTCATATTTGATTAACGGTTATTGCAATCATCTTGTTTTTTAACGTGGAAAATAGAAAAAAATCTGGTGCACACAAACTTTTAACATTGATCTTCCCAACATGTAGTAGAAGTGACCTTGACTAAGTCCAGGAAATTACGCCAAAGGGACAACGCGCCACGTTCGTGCGCACTCTGTGTTATAATATTTTGCATAAGAACTATTTATTACTAGTCAATATCAACACACTTATTTTCTCACTGCTTTTATTCGTTTCGATTTTTAATGCAATCTTATAATTTATAAATAAAATAAAAGTAAAATTTGTTTATAACCAAAAATAAGATACGTTTATGTTTGCAGGAGTATAAAACGTTTGTGATGTGCGACATATCTAGGACATAACCAAGCACGCCATCCATGGGGTGATTTTTCAATGGTTTGATTCCAAAAGTGCGAAGAAACCGCGAATAGACTAGATACCCTTCAGCCTGAGTTATATGCCCATCGGTTGCGGCCTCGCAGTGCCCAACCCTATAGGCTATTCACGGTAAAGTGAGCACTTTTGAAAGCCCTTTCTTTTGTAATAATGGGGCAGCGGTGGCGTAGTGGCCAGGGCGCTCGCCTCCCACCACGGCGATCCGGGCTCGATCCCCGGCGGGCCCACTCCCGGACTTTCGCATGTGGGAATCGTGCTGGCCGGCGGGCTTTCTCGNTTGCATTCCAGCGCCGCTCCATTCTAGGGTATCACTTTGGCCATGCCCGGGGATGACGGTCACCTACGGGTCCCAGCTGGAAAGACCGTCACTCGGAGGGTGTCGCCTTGCCCTGGGTGCACTCCCCACACGCCATTATTATTATTTGTAATAATAGTCATTAGGTAAATTTCGTTTTAGTCCTGGACGTTAACTTCCTAGTGCGGTAAAATATACACACTGTGTTTATTACTTACATGGCAGCATTTATTTCGGGAAGGTGGTTAAAGGATAAAAAATGACCGAAAGGAAAATGTAACTAGGGTCTCAGAAGTGCTCATTTTACCGTAAACAGCCTATACCACAGAGTACTTAAGCGGCCTCCCTAGTAAACATTTGTTAACGCCTCGCGGTCACTTACGGCTATAATCAAACACTGCGACGGTGTTGGAAAACAGCACAAACAAGCTCTCCGTGTGTTCTGTTCCCTCAGAATTGTCAGCGGTGACTACAGAGCTTCAATACAGAGCAATCTGTCCAGAAAAGTACAGCGTTGCCGCTGTAGTTTAAAACACCGCTGTACAGAAAAATAAATATCGCAAACACAGGAGATTTTTGCTCACTTTGGCACTTTTCAACGACCGCATTTGTGTTTCAATAACCAAATTTATGACTTGGCAATAAAATATAGACTTTAATCTCTGTCGTGATGCGAATTAAATGTCACGTAATGTTGTGGAGGAAGAACGTTGTTCGGCGTAAATTAAAAAAAAAAAAGTGCATTTTTTCTCCACACACTGTCCTGTACAGGCAAGTTGATTGAAATATTCTTGCAATGCAATGCACTGGGGGTGAATGATTAAATGAAATATTTTGAACATACTCCAGTGCTACACTATGGCGTCACAGAAAACGCAGTCTGATATAGGAAACAAACACGAAAAACGAGCCAAGAGTGGCTGTAGTCAAAATATATAAATAAAACGTGTAATAAATACCACAAGGAATTTTGTCAGATTTATAACGAAATAGAAAAACAAAGAAATAAAATTACAGGACGAATGATAAAAACGAAAAAAACTGATTAAACTCAAAGCCGTGATCGTTGTGTTGACGACATAGTGTAGCTGGAGTCTTTCAAAATACTAACCTTGCACAGAATCCCCAGCGGCGAGGAAGTGGAGAACGAGTTGAGATATTTGGGTGGCTTTTAACATCGAGGTATCCAGAGNACAGAATCCCCAGCGGCGAGGAAGTGGAGAACGAGTTGAGATATTTGGGTGGCTTTTAACATCGAGGTATCCAGAGCCGATGAAGGTGAAGCAGCGTCGGAATGCAAGGACAGGGGAAACGAGAGATCCCCGAGAAAACCCGCCTACCAGGGGCATCGTCTGGATTCCCACGTGGGTGCGAGCCCGTCGGGAATCGAACCAGGTTCGCCTAGGTGGGAGGCGTACGCTCTAGCCGCTACACCTCCGCGGCCCCAAGGGGAACGATATGATCTCGGGGGAACAGGTGTCGACCTGGTTGGCCGACCTGGCGCGGAGAGACGGGTGGAAGCAGGTCTCGTGGCGAGACTAAAGACGTCGACAGCAGTTGCAGTCTCGCTCGGCGTGTCGGCGACAATCACTTGTCGTCTTGTCGCGTGTCTCGGCCGAGGGAAGTGCTATGGAAAGCGGCACCACAACCCGCACTCTGCGAGGAGAAAGTCGCCTTCGCCTTTGTTTACCCTCCTTCGTCCGCCTGCGACTTCCACTCCCAGCCCGCACGATTTGTGCTGTGCTCGCAATCAAAATGCATACACACTGGGCATAGAACATAACAGTATAACATACACACAGCGCTTAGAACATAACAGTATAACATTCACACGACCAGAGTTCTTGTGCGAAATCGTGTTTATACAGCCCCAAGAATTTGGTGAATTCAGTCATTGAAAATTCTACTTCAAGCACGCGATCTTTTGTTGTGGGTCTATACTACGTAATTCGATAACAGATTACGCATATCCTGTATAACAGTGAACAAGTAATAATCAGGAGGCAATAGTGTGATCAAATTGTCAACAATCCATTCAAAGGATTTCCTCTGTGGCAGCAGATAATACACAAATGATAGTGGCTTCGACATTTTCGGGAATAAAATAATAGATGATTATGAATTTTAGTCTGCTGCCAAATATTTTCGCGGAAAAATCGGGGCTCCAGGCGTTGATTACAAAACAAGCACTCTATTATCACCTGAGAACAGAAAGAGGCAACGGTTTCCAATATGTCGTCACTTGTTTGTCAACGCAGTCTCACATTCGTAACTGTTGTTGTCTCATTGAGTATCGTACCGCATTCTTTGTTTCGCATCCTTGCTTGTTTAATACCTCTTTCTTTATTCTGCTATTGTTACTTCCTTACACTGGTATTCTTCTGCTAGTGTTGGTGTTGGTTTTTTCAAGTATGTATGTATGGCTTATGTTCTTATGTTCTACAGTTGAACACTGCGACAGTTCCTGACTTTCCTGCTCTTTATTTTATTATATTTGTGAATGATTTCAGGCCACTGGGTAAGTCATTTGAAGGTCCTTCGTGTTATTTCATATTGTTGCCTGTTTTATTTGGCCATATTGCTTGTAAATAATTCCCTTCTTTGGTTATGTAGCTATTTTTTAAACAGCAAATATAGTTGCCAAATTATGTTTCTCACAAATAGCTCACTTAATTTTTAACAGTCACACAAGAGCAGATATGCAGTTTAATGGCTCAAGTGAAAATAAATTACGCGTCTTTTACAAACTGAAATAGCCACATTTCAGCATTGTTTTTCAAAGTCCGTGTACGACCTTACTTTTTTTTTCAGTACTGTTGTGTTATTTATTAACCTTTCTTGCTTTACTCCGTATTCCGTATTTGAAATTTCCCAGGCTAAGCAGTACCGTACGCTATGCTGGAGAGTAAGATTAACTCTTTTTTTTAAGTACCCGCGTTTCTTAACTCCCGTACACGGAGTCCTTGGTCACTTTGTCCACTCCTAGGCGAACCGGGTTCGATTCCCGGCGGGGTCGCTCCCGGATTTTCATACATGGGATTCGTGCCGGACGATGCCGCTGGTCGGTAGGTTTTCTCGGGTATCTCCCGTTTACCTCGCCCTTGCATTCCGGCGCTGCTCTATTCTCGCCTCACACCATCTTCATCGGCTCTCAAAGACCTAGATGTTAAGGAGCCCGCCTGCCTGCATTGTTTTTTTTCTTTTCCTTTTTCGTCCGAGAAACGCGGGAGCTTTAAGGGTTATATTGGCACTCGCTACAAGAGTGCCATCGCCGCTACGCGCAGGGCTCTGGACTGGCGTGCTGTGTTCTCGTTGTGCCGCGTGTGCCTATGGCACTTTCAACACAGCGACACTATCATTTTATTGATGAAAAATCTGTAACAAAGACCAGCACAGACTTCTATCGTAATTTGACTCGTTTCCGGCCAGCATGTTTTGAGATACGGCAGTCTGGAAAAGCCGCTTCTATCTATATTGAAGGGCTCCAAAATAATATTTACAGCATGCGTGGTAACTTTAAAGTACTATTCCGTCCTCGTCTGGGGTATGATGTCTTTTCGTAGGTAGACATACTGGGGGCACGTTTAATAGTTTCGTAAAAAAAAAACCCTGTAATCCAAACATTCTGCAACGCAGTTCAAGCCTCTAACAGGAGCAGAGAGTAAATACGGTTGTTGCGATGAGGTGCCGGGAGAGAAGTATTGTCTGCGTGGTTGTGAGTGACGCGAGTAGTAGGCAAGGGCGGAGGCCGTGGCGGTCCTGCCCTGGTTGCACCAGGCGTCCTTGGGCTCCGCCCCTGGCCTTGTCGCGCAGCGCAGGTGCCCCGCTGCAGTGCTCACGTCATAACCACAACAACACACACCGCCAGATACGGCTCGCTCCGCTCCGCGATATACACTTCTCAGCAGTGTTTCCGTACGAGCTGACCGTCTCCATACCTGTGTCTCAGGCCGGTGTTCCAGAACATTCAGTTTGGCGTTACATACGGCGTGGTGTTCAGATGGTATCAAATAGGTCACGGTTTGTTACTCGCCGCCCCGTGCAAGACTACAAACAAATGAAAGCGACATTGGAGAGTGTTTATTTGCAATAGCTTTTGCAAAAATAAACACGTTCAGGTTTTATTGTAACGTTATCTGTAAACGCTGCCAGTTAATAACTGTGCATACAATAATAAAAACAATAATAATTGTTACTGTCTGACCTGATATTTTTATTTTATTCGTTACTGCTCGGCAACTAATGATATGCTACAGTTATTGACAGTTGGTGTCTATAGAGCATGCTAGACTTCACTGCCTTATACCAACTGAAGCGGAATTTGCGAGTCCATTGTTTACGGCAAATATACAGCGTCATTTAGCTATATGATCGCTTCATANTGAAGCGGAATTTGCGAGTCCATTGTTTACGGCAAATATACAGCGTCATTTAGCTATATGATCGCTTCAAAGGAGATTGGTTGCTCAACCTCAGAGTATTCACTGTTTGTTAAAATTTACGATAGGACGTGCCACACAAGTTGTCGGCCAATCGCAGAAGCCAAACGCGTAAGTACATGACATCTCGGTGTTCAGTCTTTAGATGTAAAATAACGCAAATGTTGCAGGTCCCTATATACGGACAAGCTAGACTCCAAACATGTATACGTTTAATTTACGTTTGCTGTTGGACCACAGTTGACAAGACACGGCCCCGAGGACTCTCGTCGATTACAAACCTTCAAGGAAGAAAACACCGAATCCTGTGCTACTTGTTCAGGGGTGGAACTGACCGGCCCGCCCACTCGAGCAGCAGCCAATGAACACGGAGCTGATGCTTGAGTGTGTATAGGACTGTGGAGTCTATCTGCAGGACAGCGAGCCCGCGAAGTTTTCTTGTTTATAGCAAGATATCATGCAACATCGTGTATTCTGATATTGCGAGTATGGACATTGCAAATCTCGTTAAAAACGGCGGACACGTTGGTAACAATGGCACTGAAATATGGTTACCAGGAAAAATAAGAAATTGCAAACATTTGTGCTACAATTATATCTACATTGTCGTATTGCAAATATCGCAGTATTATTACAATCGCATCACTGAAAATAGCAATATCGTAAGCGTCTATATTTCTGTTGTTAATTACTCAAATATCGCGATATGTAGTACATTGCAGTTGCGATACTTAAAAATATCGTATCGTTGCCGATGTATCGATATCGCCATATTGCAAGGGTACACTGCCAGCAAGGTACGAATCCAGTAGCTAGGATCTGGGAAAACACGCGATTCCAGTTAATCCGCTTTACAGTCCTTGCCGGCTGCCGCAATAAGTAGCCAGTTCTAACGTTGACGAGGTAGCACGACATTCCCTCAGTTTCTTTCCTTACTGGTTTGCTAATCATCAGAATGATCTTGGGCGTGTCTAACCGAGCGAAGTAGCGAGGTGGTAACACACTGGACTAGCATTCGGGAGGACCGAGTTTCAATTCCCGACCCGGACATTCTCGTTTCGATTTCCCGAAATCACTCCAAGCGAATGCTCGGATGGTTCTTTAAACCCGTTCAATCCCCGTGTCATGATCGAGGACATGTTGCACGTGAAGAATGTTTATGGTCGAGACTGTAGACGACAGGGAATCAGTGACCGGGGTTTTCTGCGCCCCCCTTGTGGTAAATCTGATTTGGTGGAGTTTCTGCACTTCGCACTTGTGAAACGTTGTATGCTGACGTCGAGGAACACGCAGTGCGTTCACTGGTTGTGAGAAGCATGTTCAACACAAGTACAGCTCGTGCCAAAACTATTTACGGTTGCAGAACTTCAGCTCGGGAATCAATTCGGAACCGAAAGCGTTAACACAGGCCCTGGCCATTTCCTTCCTCTTTCCTTTGTCGCTTTGTCGCTGTGTTTGGGGACACGTAATAAATAAGTGAAACAAAAAGAAATAACTAATTGTGATTTAATTTCACAATAAATTCTTGTGCGGATGAACTCAAAAATGTCGCGGAATTCTCTCATCCTAACGCGAAATATTAGGGTGTGTAATAAGCGGAGTTAGAGTAAAATCCGACTTATTTTCCGAAATCAGCGTAACGTCTCGCTGCACATTATGATGGATGATGCATTTTTTGAAGTATGAAAACACCTCGTATCATTTGTTTACATGAATATTGTTCTAACCTCAAATGCTATCCATGTCGTTCGTGATGGTCGTGCTGGCAGAAAAGCAGTGCAGTGTTGGAACGCGGAGACTAGTTCTGTGCGACCAGTGAGACCGCTCCACCCAATATTCACTGTATATTTTGACGCGAACTATTTGCAGACGAATCACAAACGTTAATTTTATAGACATCGATTTCAGCCATGGGCCAAAGATGGGGTAGAGCAGTTGTTGTTCTTCTTCTGCGCATGTTCATGGCTAGTCCATCGCCAACGCATCTGTCAAACTCACATGGGGATGAACGTGTTTGTATATGTTTGAATTTTCAACAGGCCCAACCTTTGATAATAATAAAATGCTTTAATATATTCTAGTTGCGTCAGGAAGTGTACAAACACATCAAAGCACTTGCTTACATAAAGAGTGTTCTAACATTAAATCCATTAAATCCCATCCACGTGTTTTGATAGCGCTATTGGCAAAAAAAAAAACTGTCCAATTTTGGATACGGTGAGTCGCTACTGCGCAGCTGCTGTGCACCCTCTATCCCATAGTCCCTTTACAACAGTAGTTCTAAAACTCTGGTCAGCCGACTTATGGTGATCCATGATTAGAGTCTATAGGTGTCCGCAAAAATTTTATAAACCGGCCATTCTGTGTTTATTGGCTTCCCACGTTCTCTTGTGTTTTACAATGTAATAATTATTATAAATAACACTTTCATTTAATTTTATTATTTTTTATAAATAAAATTAGGAGTTCTTATTGATTTGTTCTTAAAGTTTATACAGTGGAATGAAATGAATGTAATGTGCTTATTGTGGCACTGCATTTTAAAATGCTGTTAAATCATTGGTTTTATATTATGACACTTGAGTGGGAGAGGCGACTGGGTAGGTGGTCTGTGTCAGTTTGACAGCCCGCATCTCGTGATCGTGTCAACGGAATGTTTGAAAAACACTGCATGCTGAACGGCCATGTGTTCGCCAGAGATCTACGTTTTTTAGCGACGTCACAAGGAAGAGGGGATGTCACTGGCGATTCCTGGAATCCACTAGAGACAGATCGCGATGGGATGGGTGTGCAACCGAGCAGGCTAGAGTGAGTGCGAGCGAGTGAAGAGATTTGGGCGGCTCGTAACGTCGAGGTCTTGAGAGCCGATGAGGGTGAAGCNTAGAGTGAGTGCGAGCGAGTGAAGAGATTTGGGCGGCTCGTAACGTCGAGGTCTTGAGAGCCGATGAGGGTGAAGCGAGTTGAGTATGGAGCAGCCCAGGAATGCAAGGGCGGGGGAAACGAGAGATCCCCAAGAAAACTCGCAGTCCGGCATGGTTCTCACGTGCGAAAATCCTGGCGAGTAGTCTAACCACTACACCACCGCGGCCCCAGCAGATTTGCGCCTCGAACATAATGAAAATAATAACAGAAACCATTGTCCAAGGTAACCACTTTTCGCGCGTACCCCTCCGTATTTATAAAGCCATCCCACTACTGTCGACGAGAATATACCACTATGGTATCTGATTTCGCTATATAACACTACGTAGATTTGCTATTGATTCGTAGATACTTTAACTTTGAAAACTAATTTATCTTCGTAGTGCTGAACGTATTGAAGGAGTTAATAGATATTATGTTATCAGTTAGTAGGAAGAATTCCGCCTTGAGTTCTCAGGTTACCTGCTCCTCCAAATACCCCCTCGTAGAGAGAACGACTGATAGTAGGGTTGTTTGTAACCGTCGTACAGTTTCGCAGATATCTGATACGTAGTGTAGAGACAGACCTGTAACCCAGTGGAATGGGGAAACGTACGCGCACGACAGCAAACAACGAAAGATAGGAACCAATTGGAAGCTAGAAATCAATAAGATACGCCCCGCAATAAATCACTGTCTCTGCAAGTAAGAGACGAAAGTCACGGTACGACATGCGGGCTGGTGAAAGAGAGCGCTGTCCTCCCCGGGGGAAGGTATTAGAGTGAGCTCGGCGGAACGACAGACGACGAACGCCACGACGGCTGCGGCGTGCCTGTGCGTGGGCGGTGCGTGTCGGGGAGAGAGGCTGCCGCACTCGCCGGGCGTGTCGCCACACTTGCCAACTGGGGTGCACCGCGGTGTACACACTCCCCTGCAGCGGTAAGCAGCCCGGCGTGCTGCCGGCCGCCTGCGCGCATCCGGTTTATGCAACCCGCCTCACTCATCCTGCTTTCCCTGCATAGCTGTCTGCTCTCGTTCCAACACGGGAGCAGGAAACCCCGACTTTCTCGAGAAAAAAAATGGCATTGTCTATTCGCTGTTTCTTTACACTTTTCTAATCAAACGTTTGCAAAATAACACCATTTATGACATGTTTGGTTGCTTTTTATTATGTTCCCATGTGCTTTATACTTGTGTTAACACTGAAGTACCTTATTTTTTGTTGAAATTTTATTTGCAAGTTGTAATATTTTTTTTTGTAGTTAATATGAATTAAAAACGTGAGAAAATATGTGTGCTGATAACGCCTAGTAAGAAATAGTTCTTATGCATAATATTATTACAGCGAGTGCGCACGAATGCGATGCGTTATCCTTTTGGTGTAGTTTTCTAGACTCGGTTAAGCTTTGTTTGCACGAGGCGGAGGAATATTGTGAAAGCAGAACTGTAGTAGAGCTTCAGAAAAATTGGAAGCAACCGTGACTGGATTATATAGTCCATTCACGGTTACTTTCAACTATTCTGAAGCACTGCTATGGTTCTGCTTCCAGGATATTCCTCCGCCTCTTGCATACAAAGCTAGAAAATTACACCAAAGGGACAGACAACATACCGCATTCGTGTGTACTCACTTTATAAAATTTTGTTTAATAAGAAATATTTCCTACTAGGCATTACCATCATATATATTTTCTTTATGTAAGTTGCGCTAAAATCTGTTCCCGAAAATCAGACGTCCTTACATCCTACGAACCACTTCATGGCGCTTTAATAAAACTACGTTTGTTGTGAATATTGCTTACGCTGAAAAACGACATGGAATTCTCTAAAATGTTGCTACTAAACACCTACTTGACACACGGTCATTTCCGACATTCATGGCGACAAACTAGACTCCACAATATATTGTGTACTCTGGCTTTAGCTTAAAAATGTATTAGATGTTTAGTTTTATTTCAATGAAAACTTTGATTTTCTTGTGGTTATTGGACTGCTTATTACGGGCATTTTCATAATATTGTGGATTCTAATGGTTTTTCATTTGTGGCTTAGTAGTGTTGGCGACACTGGGTGTTTAACTTAAGTTTGCCGGACAAAAAAAACTTAAAACTTCTTGGATACTACTTAGCCATTGGCCATTAAGGGTGATTTATGCTTTATTTTTCTGTGTGTAAAATTAAATTTTTATGATAAAAATGTCAAAATGACATTAAAAAAATGTATAAATTAAACTTAATTTTATTTTTAATTCTTTACACTATTAACTATTTCACGAAACCACTGACAGTGAGAACCAACTAAAAGAATATGATTTATCATGTTAACATATATTTTTTAGGATTTCTAATTGGGCTTGGAAATCCCATGNGGGGGGGGGGGGGGGGGGGGGGCAAGTGTGAGGTCCCGGGTAAAGTTTGTCGGGCAGTATGCACGATGCTCGCGGACACAGCCGTGAGCAGGGAGAAGTGTCCCCAGCTGTGTGCGCGCGCATCCTGGCGTGAGCTGCCGTGAGATGGCATCTGCGTGATGCTGCGCTGGACCCTCGCCCCGCGCGGCGTCTCCCCGGCCGCGAGCCAGTCGTCTTTCGCAGCGCAGATCCCTGCGTAGGATCGTCTTCTACGCACTAGGGGCCGCCTTGGTGTAGTGGTCAGACTACTCGCCTCCTACCCTCGGTCGATTCCTGGCGGGGTCGCTCCCGGATTTTCGCACATGGGAATCGTGCCGGACGATGCCGCTGCTCTCGGCGGTTTTCTCGGAGATCTCCTGTTTCCCCCCACCCTTGCATTCCGGCGCTGCTCCATGCTCACCTCACTTCACCCTCATCGGCTCTCGAGAACTAATCTCTCCACTCCACTACTTCCCTGCCCCATTTTGTANTGCTCACCTCACTTCACCCTCATCGGCTCTCGAGAACTAATCTCTCCACTCCACTACTTCCCTGCCCCATTTTGTATTCGTCTGCTGTATTCACGGCTGTATTCTATTCGCGGTATCTGCACGCTTTCGGAATCAAACCTTTCAAAAATCACCTCATGTATAACGTGTTTGGTTGTTTCATAAATACTATGTGATTTTTCATAACTTCTTTTAACATAAAGTAACGTGATTTTAATTAAAATCGAATTTTTACTTGTAATGTATCTATAAATTATAACATGTCACTTATAATTAATACGAATGAAACCAGAGAGAAAATAGGCGTGTTACTCGCGAAAATATTTATGGCCATGCTAGAGTTCAATATCCTACGTCCACAACCACAACTTTCTTTGGTTATTGACCGCGTGTTTACGTGAAAAGACATGTTCTTATTTTATTGGGCCAATCGTAATAAATTACTCCGATACTGAACGTCTAGGATTCGCGGGCGGACACTTGAGGCACGTGACATTTAACCACGAAAGTTCATATGAACAAAAGTGTTTTGAAGTACACATGGTCTTGAAATCGTTTCGCGAAAAACACCTGTCGCTAGAAATGCCTAGTAGGAAATAGTTCTGATGCAGAATGTTATTAAACCGAGTGCGCACGAATGCGGTGCGTTGGTCCTCTGGTGTAATTACTTAGTTAAGCTTTGTTTGCGTGAGGCGGAGGAATATTCTGAAAGTGGGACTTTAGCAATGCTTCAGAAAAGTTGGAAGTAACCGTGAATGGAGATGCTTCAGAAAAGTTGGAAGTAACCGTGAATGGAGTATACCCTTTAATTTACCTCATTAATTTATGGTTTCTGGTGTTGCAAATACGACATTTTTTGTTGAATGCTGTACTTAAGCTGTCAAATAACTTGTTTCACTACCACAACCAATAAACTGTAGGCTTTGTATTCGATGACTGTGAAATTAACCAGTCATAACGCACATGTAGCGCGGTTTTAGAATCAGTTACCCACAGGGAAGATCATTGGACACTGAGCCTCGCAGTGTGCAGTACTGGTCAAATATAACCTTCCTGTGCAACATGTAGACAATTGTCTACGAAGGGAATGAAATGGTTAGCTTTTACATCGACCCAGTGGCTTATTCACGTTTAGATTTACTGTACCTGTGAAACTATTAGGGACGTAAATATGTTGTTATTAGAGACCCTACCATTTCGCGTTTTAATTTTATGGCAGAGCAGGTTTTGTAAAAGCATATGTAAGCTCGATGTGTGTCGTTGGACGTCCGCACTTCCGACAGGAGACTGCATCAATGGTAAACATGTAGCACTGGTGGCTTCATTACGTCTGGCCGAGTCGAACAGGGGAGCGGTTCTGATTGTGGCAGTGGCCATTGCCAATGTGAGATCTGCTTAAGTACGTAAATTGTTGTGAAATATAGCTTGATGGCCGTTTTATGGGGCGAAATGATAGGGTCTCCAATCATTAAAGTTTAAAGACTTGTAAAATTCGCGTTGTTTTATGACAGCAGAGTGAACTTAAGTTTTTATGTGCTCGTTTGACCTCTGTCGCTGGCTGAAACCTGAGAATTTACGCGTCGCGTGTTGAAGGAGTTTCCAGCCAGTAACAAAATCGCAACGACAGAGGGACATATCTCCTGTAACTCGCTCACGCAGGTAAGAAACTTCGTTTAAAGGACGGATGCCAGTGAGCACTCTGAATCTTCTTAGGTAAAATGAGTAGCGAGTTTATCTAGCCTATCGCAAAATAAATATGGGAAATCGGCAGTTCTTGACTCATGTGATCGTCATTGCTTTGCTTGTAATATAAAGAAAAAAATAACTAAATTTAATGTTTTAATTTATTGATTTGCAGTCTTATAAAAATACACATTTCTCTTATTTATCTACTCTTAACACTAGCTGTTATTATAAGTGAGCGCAATTATTATGCTGATATGAGTTATAATTACAGCCCTAATCACAGGCTATATACTACCTAGTCGCTTAATCTTTACTCATAAATTATAAATATAACAACAAAATGCCCACTGCCATACATTTACGTAATTCTAAACGTCCGTCCTTCACGGAACAAGTCCAACTTCCTTCCAGTCCCGCTGGTAAGTTTCAGTCCTCCCGGTAGTTGTCGTACCCCGCACTCGCTGTTCACTGTGCCGTCGCCCGTCGCTTCTTGACTCGCCTAAATGGTCACACGCACTCGCCACAAATGGCAATTCGAGACTGCCGACACATCGCCGCCGATGTCTCGTATGCCCCCGGAGCCAGCGCTGTCACGAGACCAGGAATCGAGGTCCCCACAACTCTTTTGAATGGATTTACAGATCTAAATTGCAGCCTTGCAGACTTGCTGATCCGGCGACGGTATCGCAGTTTCCGTGTTTCAGCCGGGCTCCGGGCCCGTATTTGAACCCGTTAACCACTGTTGCTAACTTGAAAACTTAACGTGTTGGTGTATCGGTTGGGGAGTGAAGCTCCTCACCACTCTCCCGACTTGTGTTGTAGTGTGTTGTAGTGTCGTGGTGTCTGTAGAACACGTAGTAGTGCTGTCGGCAAGTGAATAGTTAAACTCACGTGTAGTAATGTGGGCGAGTCCCTGCGACCCGAGCGGCTGCTCGTCGTCAACCTTGCCTGTCATTGCCGGGGTCCTCGGTACTGCCGACACAGACACACGTCGCGGCTTACATAGCTGAGATGACCGGGCCCCAGAAGGTTCTTCACGCTTTGAGTCGCGCCGAGGGAGGTGATGACCAGAAAATTCACATAGTTTCTCCCATACCATTCGCTCTTCCAGAGACGAAAGAGGCGTAAGCCCGGGAGGCGTCTTCGCGGACTTAGTGGCGACTCCGCCTCCTCTCCACCGGGTGCCGATAATGTCGTCCTGGACAGGACTGCTCTACACGCGCCCGATGTGAGGCTCTCAAGACCCCGTGGTTCAGGGCCGCCGAAATCTCTCCCTCCGCCGAGACATGGAGGCGAAGCATCCGCGAGGAACATCGTTAGACCTACGTGAAGTAATATAGGCCATTCACGGTAAAATGAGCACTTTTGAAAGTCCTCCCATTTGGAATAATAGTAAATAAATGTATTTTATTTTGGCCTTAAACGTTAACTTCCGAGTGCGGTGGAATATACAAACTATATATATTACTAACATGGCAGTATTAATTTTAAAAAGTTGTTAAAGGATAAAAATTGTCTGAAAGGAAAAAGTAATTAAGGCCTCAAAAGTGCACACTTTACCGTGGTCAGCCTAATGTAATACAGTTACAATGGTGATCATTCATTCAAGAAAGGGGACAAATGTCATCGTTACGGACATTCTGTTTTCGCAAAAAAAAAAAAAAAAAAAAANCATGCGTATCTTTGTTTTGGTTAATGGCCACGTGATTTACGAAAACATACTTGCTTAATGACTGAGCAATTAACAGTTAGGTTACTCCGATATTGAACATATTTTACTCTTAACTCTGTTAACCTAACAATTAACATCGTCCATTTACGAAAGTGGATCTTTGCTAAAGTTGAAGTACAACGCGATGGAAACTTCCCACGATTTTCATTTTCGCCAGTCCCTGGCCATAATGGACAACGTTCACGTGATCGCGGTGTCGCCTGAGTAGACTAGGGGTGCAGGCAGTTCGGTCAGCATGGAGGATGTGACATGAAAAACATGCCGTGCCGTTCCTGCGTGAGCTGGTTCAGTGCCGTAACCAGTTAGTGGCTCTGGGCAGAGATATCTCCGATGGCAAAATCAGCTCAATTCAAGATGGATTCAAGCTTGTCATGGCAAACCTGTAAGCTTGCTGTGCAAGCCAGCAGGCTTGAATCGAGCTAACTAGTCTGTACGTGTCAAGCGTATAGCAAGTTTGATTAGTTAGTTACACTTGCTGCAAACTTGCCTTGACAAGCTGAAAGTATAATTCAAGACATCTACAAGCTTGCCATTAGAAAGTGTGCGCCATTCGGGAGAAATTAGGCTTGAATCAAGCTTGAATCATACGTGACGTGGCAATCTCTCTTGGTAAGGTAAATTCAAGCCAAATGAAATGCTCGCCGCAAGTTCACATGGTATCTTTGGTGCTACCGGGGGTGTGTGGAGGAGATGGAATAGCTCCCCCAGGTGGGAAGGGGTGGTTCGGCGTTCCCCACACAGGAAATTGTTTTACAACTTAACTTCCAAATTATAGAGTTTAAGACATTTTCTGANCAGGGCAGTCCACAAATCCAATCTGCGCCAATTTGAGAAAGGGTTGTACGTCTGTCACGTTTAATGATTCTCGTCCGTCGTCGTTTGTCCCGTTCTTTCATGATCTTTTTCCGGCCGCAGCGATGTCAAAAATGTGATGTTTTACCGGATTCCCGATATCCACGGTACACTTGTGAAATGGTCGTACGCGAAAATCCCAATTTTATCGCTACCTCGGAGATGTTATGTCCCATCTCTCGTGCGCCGACTATAACACCACGTTCAAACTCACTTAAATCTTGATAACCTGCCATTGTAGCAGCAGCAACTGATCTAGCTGACAACCGCATCGCGTTACTCTGATTGGTTCCATACCTCTGTTATTTGCATACACACGCCTATACCAGTTTTTTTTTTTTTTGGCTCTTCAGTGTATATTACTAACATAGCAGTATTTATATTAAAAAGTTGTTCAAGGATAAAAATTGTCTGAAAGGAAAAAGTAACTAGGGCCTCAAAAGTGCACACTTTACTGTGGACAGCCTAATGTAATACATTTACAATGGTGATCATTCATTCAAGAAAGGGGACACATGTCATCGTTACGGACATTCTGTTTTCGCAACAAAAAAAAATTACGCACTGGTTAAGACTCTTACCTTTACATGCGTATCTTTGTTTTGGTTAATGGCTGCATGATTTTCGAAAACATATTTGCTTAATGACTGAGCAAATCACGGTTAGGTTACTCCGATATTGAACATATTTCACTCTTAACTCTGTTATCCTAACAATTAACATCGTCCATTTACGAAAGTGGATCTTTGCTCAAGTGTTTTGAAGTACAACGCAATGGAAACTTCCCACGATTTTCATTTTCACGAGTCCCTGGCAACAATGGACAACGTTCACGTGATCGCGGTGTCGCTTGCGTAGGCCAGGGGTGCAGGCAGTTCGGTCGGCATGGAGGATGTGACACGAAAGACATGCCGTGCCGTTCCTGCGTGAGCTGGTTCAATGGCGTAACCAGGTAGTGGCTCTGGGCAGAGATATCTCCGATGGCAAAATCAGCTCGATTCAAGATGGAGTCAAGCTTGTCATGGAAAACCTGTAAGCTTGATGTGCAAGCCAGCAGGCTTGAATCAAGCTAACTAGTGTCTACGTGTCAAGCGTATAGCAAGTTTTATTAGTTAGTTACACTTGCTGCAAACTTGCCTTCACAAGCTGAAAGTATAATTCAAGACATCTACAAGCTTGCCATTAGCAAAGATGTGCCATTCGTGAGAAATTAGGCTTGAATCAAGCTTGAATCATACGTGACGTGGCAATCTCTCTTGGTAAGGGAAATTCAAGCCAAATGAAATGCTCGCCGCAAGTTTACATGGTATCTTTGGTGCTACCGGGGGTGTGTGGAGGAGATGGAATACCTCCCCCAGGTGGGAGGGAGTGGTTCGGCGTTCCCCACACAGGAAATTGTTTTACAACTTAACTTCCAAATTATAGAGTTTAAGACATTTTCTGANGTGGTTCGGCGTTCCCCACACAGGAAATTGTTTTACAACTTAACTTCCAAATTATAGAGTTTAAGACATTTTCTGATGTGGATAGTTCCATAAGAGACAGTGCAATTTTTTTTTTGCCGCCGGTAGTCACCAGTGAGTGCTGCTGAATATGCCCACTGACCGTGGCCCCCAGGAGGACGATCGGCCATCGTGATCACCCCCAGTAGCTACGCCGCTGGGCTGGTTGTTTGGTTCGGCTGCAGTGAGAGGGGAAGCCCCTGATTGGCGCCTCCGGGCTTATCAGAGCTGGCCACCCAGCGGTCGTGCCAGGGCCAAAGGTTCGCATTACCACACCACTGACGGCGAGTCGAGCAAGTCGACGACGCCCACGTCCGACTACAGGAATACCATACGAGTACGTAGAAGTGAAAATATGCGGCGCTTCCTTCGGCGTAATCTTACTGGGTCGTTTATTGGTCGCGCGAAGGCCTGGAAGCTGTCGTCGTGTCTGGTTGCCGAGTGCCGCGGAGAATTCCTTATTGGCTAGATTGACGTCTGGCCAGCTTGTCTTCAGCAACCGAGTGAATGACGTTCCTCCACGTTGCTAGATATCATTTAATAGCAAGACAGACTTGAAAAATCCGGCACGTTTGAGTTATTTCCGTAGCTGATCTACGACTTCAGTGCGGAGGCCCTCTGATTGGCTGCACGAGGCTCTAGCAACGGGCCTTGTGTCTGATTGGTTTCTGCACAAGTTTCCATACTGGCTGGGCTACTGGCTGGCAGTTAGGTTACTTGTCGCTGATTGTGGAACCCGGCGTTCCAATATTTTGCTTGCCAATGACATTTTGCTGGTGTAAGCGGCTATTTCGCGTCTAGTTGTCATCTGGATCTCGTAAGCAGTTGTGTCTATTATAATGAAAAAAAAAAGTAATATTTCAAAGTATATATTTTTTCAGGAAAGAAATGAAAGTAGATATTTTGTTCCCAATTCATACATTTAGTTATTGAAACATAAATGTGGTCGTAGAAAGTGTCACAGCCTGTGCAAAAAATCGCTGTAAGTAGCCCTTTGTTTATGATATGTATTCTTCTGTAAAGCAGTTTTTAAACAGATTGCTGTATTAAAAACTCNCTGTAAGTAGCCCTTTGTTTATGATATGTATTCTTCTGTAAAGCAGTTTTTAAACAGATTGCTGTATTAAAAACTCATAGTCACCGCATAAATTCTGGGGAAATAAGAATACACGTGAAGCTTATGTTATTTTTCAACGCCGTCAAAGATTCCTTAGTCGGACGTGACCTTGGAGCGTTAAACATTTTTGACTAAGGAGTGAGTTAGTGAAGAGATTTGGGCGGCTCTTAGCATCGAGGTCTTGAAAGCAGATGAGGGTGAAGTGAGGTGAGTAAGGAGCAGTGTCGGAATGAAAGGGTGGGGGAGACGGGAGATCCCAGACAAAACCCGTCGACAAGCGGCATCGTCCGGCACGAATTCCCACTTGCGAAAATCCGGAGTGAACCGGCCTAGGATTGAACCCGGCTCGCCTTGCTGGGAGGCGAGCAGTCTAACCGCTCAACCACCGTGGACCCTTAAGTACTGCGTGACCACGCCATGCGCATGTATGTAAGTGGCTTTTCTGTGACGTGGAGGTAGCGCGAGGCGGGAGTTCACGGGGACGGAGGTTGTAGACGTGGCCTGCAGAGGCGCTGTGAGCCCCGCAGTGTTTACAAACNGAGGCGGGAGTTCACGGGGACGGAGGTTGTAGACGTGGCCTGCAGAGGCGCTGTGAGCCCCGCAGTGTTTACAAACACACGGCGATAAGGAGATACATATCTGTCTTGGTGGCTGCGCGCGCACTCCACTCGAGTCGAGACGTGGCACACGGCTACCATATCTCCCGGCGAGCACAAACAAACCATATCGACTGACCGCCTATCGCCGCCGGCTGCCTGCCAGTTGGTGTTGTGTTTCTCTGCTCTCGAGCTCCTCGCGAGACCATGGGGCACCCGAGGCGAGGCCTTCGCCTCCCTGAGCACGTTTCAACCTCCGACACGTGCGTGATGCTGTAGCTATCCCCCGCTGCCAACTAGTTTGCAGATGCAACACCACAGACCTCGCAAAACTACACTACTTCTAAGGCAATTTTAAAAAATATATATACACTATTGCAATAACATTTTATAGTCGGAGACATGCAAAATTCGCGTTGTTATTTGATAACATGCTGGACTTGACTGCCCCGTATACTTGTGCAAAACTAGTGATTTCATTGGTTACTAGCATATATACGTCATCTACCTGTGACACCGCTTTACTGGAGATTGGTTGCTCAACCTGTGAGCGCCTACGATTGGCTAAAGTGTCCTTGGGACGAACCACACACGTTTCCTGTCAATAGCAACAGCCCAAACAACACATGACATCTTTAAGTTTAGTGTGTCACCAGAAAATAACGCTAATTTTGCACGTCTCTACTCGTAGTTCATTCACCATTCACGGATACTTCGAACTTTCCTGAAGCCCTGCTAAAGTTATACTTCCAGACTACCCCTCCGCCCCATGGCAATAAAGCTTAATTGAGTCTAGAAAATTACACCTAACCGCATTCGTGCGCACTCGGTGTAATGATATTTTGCATGGGGGCTATTTATTGCTAGGAATAATTAATACACATACTTTGTCTCTGTTTTTTATTCATATTAATTATAAACGAAATATTATAATTAATTATTAGATAAAATATAAATAAAAGCTCAGTTTAAACAAAAATAGTACCCCCTTCTGTTTACACAAGCATAAAAAGTTTTTAATATATTACATCCTCAGGAGACAACCAAACACGTCAAACATGGGGTGGCTTTTCAAAGGTTCGATTCAAAGCGCGTGAAGAAACCGCGAATATAGACTTTAACCGTCTGGCAACAGGGCGCGCTGTGTAACGCTTTACCGCAATCTGAGAGCGAGACACTCTGTACGTAGATGAGCTGGCTCTTGTGAAGGCATCTCGGGCATCGCATCTGGACCGCAAGAGACCATCTTCGTCCCGCATCTGCAGTGCACGTCAAATTGATTGTCAATTAACTGATTCGCCAGCTGCAGTGGACAGAACTGCCTGTGAGCGCAACAGACTGCCGCATGTCTGTCCACGATAGGTTCACCACTCCCTGCCGTATGACTCTGTAGTGATGCGAATTTTTTAAAAACTATCGCCACCCGGCAGATGTCTTCAGTGAAATTAACCAGTTTAGTTGAATTAAATATTTCGATTGTAACACTCGTTAGAAATTCAAGCAAAACTCAGATACATTTAATATGACGTCTCTTTAAGTATGGGGCCTTATTTTTTTTAACCAGTACAGCTAATACTCAACAAATAAGATGGGTTAGCAAAAATGTTCTCAAGTAGAAACGATTCGATAAAAACAGAAACAGATGTTTCTGGAAAAAAAAAAAAGAGAAAAATATACAGATTAAACTGTTTGTCCGCTCTTAATCCCACTTGATTCGAACATCCCTTTAAACTAACACTGAATAATAACATAAAATATAAGATTACATTTTGCACAACCATCGAGTTAAGATAACCTGGGATGTTTGGAAATATAATGCACAGACTAGAAACAGACTGCCCTCTATGTGCCAATACTGGCTCACAAAAGTAAATAAAATTCCTAACACGCAAGCAAAATTCCAGGAAACACGTGGACGCACTGAGAGAAAGGTTTGGTTGAGCGAACCAAACGTGTGTTTCTATATGGCTAAACAAATATATAGTTGCTCTAACGAAATGTTGTGTTGAGTAAACCAAATATATCATTCAACACAAATACGCACAACCAAACAAACCAAGTTTCTGAGCCAACAAAATCTGCCTGGCAACAAAATATTTGCTTGAATCGGCCGTATATATTTGTTTCGCCGTTTACAAACAAATATTTGGATGGCTTAGTCAAACCTTTCTCTCAGTGCACAGTGCATTCTCTACAACGTACTGTTGCGTTGCTCTTATTATATACGTAAATATTGACACCTGATTTTCGCGGAAGGAGTTCCACGTGGATTAGAACTCAGTATCGTGTGCGTGCACCTGCAGTTTCCCTTTCTTAATTGCCACGTGTCTGTGAGAAAATAGTTTGGCACTTGACTGGGCCAGTCTGAACAAGTTACTCAAGTACCGGAGGGGCCGCGGTGGCTGAGCGGTTAGACTGCTCGCTTCTTACCAAGGCGAACCGAGTTCAATCTCGGGCCGGGTCACTCGCGGATTTTTTGCAAACGGGAATCGCGCCGGACGATGCCGCTGGTTGGCGGGTTTTATCGGGGATCTGCCGTTTCCCCCACCCACGCATTTCGGCGCTGCTCCTTTCTCATCTCGTTTCATCTTCGTCGGCTTTCAAGACCTCGTTGTTTGGAGCCACCCAAAACTCTCCACTCGACTCACAAGTACTGGACGTCTGTGATTCGCGGGCAGACACCTGGTAAGCGTATTATAGTTAAAATAATCCAAACCCAAAAGTGATTCTGAGCTGAAGTCTCTTGAAATGCAACTAGATAAGAACCCTTTTTCGTGAAAATCGGGTGTCGCTATACATGTATAATATTGTTATACATTGCAGAACTTATGCATGCACACTAAGGGTTCTAAGCCTCTGCTGCCTCTCCTCCCCTCCCTCACCCTCCTTATTTTTACAAGCGTTGCTGACGGTTTGCTCTGTTATATACTTGGTCCTTTGGAACAAATACCTCACCTCCCAGTATCGGCCACTTAGCTTATAGTCCATTCACGGGCACTTCCAACTTTCCTGAAGCCCTACTGCAGCTCTGTTTTCAAGAAATCCCTTCGCCACAAGCAAACAAAGCAAGTCTATATAATTACACCAAAGGGACAACGCACTACGTCCATGCGCGCTCAGTTTAATATTTTGCACGAGAACTATTTCTTACCAGGCGTTACCATCATACCTATTTTCTCTCTGTTTTTATTCATATTATTTATAAATAAAATATAATTTAGAAATAAAATATAAAGAAAATTTAATTTAACCAAAAAATAAGTTCATTTTATGTCAGCATACGTATACAACGCTTGCGACGCAGGGCGTGTTTAGGTAACAACTGAGCACGACATACGTGGAGTGGTTTTTCAAAGGTTCGATTCGCAAAGTGCGAAGATACTGCGAACAGACCATACTCTCCAGGCCGCAATTACAGTTAATTTCATATAAGGAGGCCACATTTCTGACAGTCAGTGAGCGGCAAATTGATGTATTCAAAACAAACAATGTGCCATTTACAAAATCCTGTATCAGCTGATGCACGAACGAACAAAAGTTAATATTACGTTGGCTATTCTGAGAGCAGTGCCGACGCACATCAGACAAGCAGAAAATACGCGGATAAGATAGAGAGTTCTCAGATTAGTTAATACGTTTTATTTTACGTGGTCATAAAAAGCAGTGTTTAGTCTTAGAAACGAAACTTCGTGTATTTCCGTCGTAGTTTCCGCGGCGACCCGAGCGGCCGTCGTGCACTGCCGTGGCAGCAGCGCTGTAGTGAGAGAGGAGTGTCTTGTGAGAGGAGAGCAGGCGAACTCCCCGGCGAGGAGGGCGCGTAGCTGCTGTGGACACTTATGCGGACGCACGCGCCCACATGGCGGGCAACAACCGCCCAACCGCCCCTCCGACCTCGTCGTGTTCTCGCCCCCGCTTCATCCGCACTGCGTCTCGTCATTCCTCTTCTTCTGAACACTTCGACGCCGTGCGCACTGCGTTCTCCAATTGACTGCAACGGGTGCGCCGCGAAGTCAGGGATAACAGGGGACTGTATGCTGCGACGTCGTCGAAGCATAAGGCTGCCTGAGATAATGGCTGCCGAATTCGGTTCCTGGTTACTTAACATAATTAAATTCTCATCAATAATATTTTTATATTAATTAAATGCTATGTTTAGTGCACCCATAAACTTTTTTTGTATAGCTGTAAAATATATATTACTGCAAGAAATTTATATATGCATCAAATTAGTATTGGCGAGACAAGTCCATAATAAGCTGCTTGCCTATGTACTTTCAAATACAATCTGCATTATATGTGTCTATGAAATTCAATATGTTGTCAAAAAAAGCGTGATTTATCAGCATTTCTGGTGCAGGTTTGTGTATTTAATGCGTGTGAAACGTGGAAGTTTTTTTTTTTTTAACAAATAACAACTAACGAAGCTAAACTTGGGCTGTATATCAACATGTTCTGATACAATAGTATCAGTTATTGTCGCAGGTTTCCAATGTTGTGGGCGTCACGATGTGGCGGACGGGCTTCGACATTTTATCTTGCGCATCCCTTAGGGCGCACGCTCTATATTCCCTTATTTGTTTGTCGGCCATAGTTGCACTCAAACAGCACGGGCGTTGCCAGTTATGGGTTTTTGAGGTGGGATATGAACAATTTTCATAGAAAACCAGTTCTTACCCTGCTTATTGTCAAATATATTTCACGATCTGTCGCCAAGGTACTTCACGTAAATAAAACGTCTTGAGAGCATGTGAGGGCGAAGCGAGGTGAGTGTGGAGGAGCACCGGAATGCAAAGGCGGGGGAAACGGGAGATCCCCGAGAAAACCCGCTGACCAGCGGCATCGTCCGGCACGAGTCCCACTTGCGAAAGTCCGGGAGTGGCCCGGCCGGAGATTGAGCCCGGTTGGCCTTTGTGGGAAGGCGAGCAGTCTAACCGCTCAGTCACCCCTCCCCCCTCAATACCAAAGGATCTAGAGGCGAAGCAGACAGGCTGGGCAAGCGAGCGAGAGGCGGCAGCCGTGTTGACGGGTTTAGTGGGAAGGAGGGGGAGGGGGGGGCAAGTGTGGGAAGTTGGCCGCTCCCAGTAGGGAGGCTGCAGTGTCGGCGACCTCTACCTTCTTGTAGCGGCGTCGTCCGCTCCGTCACCGCTGCCTGGCTGGGAAGTCGCAACCCGGCCCACACGCACAACCACCACCTCCAGTCTTCCGCCCCTCCTGTGCGTTACACCTCACCCCTGAAGCCCCGGCCAAGACCGCTCTTGGAAACCGAGCGTGTTTACCCTTTCATCACCACGTTAATTTATGGTCTCCGGCGTTGCAAAATATAAGAATATTATTTTTATCTTTGAACTTATGACAATGGTGAGTTCATGTTATTGTGTTGGTATGATTGGACTGTGTCCATTGCCATCGTTTTGTGCCCTCTCTGAAGGCATTATTGATTATTTTTTCTGGTTATTATTGTGGTTCCTATGTTGTTCGTAGTGTTGAATTATTTGGGTTCATAATCCAACAAGGAATATTTTTCCCTGACTTGTGTTTCATTGTTTTTTTTTTTGTCTTATTTTTGTTTGTGTGCGTTTTTAGCCTTTACTGTTAAGCTGTTTTGTACTGATATTGTTTTTACACTGTTTGTTCACTTGTGTCGTGCTTTCGTTTTGCTCTTTCTTCTGGCCTGCTTTGTCTGTATCTGTTGTCCGTCCTGTTTTATGATAACAAGTTTGCAATTTTTATTTTATTTAGTCTCGTGGTCGACAACAGACACAATTCAATCATACCAACATAATAACGAGAGAGTTTTGATCCGTGCTGTATTTCAGCTGGCAAAGAACTTGTCTCAGACCCAATAAGCTGTGGGCTTTGTGTTCGGTGATCAGTAATTATGAACCAGTCATAACGTAGATCAGTAGCACTGTTTATGAATTAGTTACCTACACGGAAGATGATTGGAAACTGAGCCTCGCAGAGTACAGCACCGGTCAAATATAAGCTTCTTGTGCAACATGAAGATATTTGTCTACGCATGTAAAGTTTAGTCTCATATGTACCTGGAGCTGTTTTGGCAATTCTAGTGGAGAGCTTTGGGTGGCTCTTAACATCGGGGTCTTGTGACCCAATGAAAGTGAAGCGAGGTGAGTGTGGAGCAGCGTCAGAATGCAAGGGCGGGGGAAACCGGAGATCCCCTAGAAAAACCGCCGGCCAGCGGCATCTTCCGACACGAGTCTCACGTGCGAAAGTCCGGGAGTGACCCCACCGGGAATCGAACCTGGTTCGCCAAGGTGGGAGGCGATTAGTCTAACCACTACGCCACCGCGGTCTCAAAATACGCAGAAGTTAAACCCCTTAACGCCGTTGAACCAAGTGTCGGATTTCAAACAAACTGCAACATGCCACTACTGTGGCTTCAATTAGCTCTTTAGCTGAAACCAAACTTTGTGTTAAAATAACTTTCTGAAATTTGTACGAACCACGAATAAAAGTTCAATTTTATCAACAGTGTTATGTGTGCACTTAAAAATATATGGTTTATGTTATTTTATTTTTCAAATGATCTGTTTTTATCAAGTTATCATCAGTATACTGTGACAAAAAATTAAAATATTCTCAAATTGTACACCGTGAAAATGTTTTCTAGTAAACTTCCTAAAATGTGATGTGTACGTAGTATGTAAATAAAACAACATACCAGACTGCAGGTATAGGCATGGTGAGCGTCGTTACATACACAGTTGATCACTTACCTACGCCTTTGACTGCTTCCTGAGCAAATGTAGGAACGCTACCGTGCATGGGGCCGCGGTAGCTGAGCGGTTAGCCTGCTCGCCTGCCATCAAGGTGAACCGTGTTCAATCCCCGGCCGGGCCACTCCCGGATTTCCGCAAGTGGTAATCGTGCCGGACGATGCCGCCGGGTATTCTCGGGGATCTCGATCTCCCGTTTCCCCCGCCCTTGCATTCCAGCGCTGCTCCATTCTCGTCTCACTTCGCCCTCATCGCCTCTCAAGACCTCGTTAAAAGACGCCCAAATATCTCTCAACTCAGGGAACAAAACTTTATACCAATCGAATTTTTTTACCCTACGCGTACACTGATGTGGTAAATTTGCGAATAATTTCTTACAGCGTAGAAATAACGTTGGCTCGTGAACAGCTTTAAAGGCACGCGGTGCGACCAACTCGCTCTGTAAGGAGGTCAGATTACTTTGCCAGCAGAATAGGCAAGTGTCGACGACACTTCCAAGGTTACCACATATTCGGAAAGTGAACACAGAACATATGCTGGAGACAGTGTCTTTTCGACCCGACCTAAATTAACTTAGCAACTAATAAGTGTTCATATTTAAGTTAAAACATCACACAAACGTATAAATACTTGCTGAATGCGCCATAGTAACATTTTTATCTACAGGTTTTATTATAAAAGCAAATGTTAACTAATCATTTTTCATCTAAACATTTTATTTTTATGACAAGTTTTTGTACTTGAAAATACGTGTAATCGAATTACTGGAACGCAAAAGGCGTGCTTTGAAAAGAATACACATTTCTACAAAGCGTTCTACGATCATTAGCAAATTTTGTAACCGGATCAATTTTTCTTTAGGTTGTGCAAGACGGATCACGTGGTGTACTGTTACAGACGAGAGCAGTAGGCCCTAAACGGAACAAAAATGTGCAAAAACGAAGTTGATTCGGGTAAAACAGTACAGTAGTATATATCTGGCAACCTTGAAGACTCATCTATATCTGCCCTTCTAAGAGCTGTGTTACAACACGATGAGTAAATATGTATATACAGAAGCGAAATGGCGTGGTAAACGAACTCGATAGCTCATTGACCGTGCAAAGCTGTGGAAACGGGCATCGATCCTGATTGGCTATAGCACGTTACGGAGTATCTCCAATTGCTCGGGCTGTCATCTCGTAAGTTAGGCCGGACTCTCAATAGTCCGTCGCATCCGTCAGTCGTCCGTGCGTCCGGCGGTCACGTCATCTTCAACCAGTCGCGGGGCATTTTTTTTTCGATCCGTCCACCCGTCAAATATTTACTAAACGTCAACTTTCGTCGGACTTACGGATGAACCACCGCCTTCTGATGACATTCCGTAAACGATAATACGCACTTCGAAATAAAGTGTAAGGCGGTGGGTATGTGTTTATTTATCTTTAGTGGTAAATTCTAAATTTTAAAATGTTAAGAAATTTTAGTTAAACCTTTCAGACCCACTTTAATTTACGGCTTCAGGTGTCGCAAACAAAAACTTTTATGATGCAGGTTGTACTTATGCCGACACAATACTTGTTTCGTTGTCACAGCCAGTGAACTGTAAGGCCATACACTGAGTGGCCAAATTATTATGACCACCCCCTCAATACAATATTGGACCACCTTTTGCCCTTAATACTGCATGGATTCGTCTTGGCATATACTCTATGAGATGTTGGTAGGTGGTATGAGGAATTTGAGATCATATCCGGTGAATTGCACTTTCCAATTCCTTACGATTTGATGGTACTGGATCCAACTGCTTGATGCCCAGATCGATCTCATCCCACATATTCTCAATTGGATTGAGTTCTGGTGATTGTCCAGACCAACTAAGAAAGGTAAAGTCTCTGTCATGCTCTTAGATCCATCTGCGGACAATGCCAGCTTTACGACAGGGAGCATTGTCCTGCTGGAAGTATCCATCCCGGCAGGGGATGGATACTTCCATCACTTCCTGTTATGTTAACAGGTTGTGCTTGATCTGCGATAACACTTAAATACCCTTGGGCATTCAGACGTTGTTCCACAGGAATGAAAGGACCCATACAATGCCAAGAAAACATCCCCCAAACCATAATATTGCCTCCACCAGCTTGAAGTGTTGTGGCAATGCAGGTGGGGTCCGTGCTTTCGTGCTGTTTTCTCCATATTCGCACCCTGCCATCTGCATGGTGTAGTTGAAAACGCGATTCATCGGACCACATGACTCTTTTCCAGTCATCTACTGTCCAATCCTTGTGCTCCTTTGTGAACTGGAGACGTCTGCTCTTGTTCAAGGCAGACAGTAGAGGCTTTCGAACAGGTCGTCGGCTTCCATAGCCTATACGGTGTAATGTGCGGCGAACAGTTCGTTCAGAGACCTTCGCAGTTACTCCTTCATTAAGATTCCCCACAATTTGACGTAGTGTTGCTCTTCTGTTGGACTGGACAACTCTGGCAAGTCTCCTTTCAGATCGAGCATCCAGTAGCCCGTGACAACCACAAGCCTGACGTTGAGACCGGGTTTTCTGCTCGGTAGTCCACTCTCTGTAAACATTAATAACTGCTGCTCTCGAACACTTCACAAGTGCAGCCGTTTTGCTGATGCACCACAATGCAATTGATGCTTCACTTGTCCTGCATTCCCTTTTTATATCCATCTCGCACTCTAGCGGCAACAACGTGAAGTTATGGCTGATCTACGTATAAGTGTCAAGTGGTCATAATAATTTGGCCAGTCAGTGTATGTTCAGATATAGTAATATGAACCAATTATGACCTAGACCAGTAAGACGGTTTGCGAACCATTTACCCACATGTAATACCATTGGTCATTGAGCTTCGCAGTGGGCAGTGCAGGCCAAAAATTACCTACACGTGCGTAATGTACACAATTGTTTACGCTAGGTCTGAATGGGTTAATATTCTTATTACGTAAAAAAACTATTTTCCCAAAATGTTTTTCTCTTTAAAATGTATTTCCAACCATAACATACCACCAACGAAAGAAAGATCGCGATGCTAAGTTGTCACACTGAAATTTTGCCGTACGGAAGGATTGACGGACGACGGATTGTTGTGAATCGGTTTCAACTGACGGACGAAAACGATAAACGGATGACTGCCGGACGAACGGACGACTGACGTGTGCTACGGACTTTTTAGGCTTATTGTTGTGATTCCTTTTGATGAGGGGGGCCATGGTGGTGTAGTGGTTAGACTACTCGCCTCCCACCTGGGTGAACCGGGCTCGATTCCCGGCTGGGTCGCGCCCGGGCTTTCGCATATGGGAATAGTGCCGGACGATGCCTCTGGTCGGCGGGTTTTCTTGGAGATCTCACGTTTTCCCCCGCCCCTTCATTCCTGCGTTACTCCATACTCAACTCAATTCACCCTCATCGGCTCTCAAGTACCTCGATGTTAAGAGCCGCCCAAATATCTTTACTCACTCAGTCTGAAGAGAGAGGGAAAACTTAGCAATAGCGATATTACTTCTTTCCCGTAGACACTCATTTTTTTTAAGGTAAAAAAATTTAAACTCCTAGAGAATAACTTAGTTCATATACACAGAAATTTGTATTGTGTGTAGCAAGTACTGAATATTTGTTTTTTTTAAATGTTATTTTCTTAATGGCATGCAGGCAAGTTAATTATTCATGATCCGCGAAAGAAATACGCCCTACTTAAACAAGACATTTCTGCATATTGAACCTCTAAGAAATGTCTGCATATTGAGCTTTCAACAGCGTATTTTTAAGGCTTGGTGTCATTGTTTCGTTAATCGAAAGAAAGGGTTCATATCATCTGCTGACGTTACGAGAGTCAGTTTTCAGAAGTAAATTAGTTTTACTTATACAGTTTTGCGTTACTATCTGTAAAAACTTTAATAATTTTTGTTTTCCGTCCACACACATGGCGCGTACAGTAGTGAGCAAGTACGACTATACTTCGCAACAGTTCACAACCCGCCTGCACTGCCCGCCTGACGGCAGCGCCGTGCACAAGTGCACTGCAGGTGGGAACGCGGGTCAGAGCAGGGCTGGCGGTATGCTGTGGTTGCTGTCCTCGTGTCCATAGCTGACTGGAGTGTGTCTTGCGTGTTGCAGGAGGACGTGTTACGATGGGTCGCAGCGGCTACACGTGTGTGCGTCACATATTCTGCTCCCTCAACGTGCTCATGTGGGTGAGTATAGTCTAGCCTAGATATCTCTATGATTTTCTAATCTTACCTAGGACACATGATATTCGTGAAAAAAACTTCTTCGCATGCTGGATTCCAATATCCTACCAGTGTCACCAGTGTTCTGAGTTTATAAATGCTAAGTTAATAGAAATGTCCCATTTAACTGCAAAATGTCCCAAAATTTTTGTATTGATGCTGGCCTCTGTGGCGTAGTGGTAAATATTTCTTTTTATACGATAACTTATGGTCAGAAAATTACCACAATGTGTGGTTTGCACTGCACTTTTTTGCCTTAAATACATTTCAGTCATCCCTTGAAAAAAAAACATTATTAAACCAGTTGGCTTATGTTTGAGAAGTTTTGGAGGACTCACCCAATTCAATTTTCACCACTGTCCATTTTCCAATTTTTTTTAAACATAGTTTATAGACGCCCGAGGGGCGTATCTGAGTTCGTGAGGGATGAAGGTCTTAATAAAAATGTAAGAACTAAATTTGATTTCTAATTTATTCACATGGCTGTTAAAATATCTATATTCACTCTTACTCCTTTTATTTATTTTTGAGTGCAATATTTAATGTATATTTCAACTCTAATTAACGTCCATATTAACGTCTCTGTTTAGTTATTGTCAATTTACTCAAACTCATCATTAACACATGTTCAGTCTAACTGTTGCCATCCTTTGTAATATCTTTCACTCAAGCATCTAGTCCAATAGTCCAGCCTGCCAGCCGCACCTTCACTGCTTGATACTCGCAGTCGCAGATTTTCCTTCCGCTGGTCACTTCTCTCGCCGCTCGTCGTCTATTGCCTGGAACTCAGCCACTCATTCACTCATCAACAACACACGGACCGGAAGCCCGTCGCACAATTTATACTCTGCTGGCCTTGACCTGTAAGAAGACTGCGTACTACAACAATTACGTCCACAAAATAATTAGAGAAACGNAAGACTGCGTACTACAACAATTACGTCCACAAAATAATTAGAGAAACGGTTCAAGGAATGATGGAGTAAGATTGGCTCCGAATGTACCAGGAATATAATTGCTAATATGC
Source organism: Clitarchus hookeri (assembly GCA_002778355.1). Taxonomy (NCBI): domain Eukaryota; kingdom Metazoa; phylum Arthropoda; class Insecta; order Phasmatodea; family Phasmatidae; genus Clitarchus; species Clitarchus hookeri. The sequence goes on from NQII01002304.1 coordinate 238,540, forward strand.
CACAACGCCTGCGAGAAGTAATTAAACGGAATGGCCATGCTACCAGGTACTAAAAAACTGTGTGTTTAGTTTTCAAAGAGGATTATGTTTGTGTTTGAATTATGATGGCCGAATATTAAAGTGGCGTACTTATGCAGCATGGGATGACAAAATCATATTGTTTGTTAAGTTGCATGGCTCATTTCCGTTATTGGCTACCGCTATATTTTATTTAAAGCACACAAGAATAATTGTGCAATATGATTTATGTTTATCTTCATTACTAATGTAACACAAGGCCATGAAACTGCGATAATCATAGGTGGCCGAATATTAATGTGAGCCACTGTAAATATGTGTGTGTGTATATATGTATGTGTGTGTGTGCGTGTGTGTGTGTGTTTTTTTTTCGTGCACAGTCTTGTTTTTCCGTGACAGAGATCTGCATCGCAATGGCGAATGCCCAAAAATCTCCATCTAGTCATTCACCCCCATTGCACTATTCATTCTAAGCTCAAACTTTCGTAATGCGCGGAATTCCCAGTAGTGGATATTCTCGCGATGATGTCAGTGGTTTAATTCGCCTATGCAACAACACAGACGTCTTCTTATCGTCGACACATGCACTAAAATTGCATGGGGAACGTGTACAAGTAGAGAGACAGGAATTTTGCGAGTGCAAGCGGTGCTAGCAGGGCCATCCAGGGGATATGAGGGGCGCTAAGCCAACATGCGAAATTTCTTAGACAGAAGTCGTGGGCGCGTCGAATCAGGTAGAAAAAAAGCCTTTGAAAAAATAACCTTTTGTGTTGGATGCTCATTCCACCGCACTCTGTTATTTACAATGTTAAGGGCCCTTTGGCATCAGAGGCCTTAGGCAAAATGTCCTATTTGCTCCCCTCCCCTTTTTTTCTGTGGGCGGCCCTGGGCGCTAAGTTGGACTTCAATCACTTGTACCTAATTTCTTGTTACTTTTGTGATTATCCTAACGAATACAAGCCACTCCGTACAAGCAACCGTGCAAATTAAAAATATAATAGAACGGGGAAGAAAAGCAAGGCGCCAGGGACCCTAGGCAAGCAGTCTGCCGCGGGAGCCTGTGTGTAGCGGTGCATCAGAGAATACACGTACATCTTGTAGGCTCGTGTATTTCTGCTGTCGCCCGAACCACGCCGATATCCGCACAGCACAGCTCAGCGGTCGCTAGGCCGCGATTACAATGACTTCACGTGTCACGTGACACGCATCACGATGCACTTTCACGTGTAGGTAAAAGTCGTCTTTTCGTGCGGTATATTATGCTACTTCACGTAAGCACGTACATCTGTGCAACGAATAAAAATGCCGGGGGATAAGAGCCAAGTATTGTCGCTTTTCAGATTGAAAACTTTAAAAAAATCCAAGTTACACGGGCGTACTTGTGTCTTGGCATTGATGTGGCCAGAACAGGTTGCGAAAGTGTGGCGTTCGTGATTTGTACGAACCTTGAAAACTACTAGGAGATCGCCATTACATCCAGAACGAAATGTCTCTGGGTGATTCAGACATGATTTTTCGTGTATGTGAGGATAAATCGCATGTAATAAACTTTGATCTGCTGAGAATTTTTTTTTTTCATGAACTATGCCAACAAAAAGTGTAAACTTAATGGTAAATACTCTGCCTTTCATGCAAGCATTTTACCACCTTTGATAAATAAAATTAATGAACTGCGGCAATGTAAAAGCTCCCTAAATATTTACGAATTGAAAAACAAAAAAATAATCCTTGCTACTCCGCTACTATTTCGACGTCATTTCCGGGAAAAAAGTTATACGCGCAGTACGTTAATTAAAACGTGAGCTGGCGACATCAACAAAACGTAGTCCCTAGTGCGAATGGTCATTGAGATCTCGTGGTGCGAAGGTTTTCCATTACGCGATCATTATGTGACATAATCGTGATAGGTCTCCTTGGAACACGTAAGTCGAGGTGTAGCCGGCTTACGTGAACGTGTTACGTGAAGTGATCGTAATCCCGGCCTTACTGGCTGCGAAGCGGCTCGCAGAGGAATTGCTGAGTTGCGCTCGTGGCGTTGGCAGACTAATGGAGCGTGAAACTGCTGCGCCATCAGCTGGCACAGCAGAGGACACGTGGGCGACTCGTGCAGGCGACTGTTGGAAGCGTAGAGTGATCACGTTAGCTGCGCAAGACCAGCCTCCGTGGCCCTACATCGAACTGCTTTGCTGCCAACGTGACTATCATAAACGACGTGTGAGATGTTTGCGTACTTCCTGTAACCAATTTTTGATGCACTTTGAATCAAATTGGTCAAAGTGTTTTATTCATATAAAAGTGCATGTCTTTGAAAATTAAGATATAGACAAACACGTTCATAACGGTCGACCATGAGACTTTGACGGTTGTATTGGTGTGGGGTGTAGTGCATTGGACAGAATNCTGGTCTCCTAATTAACCAATGAGAAACATTAGTAGGGGAGGGAAAGGTTATGACAATGTGATAGATTGGAGGAGTGTCACTCGTCTGCTGGACATGGTACTAGGGGAACCTCCAGAAATTTAAGTTTTTTTAAATAAAATTTAAATAAAATTTTCAAATAATTTTTAATTAATTTTTTAATACATTTTGGGCATTTTTTATTTTTTGGAGTATTTTGTGATTTTTTGGGTTCATGGTCATACAAGGTAATGGGGTCAAGGTCAAAGGCCAAGTTCAAAGTCACTCGGATTCAATTTGGTGGTTGGGTGACATCATAACTTGGCAGCCAAAAGACCGGAATGACAGAGCATGATGCTGGCTTTGGCTCCGGGCTGCATTATGCTCAATCATTCAAATTTCTGGTGGAGGGTCTTGAGTCTTTAGTTTTGGGTCAAGGGTCTTGAATTTTGAGTCAAGGGTTTTGAGTCAAGTATTTTGAGTCTTAGGTCAAGGGTCTTGAGTCTTGGGTCAAGGATTTTAAGGCTTGAGTTTTGGGTCCAGGGTCTTGAGTCAAGCATTTTGAGTCTTGAGTTTTGGGTCAAGGGTCTTGAGTCTTGGGTTTTGTGAGGGGTTTTGAGTCAAGTGTCAAGTTTTTTTGGGAATTTGTTGGAATTTTTTAGATATTTTTTGGGATGTTTATATGCCCATAAAACCAATATGGCCGCCACTGCTCTACCCTTGAAAACGATTCCCCCAAATAATTCAGATGGATCGAAAAGTGACTTTCGTGGGATCGTATTTGCAACTGGGGGATCGGTGCTTATTTGAGGGAAAAACTTGAAATCTTGAGGGGAAAAATTGAAAGTTTGAAGGAAAATGAGTCGATTTTGAGGAGAAATAGTGGATTTTGAGGGGAAAAAAAAGTAATTTTTGAGGGAAAAATTGACTGTCGGGGGACCGGAATGACAGAGTACGAACAGCTCCGATCCCCCCCCCCCC
>NQII01002304.1:251365-266476 GCA_002778355.1 Clitarchus hookeri
GCGCAGGCTCGCAGATGTGTGGCGCGAATTATAGCGCAGGCTCGCAGATGTGTGGCGCGAATTATAGCGCAGGCTCGCAGATGTGTGGCGCGAACTATAGCGCAGGCTCGCAGATGTGTGGCGCGGACTGTAGCGCATGCCGCCTGCCCTTGGTCCCCTCCCACAGACGACACCACTGCAGCTGTTCTCTGCCTCCACGCGTACTGATAATTACCGACGCGAAAAAAACACAATCTCTACCGAACATATCGATATATCGGTCACGAAGAGTCGATTTTTTTTTCCGACGTTATCGGTGTCACTGGCGTGAGTAATGTAATGGACAACTGCGACCACTATCACGGACAGTATAAATAATATTGTTACAATTTCTCAAACACTGTGAGTTTAAAGATGTTATTTAAGGGGAGGAGGTATTAATTAAATGAAAGAGTTAATAATTTCCTGATTTATTTACTATAACTACAAAGAAAATACTCTCGACTCAATATTTCACAATATATTGCCATAACTTGCTATTTAAATTAATTAATAAAATCAATATAACTTACAATCACCTCAATAGAAATAAAATGCAACCAAATATCGAAATTCAGCCCCAATAAACAGTGTATCAAAACATTTTGAATAATTTTAGAAATTGTATGTCCATGTTTGACAGTTCCAATATTTACAATAAATTCAGCTTCACACATTCGTACAGTCCCACCTTAATTCAGTCCACATCCCGCCAGTCCGAAAATTTTCTAGAGCGATCCGAGTGCACTCATGCATAGTAGTCCGTCGTCGACTACGGCACCCTCTCGTCCGTTCACGCTGAACCAAACACTCATCTGTCGCCGTCTTGCCCTCTCCGCCGCCGTCCGTCCTCTCAGATGATGTCCCGCTCTGCACCAGACTTTTCCCGATCACCGCACTTCAGCCACATTGCGCGACGCCTCTGCGGTTGCAGGGAGTATCATAGTGTAGCTATTGGGAAGCCTTGGCATTCTTACAGAGCAGCAAATTTTAAAAAGAACGAAAACTCGCTTCCGGGCAGCTGGTGGCCTAAACAAATAAAGCATGGAATTATGGATACGCAGATTAATCAGAAGTTGTGGTAAAGTATAAATGATCGTCACTGAAATCCGTTGATTTCACTCTTTGAGGTGTCGACGTGATCTGCCAATGCGTTAACGCCCCTAGTAATAAAATGTGAACTCAAGATCACGTCGGGCCACGAGGAAGCATTGCAACGGGACTTCCCAAGACTGCGCCATGCACTCGCGGGTAGCTGATTTTCTCGAAAATGGGATCTGCAACAGTAGGATGATATTACACGCAATGAAAGCCAGTGTATTGAACTACAGATGCCACTTTGTACTTTTCCCCCTTCTCTTAAAGAAACTGCGCAGGATATTCCAAAAATGCTGTTTTTCAACAATTCTGACAATTTTTCTCTTAGAAAATATTTAAAAAGATAAAAGTAAAAAGTGTCGACTGTAGTAGAGATTTGGGCGGCTTTTAACAACGAGGTCTAGAGAGCCGATGAGGGTAAAATGAGGTGAGAAATGAGCAGCGCTAGACTGCAAGGACGGGGGAAATGGGAGATCCCCGAGAAAACCCGCCGATCAGCGGCATCGCCTGGCAAGATTTCCACTTGCGAAAATCCTGGAGTGACCCGACCGGGGATTGAACCCGGTTCGCCTTGGTGCGAGGAGAGCAGTCTAGCCGCTCAGCCACCGCGGCCCTTGTCAGCTGTAGATAACAGTTTTTTTTTAACCGCTTCTCGAAAAAAACGTCGTATTCCCAGACCATCTATTTAATAAGATACGCGTATACACGCAAACACTGATTTCACACACGATATTTTAACTAGGGAGTCACGGGGCCGCGGTGATGCGGTGGTCAAACTTCCCACCTCCCACCTAGGCGAACCTGGTTCTATTCCCGGCGGGGTCGTACCTGCATATTCGCACGTGGGAATCGTGCCGGACGATGCCGCTGGTCGGCGGGCGCTGGCACAGCGATAATCTCGTGGCAGGAGTTAAGACCGTGGCTGGACAGCGCAATGTCTGATTACAGAGGTTGAGCAGCTGGAATATGGCCATAACTGTCCGTGGTAACAAACAAGCCACACTGGCTGGCATCACACACACACACACACACACACACACACACACACACACACACACTCAGTGCAGGAAGTAACTGACGCATGTCCCGCAGGCCGCTGCAGCGCTCTACAGGCGTCTTGGGACACGGCAGCGGCAGACCCTCTAACTTTCACAGGGAAGAAGAATCCTACCGGAGATATCCGAAGTCCAAGTTCTACGGTATTACAACTTCGCCATTAAAAATAATTATTACATATCTAAACAAAGTATATTCTATATTTATATATCATAAAGATGCAATAAACAGTCATATAATTTCTCTCTTTAGATATTTTATATACTCATGTTTGATTACCACATTTTAATGTTGATGGTGGTAGCACTGACTTATTTGTGTGAGCGCCCTTCACGTTTGTTTATTAGTTTCGCTTGCCTTTTAATGAATATACGCACACAACTGGTGGTAATGTAGTGTCACCCTCACATTTACAGTTTGTATTAGCTCAAATGTATTTGTGATATGAAATGTAGGCCGTTCTCGGTGACTTCCGACGTTTCTCAAGCCCTACTAAGGTTCTACTTCCAGTATATTCCTCCGCCTCATACAAACAAAGCTTGACCAAGTATAGAAAATTACACCAACAAGGACAACACACCGGATCCGTGCGTACTCAATGTAATATTATTTTGCATAAGAACTATTTCTTACTAGGCGTTATCAACGCACCTTTTCTTTTCTTTTTTTTTCATATTAAATATAAATGAAATGTTATAATTTATAGCTAGATAATAAGTAAATCTTCTATTTAAGTAAAAACAAGACATTTTTATGTTAACAAATGTATAGAACGGTGGGATACGTGGCATATTTAGAAAAGGGCCAAACACGTCATACATATGGTTATTTGTTGAAGGTTTGATTAAAAAAAGTGTGAAGAAATCGCGAATAGACTGTAACTAGAGACGTGCAAAATTGACGTTATTATTTGTTAGCATGCTAGACGTCACTGACCTATACCATCTTCAGCGCAGTTTGTTATTTCATGTGGTACTAACGTATGACGTCATAAATACGTGTGACCGCTACATTTAAGATTGGTTGCACAAATGTTAAGCCTTTACTATTGGCTGAAAGCGGCCTTGGGTACGTGCGCCACAAGTTATCGGTAAATTGCAGGAATCAAACAAGCTTACAAGGTGTTGGAGTTTAGTCTGCTGCCACAAAATAACTGGAATTTTGCACATCCCTAACTATAATTGTTGATAAAAGAGTCATCAGTAATATTGCCCAGAGGATGTAGGCCAACCACTATAGTAAAATATACCGTTTATAGCTGGCGATGACTCTACAATACCACCATCATAATAAAGTGAGAATGTGTCTTTTACTTTGTGTTCTAACGTTGGCAGTACCGTAGATCCTACTTCGGCTTGCTTCGGCAAACAAATGAATTACGATAAGGATCTCTCTACAACTCTCTGTGTGTATGCTCCCTGGGCAGCGGGAGACGTGCCTTAGTGTCTGTCCCTGTTGACGCGAGGCCGGGCGTTGCTCCTCATATGGGCTAGTGACGTCACTAACTGGACCCTGGAGGACTGGCAACGTGCGTGGCGTGGGTTCGGTGAGTCACGGTTCGGGTTGTTCCTCGCTGGTGGCGTACTTGATCCACTGTAAGGCGGCGGCGTAGATAAACGCTGCCAGCGACAAGTCACGAGCCCCTGGCTGGGCGGTCAGTTCGCAGTTCGATTGCGGCAGAAAATAGTGCCGACGGTAGTTTGCAATTTTTAATTTCTAACGTATTAACTCAAATTGTTAATTGAGTCCTCTGGTGTTTTATAATAGTGACATACTCTGTGCGCTTGCACTCAATGTTACAGAGATACGGTGTCTTATACCGCGAACTCCAGCCGCACTCGGAACGCCGTTTGCCAATCGAAGTCTGGCGACTTACTCGCACAGCCGGAAGCCCAACCAATAAGGAATCTTTCACAGCACGCAGTGGCCAGTCAGACACAAGACGGTTCTCCAGAGCCTCGCCCAACCAATCAGAGGATGAGCACACTTACATTAAAGGAACCACCACGCCATTTCGTGTCTGTGTACTTATCTCCCCTGTGACCTCGGCATGTATCTCCAGTCCGTAGAGTGAGCATAGTGTAGCGTGATCACGCCGGATGCGTAAAACCAGCCTCCGTGTCCCAACATCGAACTGATTTACTGCCAACACGACTATCAGAAACGACGTGGATAGGATTTGAGATTAGAACATTTAATGTAAACAAATGATTTGACATGCTTGTATACTTCCTCTGGCCGATTTTTTAATGCAATTAGATTAAATTGAAAGCGGTAAAAGTATTTTACTCATATAAAAAGTGATTGTATTGTGAAAATTAAGATATAAACGAACACTTTCATCACTGTTGACCATACGACTTTGACAGTTCTGTTGGTGTGAGGTAGGTCAATGTCGGGTATATTTGCAGAAGACGAGTAATGAGTCTGTCTCGTGTTTAGTGTACGTCTGCAGGTGAAGGCGGCGGAATGATGTTTGGGGTGGGCCGTGTGTTGCAGGTGGCTGGATGCGGTGTGCTGGGGGCCGGCGTCTGGCTACGACTCGCCTACTCGGGCTACGCCGCGCTGCTACCACAATACAGCATCCTCAGCGCAGACAGCCTCTGCATCGCCGCCGGAGTACTCATGTTCGTCATCGCCTTCTTCGGCTGCTGCGGAGCCTGGTTCCAGAGCCGCTGCATGCTAATTACAGTGAGTCTCAACCCCGGCGCAATCCCCTACCTCGTCTCGCAGGCTTCAGGCGATGTAGAGTGACGTCACACTTCCTGGTCTGTGCCTTTCCCCAGTCCTGCAGCCTTTAGCTCATTTAGAGTGACGTCACACTTCCTGGTCTGTCCCTTTCGCCAATCCTGCAGTGACGTCACACCCTGGTCTGTCCCTTTCCCCAGTCCTGCAGCCTTTAGCTCATTTAGAGTGACGTCACACTTCCTGGTCTGTCCCTTTCTCCAATCCTGCAGCCTTTAGCTCATGTAGAGTGACATCGCACTATCTGGTCAAACCTCCTATCCAAAACTCCCTACTTCCTTCAGCCCATGTACAGTGACGTCATGCTACCTGGTCTGCCTAATTTCACAACCCTCATGTTTTCTGTACGCATAGAGTAACGTCACTCTACCTGGTCTGCCTAATTTCACAACCCTCCTGGTTTCTTTACGCATAGAGTAACGTCACTCTACCTGGTCTGCCTAATTTCACAACCCTCCTGGTTTCTTTACGCATAGAGTAACGTCACTCTACCTGGTCTGCCTAATTTCACAACCCTCCTGGTTTCTTTACGCATAGAGTAACGTCACTCTACCTGGTCTGCCTAATTTCACAACCCTCCTGGTTTCTTTACGCATAGAGTAACGTCACTCTACCTGGTCTGCCTAATTTCACAACCCTCCTGGTTTCTTTACGCATAGAGTAACGTCACTCTACCTGGTCTGCCCCCTCTTCCCATAGGGGCTGCAGTAGTGTATGGTCAGACTACTCGCCTCACATCTAGGCGAACCGGGTTCGATTCCCGGCGGGGTCTCTCCCGGATTTTCGGATGTGGGAATCGTGTCGGACAATGCCGCTGGCGGGTTTTCTCGGTGATATCCCGCTTCCCCCGCCCTAGCATTCTGGCGCTGCACCATACTCACCTCACTTCATCCTCACCTGCTCTCAAGACCTTTATGTTAGGAGCCGCCCAAATCTCTCCACTCCACTCCATTCAACCCCATAATACATTCTGTACCATATAAGGCCACTTTTTGACAGCTCGGCGAAAGTAGCGCCACTGTTTACATCTGACTACGTATCCTTCCGCCATCAGCTGGTCCGTCAAGTCGAGGCTGTATTTTTTATCAACACACTGTCAGCTAATCCACTTGTCATTGTACTGTAAAGCTAAACAAATTTTAAAAAGTATTAAGACTGACATCTGTCTAAAAAAATAAGTAGGTTATAAAAGTAAAAATATATAATGTTGCAAATAATTAAATATTTGCTAACTCTTTTTTAATTTGCCCGAGGTAGTGAATTTGGGTTAACATTTGCGAGACGTCTGTTGTATCTATTATCACACTTTGCACATTATAGCTAATATATTCGAGTTGGAAATATGTGACGTGGAATAACGTTAGAATTGCTTAAAAACTATTTACGCGTGTCTCACTTTCTACGGAAACAAGGAGATGGGTTTTGAGAGAACAATATGGCGTACAATTTACGTAGACGAACGATTACCGACCGAATATAAATAACTTGTACTCCAAATCGTTGTACATGAAATATATGTTACTTTAAAAATCATGCAGAGCTCGTGGAAAAATATAACTTTTGGCATCTGTTTGTAAATTCGTTATATATCGCGCAGGAAAGCGGTTCATTTCTGGCTGGTAATACTTCGCAAAAGATCCGACAGATGGCGCGCACAACACGTCACTGCGAAGTTTGAGCAACCCTTTTTTTGGTCAACAGATAGCGTCTTTTTTAAAGTTGATAGTTCTTATATTTCGGGCTGGAAATATATTTCAAATTCGTATCGTTTCGTCAAATTATTAGAAAAAACAATTCAACAATATTATGCAATATTTCTTTATGCTTTTGGAATTAATATCAAGGACGTGTTGAAAGCGAGGTTGGAGAGGAATGATACGACGTGAAAAAACTTTCTGAAGTTAGCACAACTTCAGAAAACTTTTCCACGTCGTATCGTTCTATTGTACATTTCATTTTGAACACCTATACATAACTACATTATCACGAAATTTAGTTTTTAACACTAACAACTATTGTTTTGTGACTTCGTAAAATAAAATGTATCAATAAATCTAAGAACTCTTTCTTATCCGCGTATTTTCTGCTTTTCTGATGTGAATCGGCAGTGCACTCAGAATAGCCAACGTAATTTTAACTTTTGTTCGTTCGTGCATCAGCTGATACAGGATTTTGTAAATGACACTTTGTGTGTTTCGTATACGTCAATTGCTCACTGACTCACTCACTGACTGTCAGAATCTGGCCTTCTTATTTGAAATGGACCATACCTGCTCCGCCCCTCTTACCAACCATGCTACCTTTTGTCTGTGTTAAATTGCGTCATACTACACTGAAGAGCCAAAAAAACTGGTACACCTGCCTAATATCGCGTAGGGACCACGCGAACACTCAGAAGTGCCGCAAGACGACGTGGCATGAACTCGACTAATGTCTGAAGGTATGCAGGAGGCATTGAAATCTGCGCCNTCATGTAGAGTGACGTCACACTTCCTGGTCTGTCCCTTTCCTCAATCCTGCAGCCTTTAGCTCATGTAGAGTGACATCGCACTATCTGGTTAAACCTCCTATCCAAAACTCCCTACTTCCTTCAGCCCATGTACAGTGACGTCATGCTACCTGGTCTGCCTAATTTCACAACCCTCATGTTTTCTGTACGCATAGAGTAACGTCACTCTACCTACTCTTCCCCCTCTTCCCAGCCTGTTTGCCACGGAGAGTGATAACGCCCCTGTTCCCAACTCTTTCTGTTGTTTTCAGTTTGTGTAAAGCGATGTCATACTTCTGGCATGCCCCTCTTTCCATCCCTGATGCTTTCAGCCCATAGAAAGTGATGTTCTGCTATAGTGCGTCTCACTCTTAGAATGCAGTAAAGAGTACATGGCACGCTCTGTCGTCAGACGGACGGATACCTGTTAGTCACGAAGCTATGCTGTGTTGGAATAATAAGTACATACTGACAAAACTAAATGGAAAAAATTGTCATATTGTACAGTAGTGTATCAATTATAAAATTGTTTGATTTGCTACTTACTGTATCTAAGAGTGAAACGCACTATAGCTGGCCTACTACTCTCCCTCTACCTACTGCCTTCAGCCCCATAGGGGCTGCAGTAGTGTATGGTCAGACTACTCGCCTCACATCTAAGCGAACCGGGTTCGATTCCCGGCGGGGTCACTCCCGGATTTTCGCATGTGGGAATCGTGTCGGACGATGCCGCTGGCGGGTTTTCTCGGTGATCTCCCGCTTCCCCCGCCCTAGCATTCTGGCGCTGCGCCATACTCACCTCACTTCATCCTCACCTGCTCTCAAGACCTTAATGTTAGGAGCCGCCCAAACCTCTCCACTCCACTCCATTCAACCCCATAATACATTCTGTACCATATAAGGCCACTTTTTGACAGCTCGGCGAAAGTAGTGCCATTGTTTACATCTGACTACGATCCTTCCGCCATCAGCTGGTCCGTCTAGTAGGGGCTGTATTTTTTTATCAACACGCTGTCAGCTAATCCACTTGCCATTGTACTGTATGCTAAACAAATTTTAAAAAGTTTTAAGACTGACATTTGTCTAAAAATATAAGTAGGTTATAAAAGTAAAAATATAAAATGTTGCAAATAATTAAATATTTGTTAACTCTTTTTTAATTTGTCCGAGATAGTGAATTTGGGTTAACATTTGCGAGACGGTCTGTTGTATCTATTATCACATTTTGGACGTTATAGCTAATATATTCGAGTTGGAAATATGTGACGTGGAATAACGTTAGAATTGCTCAAAAACTATTCACGCGTGTCTCACTTTATACGGAAACAAGGAGATAGGTTTCGAGAGAACAATGTGGCGTATAATTTACGTAGACGAACGATTACCGGCCGAATATAAATTACTTGTACTCCAAATCGTTGTACATGAAATATTTGTTACTTTAAAAATTATGCAGAGCTCGTGGAAAAATATAACTATTGGCATCTGTTTGTAAATTCGTTATATATCGCGCAGGAAAGCAGTTCATTTCTGGCTGGTAATACTTCGCAAAATATCTGATAGATGGTGCGCACAGCACGTCACGGCGAAGTTTGAGCAACCCTTTTTTTGGTTAACAGATAGCGTATTTTTTAAAGTTGATAGTTCTTATATTACGGGCTGGAAATATATTTCAAATTCGTGTCGTTTCGTCAAATTATTAGAAAAAATAATTCAACAATATTATACAATATTTCTGTATGCTGTTTGAACTAATATTAAGGACGTGCTGAAAGTGAGGTTGGAGATGGATGATACGACGTGAAAAAGCTTTCTGAAGTTAGCACAACTTCAGAAAAATTTTCCACGTCGTATTGTTTTATTGTACATTTCATTTTGAACACCTATACATTAAAATGTATTAATAAATCTAAGAACTCTTTCTTATCTGCGTATTTTATGCTTTTCTGATGTGCTTCGGCAGTGCACTCAGAATAGACAACGTAATTTTAACGTTTGTTCGTTCGTGCATCAGCTGATACAGGATTTTGTAAATGGCACTTTGTTTGTTTCGTAAACGTTAATTGCCACTCACTGACTGTCAGAATCTGGCCTTCTTATATGAAATGGACCATACCTGCTCCGCCCCTCTTACCAACCCTGCTACCTTTTGTCTGTGTTAAATTACGTCATACTACACTGAAGAGCCAAAAAAACTTGTACACCTGCCTAATATCGCGTAGGGAACCCGCGAGCACTCAGAAGTGCCACAAGACGACGTGGCATGGACTCGACTAATGTCTGAAGGTATGCAGAGGCATTGAAATCTGCGCCAATTTGAGAAAGGGCTGTACGTCTGTCACGTTTAATGATTCTCGTCAGTCGTCGTTTGTCCCGTTCGTTCACGATCTTTTTCCCGGCCGCAGCGATGTCGAAAATTTGATGTTTCACCGGATTCCCGATATTCACGGTACACTCGTGAAATGGTCGTACGCGAAAATCCAAATTGTATCGCTACCTCGGAGATGCTATGTTCCATCTCTCGTGCGCCGACTATAACACCACGTTCTAACTCACTTAAATCTTGATAACCTGCCATTGTAGCAGCAGTAACCGATCTAGCAACTTTGCCAGACGCTTGTTGTCTTATATAGACGCTGACTACCGCATCACTTTACTCTGATTGGTTCCATACCTCTGTTATTTGCATACGCACGTCTATACCAGTGTTTTTGGCTCTCCAGTGTATGGCCGCTCTTCTCAGCCGTGATGCTTTCAGCCCATGTAGAGTGACCTCGTACTATCTGGTCTGTCCCTCTTCCCAGTCTCGCTGTCTTCAGCTTATATAAAGTGACGTTATACTACCTGGGCTCCCCGTCTTCCCAGCCTTCAGTCTTCAGTCTTTTAATTCGACTATAGGCTTTTCGCAGTAAACTGAACACTTTTTAAAGGCCTGCTTAAGATCTACTTGCATCGACATTATGTATTATTCTGCCATATGTAAAATTAGCATTGCCATGGGCCTAATCGCTTGATTCGTGCGTAGGCCAAGTGAAACTGTAAAATTATAAAAGTAAAAATATTACAAATTTTATAATTCTTACATTTATACAATAAAAAATACAATGCAAAAGAAATCACTCCAGTATTCACAAATGTTTGTCTAACAATTCTAATTCAACGTTACGACATGGAAGTACTTTCCCTCCATTATTACTAATTCTACTGGGCGCATGTCTGTCAGTGCGCTGTTTAAAATATGTTCAGGTAGGCGATGTGACAATTTTCAAAGGTTGAATTCAGAAGTGCTCAAATAACCGTCAACAGCCTATACCTTTACATACACACTCGTAAATCAGCGTCGAGCACTTGACTTAGTGAGTTGTATCGGCGATGGCGTGGGTCAGGGTTGGGGGTGCATGTGTTTGATGACGGTCGGTGTACCTCACCTCTAGTGTGTTGTGTAGGAGCGGGGGTGTAGCGGGTGTGTTGTCGGCAGTACTTCAGCCTGGTGATCCTCATGTTCCTGGTGGAGTTCCTGCTGGCGACGCTGGCCTTCGTGTTCCGGGAGAACCTGGGCCACTTGCTGCGTGAGGAGCTGAAGGCGGGCATCGAGGACCACTANAATTGTATCGCTACCTCGGAGATGCTATGTCCCATCTCTCGTGCGCCGACTATAACACCACGTTCTAACTCACTTTAATCTTGATAACCTGCCATTGTAGCAGCAGTAACCGATCTAGCAACTTCGCCAGACGCTTGTTGTCTTATATAGGCGCTGCCGACCGCATCGCGTTACTCTGATTGGTTCCGTACCACTGTTATTTGTATACGCACGCCTATACCAGTTTTTTTTGGCTCTCCAGTGTATATGTATGGCCTCTCTTCTCAGCCCTGATGCTTTCAGCCCATGTAGAGTGACCTCGTACTATCTTGTCTGTCCCTCTTCCCAGTTTCGCTGTCTTCAGCTTATATAAAGTGACTTTATACTACCTGGGCTCCCCGTCTTCCCAGCCTTCAGTCTTCAGTCTTTTAATTCGACTATAGGCTTTTCGCAGTAAACTGAACACTTTTTAAAAGCCTGCTTACGATCTACTTGCATCGACATTATGTATTATTCTTGCCATATGTAAAATTAGCATTGCCATGGGCCTAATCGCTTGATTCGTGCGTAGGCCAAGTGAAACTGTAAAATTAGAAAAGTAAAAATTTTACAAATGTTCCAATTCTTACATTTATACATTAAAAAATACAATGCAAAAGAAATCACTCCAGTATTCACAAATGTTTGCCTAACAATTCTAATTCAACGTTACGGCATGGAAGTACTTTCCCTCTATCATTACTAATTTTACTGGGCGCATGTCTGTCAGTGCGCTGTTTAAAATGCGTGCAGGTAGGCGATGTGACAATTTTCAAAGGTTGAATTCAGAAGTGCTCAAATAACCGTCAACAGCCTATGCCTGTACATACAGACTCGTAAATCAGCGTCGAGCACTTGACTTAGTGAGTTGTATCGACGATGGCGTGGGCCAGGGTTGGGGTGCATGTGCTTGATGACGGTCGGTGCACCTCATCTCTAGTGTGCAGCGTAGGTGCGGGGGTGTAGCGGGTGTGTTGTCGGCAGTACTTCAGCCTGGTGATCCTCATGTTCGTGGTGGAGTTCCTGCTGGCGACGCTGGCCTTCGTGTTCCGGGAGAACCTGGGCCACTTGCTGCGCGAGGAGCTGAAGGCGGGCATCGAGGACCACTACGACCCCGCCAGCGACCCCAGCTTCGCCTCCATCTGGACCCACATACATGACGAGGTGCGCTCACCACATCTCGCCGTTTTACATTTTAGGCCGTAGTTTTAGTTTATGAAATCGTATTGGCATTTTTGGCATTGTAATGGGTATCAAACAGCTACCCAAGCCTTTCTGCGATGGAAAAAATAAAATACGGCATTTTTTACTTATTTCACTCTACCTTAAAAAATAACTGTCGTAGTGAAAATGTAGCTATTTAGAAACTCTCGGGCACGTATTTTTTTCACTCTATGATGCCAAAAATGTCAGTACGCCAAGATGGTGTCAGATATTCCCTGATATGTGCTTTTCTGTCCATTTATCCTCCCGCCGTACTGCCATAAACCCGTTCACCACATTCAGCAGTTGATATTGTAAAACTTTAAAATTGTTAGGAATGTAAATACTAACTAATTATGAACTTTTTTTACTTTGTGTCCATAAAACGAAAAGAAATTCAATAAAATGCATTCACTCCATTAAGAAATTTAAGCATCGCGCTTTTAATACAACGTTAAGATACGGATTAAATTTCCTACGTTTCTGCCAACCTAACTTCGAGCTTGCCAGTCACCATGTTTATTATATGTGTAGTTGGGAAGTGTCTGTTTATTTCTATGGCCAGTGGTGTAGCCTGTAGGTGACCCGGGATTTCGGTCTTAACCCCTCACCCCCAATTACCGGTAAGGTTATCAACAGTTAGTATTATAATTATAGATAAGTCTTTAATTGTGATGAAATATGTAATTGCTGTTAACTATTACACATGTTATTGTATTGTGAAGTAATTTTTCTCCAAGTATTTTACTTAGTTAACACGTGTGACTGTACCGTTAATGTCGGTGCAAACTTCGTCCCTTCACTTCAGTCAGTGTAAAACCACCCTCCCCCCTCCCTTGAGAAATGTGTCCGCCATTAAAGTTTTTACGTTTAATTTTTTTGGGAAATAATAGACCGATTGCTACCAAATTAGGTAAGCAAGTACAGTATAAGTTAGGGTAGCATAGGGAGGTCTCGCTGTGGGACCGGGTGATGAAGTGCTTGTGTGTTTGCTATGCAGTTCCACTGCTGTGGAGTGACGGGCTACGAGGACTGGTACGATATCAAGGCATGGCCGGGAGAGAAGATCGTCCCGGACTCCTGCTGCGTACCCAAGATGTCCAACAACACAGGTGACCACCACTGCATCCCACCAATCTCTATAGACAACACTGTATGAGGGACATGGTATAGCATGCAGCATTGTTGCCTCTCACTCAGGGGTCCCGGGTTAGAGTCCCCGCACCGACACTTGCAAATTTCTCACGTGGCGGTTGTGTCTGGCCCACATCCACATTGCTGAAGGTGATGGCAAACAATCTTGAAATTATCGCATCTAGTCACGGTCTCCATCAGGATGCCATTTCACCGCAGGAGACGTGAAGTCAGAAGAGAGATTGCCTTCGTTTGTCAATATAGTTTCATAGCCTAATATAAGATGTAGTCTAGTCCATTCGTGGTTATTTCCATTTTTTTCTGAACACCTGCTTAAGTTCTACTTTTAAATTATTCTTCCGCCTCATGCAATTAAAGCTTAACAAAGTCTAAAATTACACCACAGGACATTAATAATGTTCTGCATAAGAACTATTTCTTGCTAGGTATTACCTGCACACCTATTTTATCTCTGTTTTCATTGATATTAATTACGAATGAAATAATATAATTTATATGTAAAATATAAGTAAAATTTCAATTTAATCAAGGCTAAGATACTTTTATTTTAACGGAAGCATAACATACTTGAGATACAAGACATATTTATGATACAACCAAACACGTCATACATGGGGTGACTTTTCAAAGATTTGATTCAAAAAGTGTGAAGCAACTGCGTATAGGCCATATCTATAATCGCGTAACTTACGTCAAGCAAACTGCTCACTGGGTTAAGTTGAGTTGAGAGATTTTGGTGGGCNATCATACATGGGGTGACTTTTCAAAGATTTGATTCAAAAAGTGTGAAGCAACTGCGTATAGGCCATATCTATAATCACGTAACTTACGTCAAGCAAACTGCTCACTGGGTTAAGTTGAGTTGAGAGATTTTGGTGGACGCTCAAAAGTGAGGACTTGAGCGCCAATGAGGGCGAGCTGGAGGTAGAGTAGCGGTAGAGTAAAAGGGCGGTAGANCGCTCAAAAGTGAGGACTTGAGCGCCAATGAGGGCGAGCTGGAGGTAGAGTAGCGGTAGAGTAAAAGGGCGGTAGAAACGGGAGCACCCTGAGAAAACCCCCCGACCAGTGGCAACTTCCACCATATTTCTCACATGCAAAAATCCAGGTGACCCTGCCGGATATAAACTGGGTTCGCCTTTGTGGGAAGCAAGGAGTCTGACCACTACATCACTGCAGCTCTTAATTGATTACTGGGCGGATGGCAAGCGCAGTTTCACTCATGTAAGCCTTGTCATTAACCCCCCCCCCCTATTCCAGTGAGTACTTCCTGGATTGTGAGCATGTGAACCCACCTGAATTCAAAGAATATTAATTCTCTGTGGACAGCGAGCATGTCAACCTGATGAAGGCTAACCCACAGAGTTTTCCGTACCTTTAACCCACTGGTAACAGCAGTAGTTCTGTGCTGGGGGAGGTTGTGATGTGTGGCGTGTGGTTTTGCAGATTGCGGTCGCAGTAGGGACCCAGACATGTGGTACCCCAAGGGCTGCGCCGAGCAGGTGCAAATGTGGTTCGTGGAGCGCCTGCACGTCGTCGGCGTCGTCGGCCTCGTCGTCGCCTTCATACAGGTACCACCCACCCTCCTTTCTCTATGGCCTTCATACAGGTACCACCTTCCCTCCTTCCTCTATGGCCTTCATACAGGTACCACCCACCCTCCTTCCTCTATGGCCTTCATACAGGTACCACCCACCCTCCTTCCTCTATGGCCTTCATACAGGTACCA
>NQII01002304.1:266993-314714 GCA_002778355.1 Clitarchus hookeri
CTCCCTCCTTCCTCTACGGCCTTCATACAGGTACACCCCTCCCTCCTTCCTCTATGGCCTTCATGTTCATACAGATACCACCCTCTCTCCTTCCCCTACGGCCCTCTCCTTCCCCTACGGCCTTCATGCCGGTACCATTCTCCCTCCTTCCCCTACGTCCTTCATGCCGGTACCATTCTCCCTCCTTCCCCTACGGCCTTACGGCCTGCATAAAGGTACTACACTCCCTCCTTCCTCTACGGCCTTCATACAGGTACACCCCTCCCTCCTTCCTCTATGGCCTTCATGTTCATACAGATACCACCCTCTCTCCTTCCCCTACGGCCCTCTCCTTCCCCTACGGCCTTCATGCCGGTACCATTCTCCCTCCTTCCCCTACGTCCTTCATGCCGGTACCATTCTCCCTCCTTCCCCTACGGCCTTACGGCCTGCATAAAGGTACTACACTCCCTCCTTCCTCTACGGCCTTCATACAGGTACACCCCTCCCTCCTTCCTCTATGGCCTTCAAACAGGGACCAGACCTTCCCTACTGCCATCCATAAAAATACCAACACTTCTTCCTTCCCCACTGACCTTCATACTGGTACCCCACTACCTCCTTCCCCAAAGTTCTTCATACTGGTGCCACCCTCCCTCCCTCGTTCCCCATCACCCTTCATACAAATATTCAAACTCCCTCCTTCCCCTCTGATCTTCATACAGTTTCCACTCTCCCTCCATTGTTGCTGCTTGTCCTTTTCTTGACTGCAACCTATGTATGGACAACAGCCTCCAAGGACTAGTCTGAACAATACCTAAACTATGTTCGAAGATATTTGAACACTTTTGACATCTCTGCTTAGTATTTACTTTCCTTTTCATTTCCTAATTGTATGCCAAAATTTAAAATTAACATTGCCATTGACTATCTCACTTTATTCGTGCGTTTTACAAGTGAAACTGCGCAGTATTTAAGACATAAAATGTGTCAGTGTTACGCAAATCTGTGCCCTTATGTGTATAAAACTAGAATCNAACTGCGCAGTATTTAAGACATAAAATGTGTCAGTGTTACGCAAATCTGTGCCCTTATGTGTATAAAACTAGAATATCTGACTTCAATAGCCATAAACGTTCAACAATGCCAAGTTTAGATTTGCTGCGAACATATCTGGGAGCCTGCATGTCAGCCGTCTGTACTGCAGCATACATTATCTGGTCAAAAAATTATTCATACACCCACGCGAAACTGTCTTGTAAGTGTCCCTCGGATATATCGCCCAGTAGCGGACATTAGTACAGAGTGGGCCCACACTTGGCCTTTATTACAGCTCTGACCGGGGAGAGTGCCAACCAGGTTTCGGGTCATCTTCAAGTGAATAGTCGACCATTGTGTGGGTCGTTGGAGTCCGGCGCGCACTCACCGTTCCAGTTCATCTCAAAGGTGTCATATGGGTTGAGGTCGGTGCTTCGGGCTGGCCAGTCCATTTCCGGGATCCGATTTTCCACAAACCAATCATGAACAGACAGTGCTCTATGGCAGGGAGCATTGTCATGTTGAAACACTGCGCATCTGAACAACGCGAAGAATGGCTGGTTTGTGCAGGTTGCCCCCTATCCCGCTCCGTGCCATTATGTTCAACGGTACCTCCGACTGAACGCCAGCTTGGTCGGACGTCCCGTTTTGGATCAGAAAAAGCACGAAGAATAGGAAGGGGACCAACTCATCTGTTTCTTTTCTGCACTACACTTATACCTACCATAATGCAAGTTAACACATAGTTTTCACTTTAAAAAAAACTATGGAGCTATGAAGTTTTCAGTGTTTCGCGCCAGGGAACTCCAAGCGTCTCGGGATCGTATGACGCTACACCATTGAACCTGTTGCCACTCAAGCCCGATACATCATGGTCCTCATAGTCCCAATGCGATGACATAAAAGTACAGACCACGGATACCAGCAGCTGAGCTTTCCTCCTCTCTGCATTCTTTGTGATTTTTAACTCAGACTGGTGTCCAATTGGAGTAACTGCTGGGTATGTTACATGAAGCGAGGTAGAGGGCAGTCAGCATACAATCCAAACTAGTAGGGATCTGTCCCCTTTAAAGAGCAGTGATCGAAAAAAAAAATCGGTATGTTGCTGTGTTGGAAACCTGGCCGTAGGTTTTACGCAAATATGTCTGTGTTAGCTGGTAATCTTTGGGATATGGGATTGAAATTAAAGTAATGAACTTGATACTTTTGTGGTTTAGCTCGTCGCATCTAGACGAGACGTTTTGTTTGGCGCCAAGATAAGCGCGCTAACATTTCGGTGTTGCGAGTTATACAGCCCGGAAATTTTCGCCCATTCCCAAAATTGCCACCGCCCGCGTGTCTCGAATGTGCGGCGCCTACTCAAGATCGTGCATCGTAGTCGTGTACTCGATAGAAAGAGATCACATTTATTTCAATATTGTTATTTTGTTACGAAGTTATAGTGTCGGAATTGATCGCCTGCGAACGTTACATCGTTTCTGTTCTGGTACCCCATGTGCCGGTCTGATTTTAAAAACCGTATTCAAGAAAAAATAGGGCAATATTACTGTTGGCAGGATTGTTCTGTTTTAACAGCCTATATTTAGGTTCTGGTGAACACAGTGAGCTTCGCGTGGTCAAAGATGGTGCATTGTTGTTGTTACAGCTGTTCGGGCTGATCTCGTCGATGCTGCTGTTCTGCACGGTGCGGCACAAGAGGACGAGCCACACCTACAAGTCGTACGACCCCACCACCTGACCGTCGCCCATGCAGCCGCCACACGCTTGTACATAACCTCCCTTGTACCATGTGTCTGCTGTCTGTCTGTGCGTGTGTCTAATAAACTGTAAACCATCTTCACCTATATACCTGTGTGCACGCGTGCGGCTGGCCAGAGCTGCGACATGGCCCGACACGCACGCCGAGATGTAGCGTCGTCGGTACGTCAATGGCCGTTGCAATTCATTTTACTGCTGGTTCTTGGCTTGCTGGATTTGACAGCTCTTGTTGGTTTTTCTTCCTGCCTTCTCCTTCTGAAGTCACATGTAAAACATTAACGCCGCTTTGGATCTGGTAATTGATATTTTCACAATTATCAGTTCACATGGTCAAATTATAAGTAATGTTAATTTGTTACTGTTTCACCAAATTAAGTGACCATCACTTTAAACATTACCCTCCTAATAAGATGATGTGGCATGGAACTTCTTAGTTTTCTAATTCCCTACCAAAATTACTTTAAGGACCAGACTCAGCGTGAGAATGAAAGAATCTGTAGTTGCAAGGAGAGAAGTGTTCAGTTAATCTTGAATCAGCAAAATTGAAGTGATTTGACAAAATGGACATTCAGCATCATCACCAGTATGGAAACTGCGACCATTAAAATCTCCAAATTATAGTGTGTGTCTGTGAAATCAGGATGGGGTGTCAAAACTATTTATTTTTATAACCATACACACTACAAACTGCTAATGTACAGAGAATGAAACAGCAAATTATAAATAAAAGTTTATTTTAAACATTTTTAGTGCAGTACAATGTGGCTTCCATCTGTTGTCCTCCAACACATAAATAATAACCCTCTTTTTGCCAAGCATATCAGATGTGGCTCATCCAACAGCCTTTGTTATTCTTGCTGTAGAGAGCGAAATGCAATGTATGATTTTGATACGATATTTAATAGCAGCTCAGTGGTGAAGTCACAGACGAATGATAAGGGGAAGTTATTTTCTTTGCTAACCATGACAATGACTCTCCTTGTCTGCTAGAAAAACTATCAAAATCGCATGGTTTAGATAGTGACATGCAAATTTGTTTTACTTCTGGTTAGCAACATAATTGCTTCTCTATAAAAATAACTTTCAGTAACTTTTCTATTACAAAACGGTTTTTCAGTTTTGGGACTGGGGAGTTGGCACTATGTAACTGGCATTTGCTCTCTACACCTCTATTTTTTGGATGTGTTCATAGTAGCCAGGTGACAAAACATAAATTAAAAATTAGAGCCAAGAGATTCTTTCCATAGATATCAGTGNATGTGTTCATAGTAGCCAGGTGACAAAACATAAATTAAAAATTAGAGCCAAGAGATTCTTTCCATAGATATCAGTGGACTGGCAGTCAACAACTGCAGAAATAAGGGCTATCCCCTCAGTAACTGAGGAATAGGCAATCATCATTGCAGTACGACGAACCTTGGATTGTCCCCGCAGCAGCATAGCAACCTTAAATGAAGAATGGGAATAATCTCTCAACAATTAAAGAATGGGTGAAAATCCTCTCTGCAAATGAAGGAACAGCCAACATACTCTGCAGTTACTGAAGAATGGGAGTTGGTCATTGCAGCAATTGAAGAATGAGAATAATAGTTGAAGAAATAGATAATTTCTGCCAAATAATTGAAGAAGAGATTATGCAGCAACTGAAGAATGAGGAATATCTCCCCAAATAATTAAAGAATGACAGATCATTCCCCAACAGCTGGAGAATGGGAATCTAGTACCCAGCAATTAAATAATGGCTGAATCATCACCAGTAATTTGAGTATTGCTAGAATACATTAAAAATACTGCCATACGATAAATAAAAATTAAAAATACTGAAATAACTGTGACAATGTTTATTTACTGAACTTACAAAATTATATGTAAAATTCATGTTTTTAGCATTTTTACAATCCCAATTAAAATATTTNGTTTATTTACTGAACTTACAAAATTATATGTAAAATTCATGTTTTTAGCATTTTTACAATCCCAATTAAAATATTTCTGTATGCCGAAAATACGAGGGGGTCGCGGTGATGTAGTGGTTAGACTACTCGCCTCCCACCTAGGCGAACTGGGCTCGATTCCCGCCCACATAAAACAGGATATCCACCTGATATCCTAATTATATCCGCAATATCTAAAAGTCATCTAAGTCCTACAGCTCAGAGTTGTCCAGGTGTAAACTAATATATACATACTTTGGATATCCAGTAGTAGATACCAGTTTGTACCACTTACTGGATATCCATTAGATATTACAAAACCACTAATGGTCATTACTTGGTATGTGGCTACATCTAAAGATGTATATAGAACATCCAAANGTTTATTTACTGAACTTACAAAATTATATGTAAAATTCATGTTTTTAGCATTTTTACAATCCCAATTAAAATATTGCTGTATGCCGAAAATACGAGGGGGTCGCGGTGATGTAGTGGTTAGACTACTCGCCTCCCACCTAGGCGAACTGGGCTCGATTCCCGCCCACATAAAACAGGATATCCACCTGATATCCTAATTATATCCACAATATCTAAAAGTCATCTAAGTCCTACAGCTCAGAGTTGTCCAGGTGTAAACTAATATATACATACTTTGGATATCCAGTAGTAGATACCAGTTTGTACCACTTACTGGATATCAATTAGATATTACAAAACCACTAATGGTCATTACTTGGTATGTGGCTACATCTAAAGATGTATATAGAACATCCAAAATATCTATATCACATTTTGGATATTGGGCGGACATTTGGATATCTTTTGGTAGTCTTCTGAATGTAACTTTGCTAATCTTGGATGCCCTAGGATATCCTGAATGTCCGAGAGTGACATCCGTCAGATATTCTTTGGATGTCAGTGTTATGTGGGCGGTGGGGTCGCTCCCGGGTTTTCGCATGTGGGAAACATGCCGGACGATGCTGCTGGTCGACAGGTTTTCTCGGGATCTCCTGTTTCCCCAGCCCCTTCATTCTAGCACTTCTCCATACTCAACTCACTTCACCCACATCGGCTCTCAAGACCATGATGTTAAAAGAGTTGCCCGAATCTCTTCACTCTTCACCTAAAAATTCAAACACCAAATGTAAATTTTCTTTAAATAAAAGTTTACTTTTTTACATTTATCGGCACATGGCGATGGGTGTGAAAACATTGTTGCACCATTTCGAATCTTGATTTTCTTTTCCATATTGTTAACAAAACACTTCCTCGGCTTATCATTATTCAAATACATCAACCTAAGAAGGTTACTAAGCTATGACTTTACAGATAGCTTCTAGTATAAACTAGATGTTGAAATATAAAACATGAACCTCGTTGGATATGCTGAACCAGGTTATCGCCAGCCAGCCAGATAGATTTGTGTGTAGAATATAAACCAGCTTAGAACTGAGCCTGAATAACAGTTACATTTTGGTGTGTCCTGTGAACCACAGACATTCTTACACATATTTTATTACTAATCCTACTCCTTCCACTTCCAAACCTAACCTGTATTACATTACATTTACCATCTGTGTATTATAATAGGTGCTTCCTCAGCACTTAATTTTGGAAACAGTGGTAATTTGAGAAACTTTACCCCTCATTAATAGATACATGAAAAATTCGCGATTTCAATTACCTCTAGGCTATACTCCACTGTCGTATGTAAAACCATGCAAATATCACTCTTCATTGGTTGCTTGTATTAGCAGAAGACAGTGATTGAGTCTGCATTTTAATGTGTGTTAATTATTGGCTCAGAGTTGTCCAGGTGTAATTTAACGGGTTGACCAATAGCATAAGTAATACAAATGTACGAGGTTTTGAATTCTAGCTTGTCCCGAAATGAAACTGCGAATTTCTACTCATTATTTAATTTCTTGGACTGTGTGACATGGTCTTACATAATACACTATATTTTAATTACACAGCCCTAGCATTACCTCATATTCTAAAATGTTAGACGGATGCTTGAAATCCAAGAACTGGCAGAGACTTGAGTAGGGACAATATCCATTCTACAACCTGGCTAAATGTAGCCTCAACCCTCTTCATAAAGACATCACACTCTGCTGACCAACATCACCATTTCTGAACCAAAACCTCACTAACCAGGATAAGTGAGTTCGCAGTACATCACAGTACTGCACCTGGGTATGAATAATTCGTCTGATATTCATCTCTATTCTTCGCAAAGATTCGCACTTCTGTTAACATGAAGCAGTACCAGTGTAAATCATGCAAAGTTCGCACCATGTGAACCCAGTATTAAGCAGTGGATAAAAAAATGCTTTATTTTGTGGATAACAGCACTGGTAGGCCGAACTCACTGATGCTGCATAATACTACCTAGTATGAAAACTCAAAACTTTCTTGGCCATCATGTGGCGGTGTTAAACGACCAGTGAACTCTACCATGAGGGTAGAAGATCCTGTGTGTCATGATGGTGATATAATGGGCCCCACCTGGCATGTTTCCCATGCTTGGGAATCTCTAACTTGTCCGTGTTGGTTGTCGCTGGCTGTGGTTGCTGATATGGCTGTGCTATCAATGCCTCCCCAACAGCGATTATTGTCTAGGGCTATGTCGATTGCATTGGCNTGCGACAACTCCTCTGGTGGTTCCACCACCCAGAAAGTAGTATCCAGGAGAAACAGTCAGAGTAGCCTCTCGTCAGGTATTTTAAGTGGAGCATCC
The DNA here is from genome assembly GCA_002778355.1 of Clitarchus hookeri. Taxonomy (NCBI): domain Eukaryota; kingdom Metazoa; phylum Arthropoda; class Insecta; order Phasmatodea; family Phasmatidae; genus Clitarchus; species Clitarchus hookeri. The sequence continues at coordinate 274,449 of NQII01002304.1, forward strand.
TCGTCGTCTGGTTCCTTAGAGGCATCTATCTCTATGTGGCATCTTGATGCATACTGTTGAAGGACAGCTACTCGTACAGATCGTCCAATTCGTTCCTCGCCTCTGTCGGAGGGGCTGTGCGACTGGTCGTCTGCTGCTGTGGGTGGCGTGATGCCCTGGGGTGTGTCCACCATTTGGGTGCTGGGATTCTCCTGGTCCTACTTCTATTCTCGGCTTCCTCGCATGGCTGTATTTCCACTCGTCGGATGTTACCTCAGCATCGTCATTTGCTTCCCTCTAGAGTCTTTGATGATGCATGTCATGTGCTCTAATCACTTGTTTGACGACACATGGACCCACCCACTATGTGTCAGCCTTGCACAAATGTTGTGTGATTCAGTGAGTGGGTAGTTGCGAATATACACTATATTATCAAAAGTATCCAGACGCCGACATTGAACCGTCTTTTAAGTGTCCCTCGGATAATATACTGCCAGGAGCCTACATTAATATGAGGTGGGCACATCTCTAATCCTGCAAGGGAGACTGTCAACCAAGCGTAAACATCTCCAGAGGAGTGGCCGATTATTCTTCCTGCAATGCTGTAGACAGTGTAGTTAAGTGATGTGTGGTTGTTGGTTCTGACACACAATCATTATTACAGTTCATCCCAGAAGTGTTCGATGGGTCTTATGTCGGTGCTCTGAGCTGGCCCATCCATTTCCAAAGAAACTTATTGTACTCAAACCACTCACGAACAGACTGTGCTTTGTGGCAGGGAGTATCATCATGCTGAAATACAGTTATCATCTCGGAACTGGTCTTCTACTGCAGACATGCAGCCAGTCACATTGTTCTTACAGCCTTTTGCCTTTAATGTGTCTTGTGTAGTATTACAAGAATACCCAAGTCCCTCCCATGAAAAATACACCCACACTATCATCCCATATCTGCCGAATTTCACTGTTGGCACTATGCAGGTCGGTTTGTAGCATTTGTCTGACATTCACCACACCCAAACTCTCTCACCATACTGCCACATTAATCACTCCAAATAATACATTGCCGGTCGTTCTTATTCCAGCAATTGTGCTCTGTACACCACCAAACACTGCACTTCGCATTTCCAGGCGAAATATGCAGTTTATGGGCAGGTGCCTGAGATATGAACCCCAGTACCTGTAACTCCTGGTGTTCGATCATGGCGCTAGCCGCACAGTTAGTAGCGCAGCGGAATTTCCTCGAGTGACTGTATCACATGGTGACATGCAATATTCTCTTTCTACATGCTTCAATGCTGTAAAATACCTGTTGGCCAACACACATGGTCTAACTGGGTTTTTATGCTGTGTACACTTCATTCCCGATCTGCAGCATGGTGGGGACTGGGTGGTAGATGGGGAACCTGATTAACATGATGCTCTTGGTACTATCATGCGGCCTTGTGCCGGTATCCCACTGCAGTTAGTATTGCATCATTTCAGCTGGTCATGCCTCACCATCTCCACTGGTTATCCGAAGTGGGACAGTTTGTGGCTTGGGGCAAGGGTAGCTGGCATCTCTTCTGTCATTGTATTCACTGTGTCACTGTTTTCAGAAGATGACATTTGCTATGTACACATCCCCGTGGTCTTCTTACATACATATTCTGGTTTTTCCATTCAGGGGGATTAGAATTTGTATAGTAGAGGAGGGATGTCTGGCACTGTATTCATAGGTTATGACACCATTGCTCCCATTGTCACCCAATGGAATGGCTCCCAAAATCAGAATCATTCGCATCTAATCCCAATATGGAAGAAAAACTACTTAGTGAGCATGGTGATGATCAGTGTCATACTTATTGCTAGGTCTCAGCCTACTGGCTGAACAAGTCTGTGATAATCACAATAAATCATTATACCTTGTGGTATACACAGGTAAGGGTCTTGGAACAGTTTCACGGGTTGATACAGTAACTATCGCTCTGCCCTTTCTCCACACCTGACACTTTCCCTGGCACTCTCTACATGCCCGGGCATGTAAAGAGTATATGTATCCAACACAGGTTTGGCCAAACAAAGCTGTTCAGCCATGTGATGATGTGTTTGTTCGGCCCCTGAGTGCCCCAAGAGGGATATAAGTTTTCCTGTTCTCAGACATCATGGTTTGGTCTGAATAATACCCAATATGCTCACATTTTATTTCACTTTCTTTGTACATCGCTCGCAGAGGAACATAGCTGTGGCAGTCATAAAATGCATGTCCATTTATCCACATATCACCAGGTAATAAGTACACGTGGAGAAGATCTTTTCACAGTCAAATTCAATTCTAGGAGGCGCAGTCGCTTTGCACTATCGTACTTTCCACTACACCAGGAGTTACACCATATAGTTACCTGGCACATGTTCGATGGGGAAATCAAATGTTCGGAGAAAGCACACTAATCGTGATGTAATTGTTGTGCAAGGATAATTACACAGGAGTCTGCTTACTACAGGTCTTCTATTTGTGAACCACCTTAGGGCATTTCGAGGTATGGGTCATGCCTTCTCCTAATCCAATCTAAGTCACCGTAAATTCAGTATGCTCAACTCACAGTTAAAGGCATGTGGATCAGCCTGAATAGGCCCACAATACAGCAGACGTAAGTATCAGGCATGAGAAACGTCTGACTCTGATATTATGAGGGACTAATCAGTATTCAACAATTCAACGAGGGACTGCATACGTCCGGGCAAATGGACCACAGTACCCTGAGATCACCATCATCAGCAATCATCGACACCCCCTGCTGACAGTGTCTGGCACCTAGTCGGATATCCAACTGCAAAATTCAAAATGAAAACTACTAAACCGATTTCGGTCAAAAAAAACCTTATTATAATCTATGCACCATAATCAAACTGTACATTACCTAAAACATGAAAATCTTCACAAGTTCCAACTAACTTACGGAACAATCATATTTCATCACCAAGTTCAAATTTAAATTTTTTACGTGAATACAATACAGAAGCTTGAGCAACAGAAATAACTGCAGTCTGATTTAATACAGTTTCATGAATTGAAAAAATGTTCCAACATATCATATCACGTATATCAATTTCTAAATTAACGTACTGCAGGAGCGGGACTATTATGGGCACGTCAAAAAAAAAAAAACACATATCTAATAACCCACTACCAGGATTAGCTGTCATACCCTGAACACCAAATCTGTACAATAAAGACATCAATACAAAACTTTCTTGACATTGCAATTACTTGCTTTTAACACAAACATCATCCTGTTTAGACACGTCCGTACTAAGTCCTCCAATATTCCTAAATATCTTCTCCTTCCATAGTGTCTTCGTGGCATGTTGACATCTTTGCACCACCCCTCAAAATTCCACCTAACCCAACAACATACAGCCATCAGGTGTAAAATAATAACTTATGTCTCACTGGTTACACTGCTTAAGGTNTCCACCTAACCCAACAACATACAGCCATCAGGTGTAAAATAATAACTTATGTCTCACTGGTTACACTGCTTAAGGTTGTGGCTGGATAGCAGATTATTGGGGCCCATTCCTTAAACATACAACGGATTCCATTCACTGCTGTATATTTCCGGTGATAAACAATTTACACTCGTAAATGCACATACACAAATTAAGTTGCGTGGTTAGAAGACCACATCTCTCGCGGTGGTTTTGGGAAATCAATTAGTCAGTGGTGAGTGACTCGGTTTACGTGTTTAAACTCTCTTCTTGTTTTAAACTCTTTAACTTTTCCCTTTCATCTCTTTCCTCGTACCATGATTCCTTTGTTTTTCATATCCAATCGAGTCATTTCGCCCGAAAATTACTACAATTTTGCATCTTCTGTCCTTTGACATGTGTCGACAATCAACCCTGCTGTTTCGGTGAAGTCTCCATCTTTAGCTCGAGAGGCTTTGTTTGTCTNCTTTGACATGTGTCGACAATCAACCCTGCTGTTTCGGTGAAGTCTCCATCTTTAGCTCGAGAGGCTTTGTTTGTCTCCCTGCCTGGCGTTAGTGTTCACCAAGAGGTCTGCCATCAGGACCAGGGTCGCGCGATGTTTCTTGGACTTCTCGTCGATTGCTTGTGTTGCGCCTGTGTACGTACGTTNGCCATCAGGACCAGGGTCGCGCGATGTTTCTTGGACTTCTCGTCGATTGCTTGTGTTGCGCCTGTGTACGTACGTTTCAGCCCTGAGACGCACATATGTCCTATCTCTACAAAATACCTTCGACTCTCCACTTAGTTTTAAGGTAGGTTATAAATAAATATCTTTCCAGCTCGCTTGCTCTCTCCTGGTTCCATTACTACACTTCTTAATAGGCTAGTCATGGTGTGAGTTGTGTTATTGTAGGCAAATAGTTAGTGAACTTGTGTGCAGTTGGGCGATGTAGGTATAAAATCTAGAAATGTAAATAGTGTAAATTAATATTATTTACATTATGCTAGTAGCACCAGAGGTCTGCTGTAATGGTTAAAATCTGGCATATGTTTAATCCATGCTCTACTTCNTTTTGACGTGACAACGTCTTAAATTAGGTTGCGGCTGGGAGTCACTTATGAAAAAGTGTAACGCTCGGTAACGTTACGATGAGTCACCGAGGAGGGGTAATCAAGGGAGGGAAATGAGGGGAGGAAACAGGAGGGGAGCCGAGCCGGCCAAGGAGAAAGCCACCTTGCATGGAAGCAATTCCAAAGACGAACGACGCGGTGGAGCTAGCGTCGCAGTGATCGGTCTGCCGCGCGCGCAGCACTACGTTGTCACGTAAAATCTTCGCCCGTAAAACCGACTTTACAGGCAACCATTTTTTTTTGTGTTAAAGCAAAATAATAAAATTATTTAGCAATGAAAGAAAATAAATATGGAAGTTAACAATTTTATTGAAAAGGAAGATTCAATACAAATCAGTTTGAAGATTTCTACTATATTATTGACAGTTACAGTAATTCATGTTATATTTTAGAGACATTGTATGGTGCTTAATTGCAATGTTTTTGCACACCACAACAAAAAAAAAAACGCTTTGAAGAGATTGAAAGCTAGTCTGAGTTAAATTCTCCCTATTCCGACTAGCTTCATATTTAAAAAAAAATATTATTTCAAAATACTCCTTGTGTCACAATCCAAATATAAAAGTATACAACACTACAAAGGCCATGTATATAAGCTCATGTGGGAGTTTTTCTTGCAAATTATTTTTCGGCCACACATTTGAAAATTATGTTTTGCCTAATTATGAAGTGGCCATGAATTTAATTTATTTACTAGTCGTTTGTTTATTTGTGTTTATTGTTAGTGATCGCCCATGCCATCATTATAACAGAAAATTGTAAGCTGGCCAATACCAGTAGTCAAGTGGGCAGTGCCCGATAGGTTTTTCGTACAACGGGTTTTTTGTCACTTTATATAATATTACCACACAATGACCTTCCATTTTATTACATATTTTATGNTTTCGTACAACGGGTTTTTTGTCACTTTATATAATATTACCACACAATGACCTTCCATTTTATTACATATTTTATGGAAGAGTTTTGTTATATTTTTATATAGCATGGCTGTGATTCTGCCATGCTATGAGTTTATATTTGTTTTCTTTTTTGAAAATTTTGTTTGACTATAATACGACAGCCACAACTTTGTTCGGCCTATCAAGCGCCCGTGGACTGCGGTTTCTTTTAACATAATGTTTTAATTCATCAATAGCTTGACGTGGTCGAGGTGATCCAGGGCTGGTTGAGTGTAGAATTGCCCGGCTCCATAACTCAGTGGAGTGTTAATTAAGTGGGTAGTTCTGTCGACGGCCCAGGGGGCCCTGGATGCCTCCATCAGTTTGATGATGAAGTTGTGACGCACTTAATATCGCACTACTTTCACACGTTGACATTGTGGTGAGACTGTAGGCCGTCTCGTACGCCTGAAATATATATTAGAAAATGTTTTGGTTGTTTTACAAGGGGGTGTAGCGTCCTATGTGTCCTGGAGGACAATAAATCAACACTCCCTAAATTTTGTAAAACTGTTCACTCACACACTTTATTACNGTCCTATGTGTCCTGGAGGACAATAAATCAACACTCCCTAAATTTTGTAAAACTGTTCACTCACACACTTTATTACATGTTCAGAAAGTGGACATGTCAATACTAAAAGAAACGGACCCAGCACTTACGGCTTGCTGGTGACCTTTGCGTGAAAATTACCTAAGTCAGTATGGCGTTATGGAGATACGTGGTACCGTTAAACTCCCTGGGGAGAGTGTAGGTGGTACACCCCTCGGTACTGAAAAGAAATCGAAGTTTCCAGTCAATTATGTTACTATTGTAATGAACTGAAATCAGCCTAAATGATGGTACCTAGGGGGCTCGCGTAGCGGACGACCACACTGCCGATCTGGCTCATGATGCGAACTGGGTGAATGTCATTGGCTTCCGCAACACGTGGCGTGAACCGATGTCAAACGCCGAATGTCAAAACNTCCACCTAACCCAACAACATACAGCCATCAGGTGTAAAATAATAACTTATGTCTCACTGGTTACACTGCTTAAGGATGTGGCTGGATAGCAGAGGATATTGGGGCCCATTCCTTAAACATACAACAGATTCCATTCACTGCTGTATATTTCCAGTGATAAACAATTTACACTCGTAAATGCACATACACAAATTAAGTTGCGTGGTTAGAAGACCACATCTCTCGCGGTGGTTTTGGGAAATCAATTAGTCAGTGGTGAGTGACTCGGTTTACGTGTTTAAACTCTCTTCTTGTTTTAAACTCTTTAACTTTTCTCTTTCATCTCTTTCCTCGTACCATGATTCCTTTGTTTTTCATATCCGATCGAGTCATTTCGCCCGAAAATTACTAAAGTTTTGCATCTTCTGTTCNTCATATCCGATCGAGTCATTTCGCCCGAAAATTACTAAAGTTTTGCATCTTCTGTCCTTTGACATGTGTCGACAATCAACCCTGCTGTTTCGGTGAAGTCTCCATCTTTAGCTCGAGAGGCTTTGTTTGTCTCCCTGCCTGGCGTTAGTGTTCACCAAGAGGTCTGCCATCAGGACCAGGGTCGCGCGATGTTTCTTGGACTTCTCGTCGATTGCTTGTGTTGCGCCTGTGTACGTACGTCTCAGCCCTGAGACGCACATATGTCCTATCTCTACAAAATACCTTCGACTCTCCACTTAGTTTTAAGGTAGGTTATAAATAAATATCTTTCCAGCTCGCTTGCTCTCTCCTGGTTCCATTACTACACTTCTTAATAGGCTAGTCATGGTGTGAGTTGTGTTATTGTAGGCAAATAGTTAGTGAACTTGTGTGCAGTTGGGCGATGTAGGTATAAAATCTAGAAATGTAAATAGTGTAAATTAATATTATTTACATTATGCTAGTAGCACCAGAGGTCTGCTGTAATGGTTAAAATCTGGCATATGTTTAATCCATGCTCTACTTCAAGTGCTGTGTTATTATATGGGAATTATTTATTTTTTGTGTTAAAGCAAAATAATAAAATTATTTAGCGATGAAAGAAAATAAATATGGAAGTTAACAATTTTATTGAAAAGGAAGATTCAATACAAAACAGTTTGAAGATTTCTACAATATTATTGACAGTTACAGTAATTCATGTTATATTTTAGAGACATTGTATGGTGCTTAATTGCAATGTTTTTGCTCACCACAACCAAAAAAAAAAACGCTTTGAAGAGATTGAAAGCTAGTCTGAGTTAAATTCTCCCTATTCCGACTAGCTTCATATTTAAAAAAAAATATTATTTCAAAATACTCCTTGTGTCACAATCCAAATATAAAAGTATACAACACTACAAAGGCCATGTATATAAGCTCATGTGGGAGCTTTTCTTGTAAATTATTTTTCGGCCACACATTTGAAAATTATGTTTTGCCTAATTATAAAGTGGCCATGAATTTAATTTATTTACTAGTCGTTTGTTTATTTGTGTTTATTGTTAGTGATCGCCCATGCCATCATTATAACAGAAACTTGTAAGCTGGCCAATACCAGTAGTCAAGTGGGCAGTGCCCGATAGGTGTTTCGTACAACGGGTTTTTTGTCACTTTATATAATATTACCACACAATGACCTTCCATTTTATTACATATTTTATGGAAGAGTTTTGTTATTTTTTTATATAGCATGGCTGTGATTCTGCCATGCTATGAGTTTATATTTGTTTTCTTTTTTGAAAATTTTGTTTGACTATAATACGACAGCCACAACTTTGTTCGGCCTATCAAGCGCCCGTGGACTGCGGTTTCTTTTAACATAATGTTTTAATTCATCAATAGCTTGACGTGGTCGAGGTGATCCAGGGCTGGTTGAGTGTAGAATTGCCCGGCTCCATAACTCAGTGGAGTGTTAATTAAGTGGGTAGTTCTGTCGACGGCCCAGGGGGCCCTGGATGCCTCCATCAGTTTGATGATGAAGTTGTGACGCACTTAATATCGCACTACTTTCACACGTTGACATTGTGGTGAGACTGTAGGCCGTCTCGTACGCCTGAAATATATATTAGAAAATGTTTTGGTTGTTTTACAAGGGGGTGTAGCGTCCTATGTGTCCTGGAGGACAATAAATCAACACTCCCTAAATTTTGTAAAACTGTTCACTCACACACTTTATTATATGTTCAGAAAGTGGACATGTCAATACTAAAAGAAACGGACCCAGCACTTACGGCTTGCTGGTGACCTTTGCGTGAAAATTACCTAAGTCAGCCTGGCGTTATGGAGATACGTGGTACCGTTAAACTCCCTGGGGAGAGTGTAGGTGGTACACCCCTCGGTACTGAAAAGAAATCGAAGTTTCCAGTCAATTATGTTACTATTGTAATGAACTGAAATCAGCCTAAATTATGGTACCTACGGGGCTCGCGTAGCGGACGACCACACTGCCGATCTGGCTCATGTGCTGATGCGAACTGGGTGAATGTCATTGGCTTCCGCAACACGTGGCGTGAACCGATGTCAAACGCCGAATGTCAAAACACGACATAAGCACTATGTAACATTATTGCACTGGTTAAAAATTATATAAATTAATGGAAACACATTGGTAACACCCCCGATGATTAACAAATGTCTGTTAAGCTTGATGTTATGAAGTGGACGGGGTGTGTCCCTGCACTAAATTAAATGTTACTGTGATGGAGGCCTAGGCAGTCTCCTTTTATGAAAAAACTATTACCCTCTTATAAATATACATTTTTTACATTTTTACGCTTTATTGTGAAAAGTCTCTGTATTCCAATTCTCGTGATACATTTGAATTTCACTTGCTATAGCGTTGCCAGGTGGCTGTCTTCTGAAGGGATGGATGAGTCCAACTTGCCAAAGGGGTGTGGGTTGCCATGCTCGATGGCCCTTAACATAATAAAACCCAACCCTGACTGTAGCTTTGAATGAGATGAAGTTGTGTTATATGTTTAGAAAAAAGCTCTTCCCTATTGGTTACACTTTGGGGCACTTAGCACTTAAGCTTCGGCCTACATGCCAGCCGACTTCACTTGGTGGTGTGTTACGTCGTATGTCGTGGCGCGAAATATTACAATGTAACGACCAATGGCCTGTGCGCCCAATAGCTGTGGCTTTGGAGTAAACACAGTTTGCTGATAACGGCTTTTCTTATTAGTTCGCTGTTGCTTGCTTTAATGTTTTCCGCGAGTCGTCGCGCATTTGCTCCNCCGACTTCACTTGGTGGTGTGTTACGTCGTATGTCGTGGCGTGAAATATTACAATGTAACGACCAATGGCCTGTGCGCCCAATAGCTGTGGCTTTGGAGTAAACACAGTTTGGGATCGCCTACTAATTTATTAAAAGAGTTACCTCTTGTAACAAATAAAGTAGGATGTCTCTTGAGTCACATAGTACCTGTTGGCAAGAAGGTGCAAGTTTCATTCCTGTCAACTTGCGCTACATACTCTTGGCCTGATGTTGTTGGTGCGGCCCAGTGCAGCTGGTGCTTTTGATGTGACAGTGGTGGTCAAAGTAGGCACAATTACCTCCTCTTCGCGAGGTTATTTAATTAACTGACCTCCTTAAAATTGAACTTGAAACATATACACATAAAACACTGACACGTTCTGAGTGAGTTTTCTTAATCCTGAATAGAGTTCTTAATTAAGCACTAATTTAAATACAAAACCCGAATATTTTGTGCCTTGCAGAACATTTATGAAATTTAGGTCTGTTAACTTTTGAGGCACTCTACGACCGGAACGATCAGGTTGAATGAAATACAAATTATTTCCGACGTCACTAATTGGCTTGATTAGTCACACAATTGCACTTGGAAAATAATATAGAACACTTCAAAAACCCCAGCCTTGTTACTCTACACCAAATTAAATATGCACTTGGCATGTATTTATTCTGCGATTACTCCCAATCCCCCAAGGGCGAATTTCACGAAAATTTGACTGTGGGCAATACATTCTAATGCTATTTAATACACATTCTTACACTTGATTCCTATCATAATTACATAGATCACTCTAGGGATACCACAGTCACTCGGTTGGATAACTCGGTATCCGGTCATGACCCGTTCCCAAGTGAACGATGTGGACACGCATCGGGATGTATGATGTGCGTTTGCGGGGAACGCACTGGTGCAGGGACTGTGGGCCGATGATGTGATGACAGTGGCTGTGCCAGATCACGCAGGAGTAGTCCGCGTAGGTTTGTTACAAGATGTTGAAGAGTCCCGGGGTGCAAGGCGCACCTTTATTCCATCAACTTGTGCACAGCCAACTTAACGACCATGGCGGGCCCGCCAGGGACCTCTGGGGACCCCTGCTCGTAAGTGCGCCAAGTGCATTGAGATAATCACTGGCACATTTACCGTGAAAAAAAACGCACAAATACAATACATTATGCTACAATAAAATAACATTTTATATTTTATTTTGTGTAAGCAAAATGAGCATACAAATAAATTGAATTGGCAATAAAAATTATACGCAATGTATTTTAAGTATGCCTCATGGCTGTCTCTCCCAGTCTGTTGAATGTACGTTAGGTTTGTTTACATTTTAACCCTTTTATTTTAATTAATATAAAATTTGCTTGCACCCTTATTTATGCATATTGTAGGGCAGCAACAGGTCACTCGCGGTGGGCGAGTCCACTCTGACCCCAGGAGAGGTGTGGGTAAACAAGCTCGAACATGTAATATACAAAGCATGTTTTTACTTTAGCACATGCACATGTTGTTTGTTTGCATGGTATTCAATACCATGCGTTTAATTTATTGAACACTTCACACACTCACACTACATGCAAAACACATGCACTGGTACATAAACAGTGGGAAAAGAGGCATACAAGGTGTTTTGTGATCACTGTAACCACAGTGTACCCCTCACTGCATTAATTTCCCCGGCTGTATTTTTACGGGGACATCTCATGGCAGTATTGATTTTCCCGAATTATCACGTGCTCAAAGATCTCTCTTGAGGGCATGAAAGCGGGATGGTCACCTGACTCTGGCAGTACCCATATGTTAGTAGGGGAATGGTGCACTCTCGTGCACATCGCCGTCGTAGGAAACGTGGAGGGGGTGTTAACTACATTTGGGACAACTGCCCCCAGTAGTAGGCATGTCGAAGCTGCGCTGGTGAAGCGGGACGAACGGGTTAAGGGAGGAGGGATACTGATCGCATCAAAACGTAAATAAAATTACACAAAAAAAAACTGTAGAAATGAAATGTTCTGTAGAAACTAGGCTTTAATAAAAAAAGTTTTAAAAGGTTGTATGATTTTCTAGGGATGTCTCTTGTGCAAAATGCCTCTCTTTGTTGTTATCATTTTATTATTTTATTTTATTATTTATCGCGCCCTGCAAAATACACCATAAAACTTTTCAGATCGCCTAGTTGTGCAGAAGAATATTCCATCCCTCCCTGGCCGGACTAGCTTTCCTGAGGAGGGAGAAGGTGTTCGGACACTACACTTCATTCATTCGTGGGGCACTCTGAGCTAAACGGATGTTGCTGAAATGTACGGTGCAGATGGGGGACACATTGTAGTACACATGGTTTATGGTAGGCAGGACACCACCCTGTGTAAAATGCGCCCCTCCCAATGAGACTGTGGACCATGCATCTCATGTGCAGCAAGAGGGGGTTAGGCAGCCCTGTACCTCCTCAGCTACAGGTTGTAGTAACCTCTAGAGCTGTCGTGCTGTCTGGTGTGGCGGTTGGATGCTTGTAAGTGTCCCACAGTTGTGCNGCAGGTTGTAGTAACCTCTAGAGCTGTCGTGCTGTCTGGTGTGGCGGTTGGATGCTTGTAAGTGTCCCACAGTTGTGCGAGATGCATGCATATCTCCCCATCAGTGCACGCTTGACTGCGTAGACGATGCTGCTGCTTGGTGTGTGTGGCACATAGATGGTAAGTCACTCCCCTCGCTGTCACCATCCTGGTGCAGCTAACTTCCCATATTATTTCCTTCTACCGGTAGCGACTCAGGCTGGTTGGGATGGAGGAGGGNCCATCCTGGTGCAGCTAACTTCCCATATTATTTCCTTCTACCGGTAGCGACTCAGGCTGGTTGGGATGGAGGAGGGTTACCACCTGTTGGTTTAACCTCTGGTGGTGTAAGCATCTCTGCTGCTCTGGTACTGCGCCGGTGCAACACTCCCCTTCCCCTTTTGGCAGCGGACGCCTCCAGGAAGCACCACGATTTCGTCGACAAAAAGGTCAGGTGCTCCTGGGGTGCTGCTTTATGTTGGCGAAGTGAAGAAGGATTGGTCCTTTGTCGAGGAGGGTGCGGCAACACCAGGCGCTGCATCACAGGGAGGCTGTTGTGGCTTATCNAGAAGGATTGGTCCTTTGTCGAGGAGGGTGCGGCAACACCAGGCGCTGCATCACAGGGAGGCTGTTGTGGCTTATCCTCTTGCAGCTGCTTGTTGAAAGTCCATGGCACTTGTGACATGATTTATGTGAATCCAAATTTCAAAATATATCTTGAAGCGGTTGATGCAACGAGGAAGATGTAATGACAAACACAAAAACTCTAGGTAACTATTAAAGAAAACAAGCCCTGTGGTAAACATGTAAGTGTATAAGCAATGCACTCGTGAGTGTAAACAGTGAGGGCACAGACAAATGTAAACAAAGTTTATGTTATACATTACACTGCCAATATCCAATAAAAACACAGTGTTANGTGAGGGCACAGACAAATGTAAACAAAGTTTATGTTATACATTACACTGCCAATATCCAATAAAAACACAGTGTTACACTTTGACAAGGATGTCTGTGTGAATGGTGATTACCTGTCTGGAACATTTGCAGGTGTCTCGTCTCGCTTTCTTGCACTGGCAGTGGTTACCATGGTTTTGCGAAGTACGTGCGAAGGGGGAATTGGGTACCCTCCGATTATCATTGCATGCATGGGAATAGCATCATGTGCTCCTGCACATAATGCCTCCCTCCGTTATCTCACCACACCCAGGGGATAAATTTCTCCTAACTTCTTTCACGCCCCATGCTTTTTACTGCTTATTGAAGTGACACTTACTANACACCCAGGGGATAAATTTCTCCTAACTTCTTTCACGCCCCATGCTTTTTACTGCTTATTGAAGTGACACTTACTACTAGCTCCTTCCTAGGTGAGATATGTGTGAACATGGATCGCACTCTCAATTCCTTAAGCTGGTTTCACAATAAAGCAATGAGTTATGGTGCGATGAGTTACTGTGTACTGCGACAAGCTATACTTATTGATTCTCAATTGAGAGATGATCTGTCGTCTGAGATGGTGCTTATAAGGGTGACAATTACATTTTCAGACCTCATGAATTTAACAAAAGAAACACTAAAAACATTGAAGTATTTTGTATAAAGGCTACACTACAATTTATTTAGCACAGAAAACAGCACATGCCTATGNCACTAAAAACATTGAAGTATTTTGTATAAAGGCTACACTACAATTTATTTAGCACAGAAAACAGCACATGCCTATACACGGAACACACACGTAGCACAGACCTACAAGATACAATTAATTCAGCACACACACAGGAATGATAGAAGTTGCCATTAAGATTAACAAAACACGCACACGAAAACACAGAAGTTGATGTAGTCGAGGTTACCCAGGGCTGGTTGAGTGTTGGATTGCCCGGTGCCATAACCCAGTGGAGAGTTAATGATGAGAGTCATTTGGTCGAAGGCCGAGGGGGCTCGGATATATCCGTCAGTTTGTTGATGATGTTGTCACGTACTTACTGGCTGCAGCTGGGGGAGGATGTGCATGTGGGATGCTTTCAACTCTTGCTGCAACTGAGTTACTTTTCAATTGCATAATTATGTAACGATTATAATCGTTCTGGAACTGTTTTTGTTTTCGCCCTCATGCCTCCTCCATCAATCCCTTGCACTTGTATGGTACAAAGGAGCTTGAATTTAACATTTTTGGACACTGCAATCTCTGTCCATCAGTGTGCGGATCGGCGATGCGGTCGTACATTTTTAAGTTTCTTTAACCACATGCCATGTATGATTAAGTAATTTCTGTTTTGAGGATTTTGTGACCTGTGTAATCGGATTCAAGGTTTTTATGCGATGTTAAGAGTGAAGTGCTCATGTACGTCGTACCATGTGTCTCCATGTATCATCTGCTGAATAAAAAGTTTTGTAAAATCAACATGTCTGGTGTCGCTTACATTATTTCACGTGCATGTGTGTATTAGGCATCACCGTTCAGTGGCATGAGGGTTGTGGCATGCTCCATAGGCCCAGTAATAGTGGAGTGTGTATCAGGTACGACCTCCGATTCTGTGAACATCAGGATGTACAAATTACCATTTAGCTACCAAAAGGGGGAACAGTCTGACGTGAGCCACGCGTTCACGAGTTCCTTTGTGCCCACTCTGACTTCCTCAGTCGTTTCAACCACACCAGTTACACCACACCTACTGTCTTGTGGGCCAGAGAGAGNAGAGAGAGAGAGAGAGAGAGAGAGAGAGAGAGAGAGAGAGAGAGAGAGAGTGAAAAGTGCTACAAAGTGTAATTTATCAGTGTTCCTAATAACAACAAACATAAAAACCGTCGTCGTATACACAGCCACGCCAGCGATGTTTTTTCTTCATATACTTGGCAACGCTGTTGCCAGTGCAAGTGCTTCCTCAGCTCAGCAGTGAATTGCACACACTTATGAGAAATGTAATAACTCTTAAAGTGTAATTATTTAATAGTAATTAGGTTTCAATTTAATGCATATAATTTGTCATCACCTAATCCTGTTCCAGAATTTTATGTATGTTATGTCAGGTTGTGTTACATCTTTCCACCACTTGGCTTTGACTTCGCGCCACTTGTGGTGGAAGCCGACTACAATCTCGCCCCAGTTCATCTCAACAACCGAACCAGACCGGGTGTGTGTGTAAGTCTCTCGGTCCGCGAGGCCCTCAGTACCGACATGTAAGCTGTAATGATCTTAACTGCAATAGTATAATCTTAATTACCGTAACCTTTATATCCTATATTAATGTACTGAGGGGTGAGCCACCACACACACGTCGGAGAGTTTTTAACGCAATAGCATTTTCAATTCAAAACCACGTGTTTTTGCCACGTAAGGGCTGAGATCATTTTTGGTATATCATTCATGTATTATTCATTTGTAACAAGGGCAATGAATAAACAACTCAACAAATGAAATAGTGTCAAGCCATTGTAGGGCAATCTTATTAGCATCACCAGTGTTTCCATTCATATAGTTCAGGCGTAAGAGACAGCCCAAAGTCTCGCCATTATAGGTAAGGAGTGTAACTGTTAGTACACGACAACTTAAACACTAACTGATAGATGTTGCACCAGGGTCCCTGGGCCGTCGACCTCACGATCCCATCATTAGCTAAACCGACTTAAGCTATGGCGTCAGGCAAAATCCAACATCAAACCAGCCCTGGTAACCTCTCGACCACTTCAAGCAATGCCATACACCGGCCCTGTGACATCTTGATCTCCTGTCCTAGCCAGAGTATAGCTCGGTAGCTCCCAAATAACGTATTTCTATCTCGACACATGCTACCTTTCGGACTCTCATCGGTGCCTTCCGTTCGGCTTTGACAGCCGGCAGTGTCCTGGGAATGGCTACAGTCTATTTACATATGAACTCAGTAGTAACAACATTCTGATTGGCAAGAATGGTGCAGGGTGCACATGTACAAACATTTTTGGATTCTGCTCAAGGTTCTGTGCATCTTGCCATTACTATTTTTCGGTGCATAGGTTGTGCCTTGGCCGTAGCGAGTATAATTACACTACATTTTTTTCTATTGTCTGAGCATGTGCTGTTTTCTGTGCTAAATCAATCGTAGCGAGGCCTTAACATTGCAAGCCTGAAAACTGCATAAGAGGTTGTGATTTTGTGCTGTACACTCGTGCTTGCATGTTGATATATCTGGTATTGAGCACAAGAACACAACCTTTTTGTAAGTTGTCCTGCAGCTAGGAAATGCAATGGATCTCATAATAGTGTATAAGGAAGTTTCCCATAACTCGTTCTCGATAGTTGACCGGCTGAATTTATGTATATTGAGCTATTTTCTAACATTATAAACGATTTTCATATACTTGTTCATATGAATAAGAAGCCTCGTTCTATTTTGTGAATATATATATTTTTTAAATAAATAAAAAATTTTTATTTTGACTTAAATAAATACATCGCACAGTGGCATGCAACATAGAGTACAATATATTCTACGAGGTACTTTTTAAAGGCTGTTTTTCAATATTATTCACTGTTTTTTTTACACTGATGGTGAGGAAAAAATAAATTTTGTATGAAATTTGCATACAGTATTAATTAATTAACGAAGGAAGATAATATTAAACATAAGTTTACAACCAGATAAATACTGACAAAAAAATGTAAAAGTAAACTAGTTGTTTGTTTCATTTAATTGTACTAAACCTTAGGAAAGTAGTAAATAATGAAAGCTGCCTTCCTAGACGTGCACTGAAATGGACGTGCGGATTTGAATGACAAAAATTAGTGGACGATAATAATCCGAGACCCTGTATTAGACTTTCCGCCATTTTGTATTAGTACTTTTCCACCCGTTTAGAGCGTCAAATTCGCTGTCATTGAATGTACGATCATTATAACTGATCTATACTTACCTTTCTCTGTGGTGTTGTTTATTTACATTTTAATTTTGCACGCTGGAGCACGCAGCATATTAATTTTTTTGTTTTACAATATATTTGTATTGTTATAGCTGTCGTTGGTTCATAAGCCCACAGAAAAGGAGCGTATGTTTGGAAATATGAAATAAAATATAAAAGTGTGTGGACTGTACATTACCAGTTACTAATTTCTGAGTGTTGCACATTCCAGTTAATTTACTTGTTAACAAGGCATACCTGTATTATTATAATTTGAGAGTGACAAATTTTTAGTTATAGTTGGTAACATTATTATTGGTTTTTCTTGCTTCACAAAATCATTTGAGCTGTTACAGGTTTTCTTTTCACATAATAGTTTGATGGGGAATTATTGTTAATGCTGTAATATATATTTGTTACTGTTTAAAGTACTTTCTGTAAAAAAGAGAATTTTGTGAAAACTTAATTATAGTTAGCAGTATATTTAACAGCTACAGAATATGATAGACTAGAAACAGTAAAATGTATGTGTTCATAGAAGTCTACTTCTTGACGGGTAATTATCCAGTTTAGTGACTTTCCTGTAAAAAAAAATTCCCAGAAAATGGTATATTTCCACTTTACTAATGATGCAGAACACGAATATAGGAGGGGCATTAACTTATGACTAATTTCATAATATGTGCCCTCCTAACCTAACAGAACCTAACCCCACGATGGACGAATCACTATTTTACATTTTTTAACTAACCTAGGATTGTAGGGTTTTACACTAACATAGGTTTTTTTAGAGTTTTACACTAACCTAGTATTTTAGGGTTTTATACTAATCTAGGATTGTAGGGTTTTACACTAACCTAAGCATTTAGGATTTTAGGGATTTAAAGGAACCGTAAAACACACTAAAAGAATATCAATTAACTCACGCAGGTAGGCAGCGGGTACAATTCCTCTGTCCTCTGCCAATTCAACATTACCTCACTCAACGAAACACCATGATCTTCTAAAATGCCACATAGGCGAATATTAAGCACTGAAGCACTTGTTCATAGTTGAATATTACTCACTGAAGCACTCGTTATTGCTTTCTCCGTTTTTAAATCTGTCAGATTGGGATGTCACAACTCACCCCGGCAAAGACACAAAGGCTACTGAACTGCCTCAAAAATGTCAGTTAAAATCACATCTGATGCGTCATGGTGACGTAACAATACCCACAAGCCAACAAGGTGACGGCAGGAATCATGGCGTCCACCGTAAACAAACCGGCGGACTGCTAATATTTTTAACTATTTTATTTAATACGTTTTACTTATTTTATCATGACGCCCTCCTGAATATTAACTAGGTAAGCTGTGCAGAACCATTAATGCTACTTTTGTTTATCTAGGACGTTTCCTTCAGAAAAGTCACTAAACTGGATAGTTACGTAATTTTCTGATCTAAACAATTTTCCCAAATTTTAAATTGTTTGTAATGTGACAGGTATTTGAGATCACTTTTTCGGTTGTGTTTTGTGGTTGCTTAGTGGACCCGGGAAGCGGTGTTACCAGGAGTCTCAGCTGAGAGCTGTTGTGTGGTTAATGCAGATGGTGCGACAATACGTGAACAGGTTATTAGACTCGCTGCGGGTGCATGTGCGTGGTGGCACAGGAGGCACCGGCTACCCCAAGTACGGCGGCGTGGGCGGCTCGGGGGGCAGCATCTACGTCGTCGCCAAGGAAGGTTAGGGAATCTCCTGTTTATATATGTGTGTGTCTACCTCTCTGCGTGTCTCTCTCCCCCTCTCTGTCTTGTCCTCTCTCTCACCCTCTCTCCTGCTCTCTCTCTGCCGCTAAGGCCCACAAAACCAATCCACCGTACAACTGAGTTCACATTACGACTGCGCCCTATATTGTCTTTTCATAATGTACAAATATTATCTTCACAGATTTATATCAATGATTCATACATGTACATTTCATCCAACTGGCCACCATTTTGTACTATAACGATATGGCAGAATTTTAAATTNGGGGCAGCATCTACGTCGTCGCCAAGGAAGGTTAGGGAATCTCCTGTTTATATATGTGTGTGTCTACCTCTCTGCACATCTCTCTCCCCCTCTCTGTCTTGTCCTCTCTCTCACCCTCTCTCCTGCTCTCTCTCTGCCGCTAAGGCCCACAAAACCAATCCACCGTACAACTGAGTTCACATTACGACTGCGCCCTATATTGTCTTTTCATAATGTACAAATATTATCTTCACAGATTTATTTCAATGATTCATACATGTACATTTCATCCAACTGGCCACCATTTTGTACTATAACGATATGGCAGAATTTTAAATTNTCAATGATTCATACATGTACATTTCATCCAACTGGCCACCATTTTGTACTATAACGATATGGCAGAATTTTAAATTTAAATTTTCAAAGTTTTGTCACATCAAAATTTTTTTTTTGATGTTTTAATAAACCTTAAATATTATTTAAATTTTGTTTGAAATTTTGAGCGCATCTGTAGTTAGCTAAAATTTTGGTTGTACAGTATTGTATAATGTGTCGGGACAACCTTTTATTTTTNTTTGAGCGCATCTGTAGTTAGCTAAAATTTTGGTTGTACAGTATTGTATAATGTGTCGGGACAACCTTTTATTTTCGGACTTATTTAAATTTTTATTTTATGAATATTTATAAGATTGCCAAGGCAACAGTTAAAGTATTGTTTACTAGGCTTGCTTAGCACAATAATTTGGATTTTTTTCTTTGGGTAGNATTGCCAAGGCAACAGTTAAAGTATTGTTTACTAGGCTTGCTTAGCACAATAATTTGGATTTTTTTCTTTGGGTAGTTGAGTTATAATCATAGTTAGTCTCTCGCAATGATAGGTCTATGACCTTTTCCGCAATGCGTGAATTACTTTGTATCATATATAAAATGTTAATTTGAGTTCTTCATGTTTGTTCATAAAACTGATGTAGATTATTCTGAAGGATTGTCCTTCGTTCGTGGCTGTCGAGATGAGCATAACGCCAGTCTAGAAAGGAGTTGATGGGCCAGTTTGTTAAAGAGGTGTCGTAGGAAGAGTGGGACATCAAGGAGGTCCCCAAATAAGTGCTTGTTGAAGCAAATAATGGTGTCGAGCTGCTGTCCGCTTCTCGAGGGACGTGATGTCCCCAGGCCCCATGATTGGTGCCGGCCGTCGCCTTTGACTTGGGTCTGTTGCCGCCGAGACTAGTTGAAAGAGGGCAGCAAAAATTTTNTGATTGGTGCCGGCCGTCGCCTTTGACTTGGGTCTGTTGCCGCCGAGACTAGTTGAAAGAGGGCAGCAAAAATTTTGTTTTTGTTTTGGACATCTTTTAGATATTATTGAAATGACCGGAATATTCCTCTTATTGAAATGCATTTTAAAATATTTTATTGTCTGGTGACCCAGAGGCCATTTGTTCAAGNGACCGGAATATTCCTCTTATTGAAATGCATTTTAAAATATTTTATTGTCTGGTGACCCAGAGGCCATTTGTTCAAGTCTTGTACCTCTGCCGGCCTAATAGTGAACCAAAGCAAAAATAAAAAAATCTCATTTCTTTTTAAAAGACTTTCCACATGATTAACTGATTTTAATTTCACGTTTTGAACCAGTTGTAAAAAAATGCAACAGAAGTTAGAACTCTTTAGTACCCCTTAAATTACCTTAAAATAATTTTGGCAAGGAAGGGNTGTAAAAAAATGCAACAGAAGTTAGAACTCTTTAGTACCCCTTAAATTACCTTAAAATAATTTTGGCAAGGAAGGTTGTAGTAGAAATTTCAACAGCATTAAAAATTATTTGGCACATGAAATAATTTTGAACACTAATTTTTGAATACACAATTCTCCGTGCAACCCTTGTTTCCTTATTATGTCATTAAATTCAGAAACTCTAATTTACTCTTTCATTCTATTAATTAGTTTGCAAATAAGTGTCTTATGTGTATCGGCATGTGTTAGGTTGTTTGTCTTTCAGGGTATTTAATGTGTCTTAATGTTGAATGTCATGTTTGGAAAGTTCCAAGGTGCCCATATATTTATTTATTTATTTATTTATTTGATCACCAGTTTTGTTATTATTGCTATTATGATCACATTGTAATATTAATATAAANTATTTATTTATTTATTTATTTGATCACCAGTTTTGTTATTATTGCTATTATGATCACATTGTAATATTAATATAAATATCAGAAACGTCCATCTGCCAGTTTTTTAGAATCTTAACCACCAACGTTACACGTGTTTACCATCCTACCCACTACACATTACACGTTAAAATACTACAATTGGCTTTGCTGTGTGATTATCATGTGCTATTATTATTTTTCCTGTCTTTTTTACTTTTTACTGAAATTTAATGAGTTTAGCACTAATCCAAATTTTGTACCTTTTTTTAAAATAAACAGTCTTATTTAAAATTTGTTTTGTAACACTATGTACCTATATAAGTTACTGCCTCAATTATTGTTATTAAATAACCACCTGTAGATTAGCTAATTAAACCTAATTTAATACACTTCATATTTTTTTGTTCACTTCTTCAGTCTAAATGAACAGACCAGAAATTTTGTTTACTTATTTACTCTCTTAGGGCTGGTTTTACCACCTCCTGGTCAACATCTAGCAGCGACCTTAGCTCCCCGTTTCCGGTTTCTCTGGGCTCGCCTGTTTCTCCCGCCCTTTCATTCCGGCGCTGCTCCATTCTCAACTCAATCACTCTCATCGGCTCTCCAGACCTCGCTGTTAAGAGGCTGCCCAAACCTCTTCCTTCACTCACTAACTACTAAGATTGTCAGAAAAATACGATTTAAATTGTGTATGAAAGAAAAAAGTGTATACTTTGTAAAACTAAAAATAGTTTGCTAAAATTTGTTTATTTATATGTTTTTATCAATTAAATATTAAGTTTTTTTANCTTTGTAAAACTAAAAATAGTTTGCTAAAATTTGTTTATTTATATGTTTTTATCAATTAAATATTAAGTTTTTTTATATTCAAATGTAAGCTTGTTTCCATTCTGAATGCTTTACAAAGCACATTTTTGCAAAAAAAAGTAATAAAATTATTGTAGTAATTACTCCGGTTGCATGTAAAAAAAATAGTACAGTGGGTTCTCTACATACNTGCATGTAAAAAAAATAGTACAGTGGGTTCTCTACGTGCTGAAAAGCGGTATCCACCAAAAATTTTCAGTGGTCCTAGCAAAAATTTCTATATAAATGATGATGATGAAATGATTTGTTTTTATCATTATCAAATATTGCATCAATCAAAATATCTATCAATCCCTTTCACTTAGCATTTCAAGCAACTATCATTTGTACATAGAGTATTAAATGAAACTAATAATGCGTTCTTAGTCCTTAATAACGCACTGTTATCCTGTGAAATGCATCTCGACTGTGTGATGCATTTGACTGAGCGGTCAAGTGCACTGCTGAGTCTGACCTCTAACAAGTTTCACTGCAGTCACGAAGAATGGGATGGTAATCTGCTATGGCACAGTGCTATTCTCACACATTTCCAATTCTATCCTCGATCACAGAAATGTTATCAAGATTATCCGTTGCTCAAAGTAGTTGCAGCTCTCATCAGTGTAGTATTTCAAAGCAAATAGTTTCACAAGAAAATACTGTGCAATAAATTGTAATCAGTAATTTTTATATTTTGCAAGGATGTTTTCTTTTGTGTTTAAAATAGGTACTTTTTTTTTTCCCTGTAAATTGGTTTTTAATTTTGTCAGGCGTAAAACTAACATGATTATTAAACAAAATAATAATTTAACTTAATANCCTGTAAATTGGTTTTTAATTTTGTCAGGCGTAAAACTAACATGATTATTAAACAAAATAATAATTTAACTTAATAAGCAGCATTTTCAAAATAAAAATGGTATCCCTAAGAAGCGTATATTTGACCTCATCTTGTTGCTAAAAATTGTTTGAACATTGAGCAACTTGTAAGTATTGCCAAGCATGTGGTTCATTTTCAGCGGCTGCTTGTGGGGAGATTGGAGGCTTTATATTAATTTATTTCAACGGACACTCGTCTTCTGAATAAACTGATATCCTGGAAGGGCCTATTTGACATCTTTTGTAGCCAAATAATATGTAAGCATCAAGCCCCAGCACCGCGTAATTCGCGACAGGCACAAGTGCCAGGTGGTTATAATTAAAGTGACGGTACTTACAGTGGCCTGGTGTGGACTGTAATGAGCATATGACAGTGGTATTTGGTAGATATGCTAATAAGAGAATGCGGAAATGATCTATGCTAGAAGGAAAATTGGTTACAATTCCCGCCATCAGGCGAAAATAGGGCACTGTAGAAGAAATAAACACATGGAAATNCTAGAAGGAAAATTGGTTACAATTCCCGCCATCAGGCGAAAATAGGGCACTGTAGAAGAAATAAACACATGGAAATTGTACAGAATGTACGGTAATGTACTAGAATGTACGGTACAGTGTAGGAACAGGACCTAGGCAGAGAAGGTATGGTAAACCATGTAAGACGGTGTGATGGTACCAACTTTATTACAGTATCAACTGGTTGTTACAAAATGTTTTCAATATGTGCACTGGNAGTCGAAATATACCACTTTCTGGAGTTTTTTTTCTTATTTTCAGAAAAGCCCCTAAAGTAAAAAATTACCCATGGAAATTGTACAGAATGTACGGTACATTGTACATTCTAGTACGGTAATGTACTAGACTGTACGGTACAGTGTAGGAACAGGACCTAGGCAGAGAAGGTATGGTAAACCACGTAAGACGGTGTGATGGTACCAACTTTATTACAGTATCAACTGGTTGTTACAAAATGTTTTCAATATGTGCACTGGNGTAAGACGGTGTGATGGTACCAACTTTATTACAGTATCAACTGGTTGTTACAAAATGTTTTCAATATGTGCACTGGAGACATCAACGATGTGCTGCATCATCCGTAATACGGTGTGATCAATGGTTGCTCGCAACAGATCTGCTGGAATCAGAGCGACGTGTTGCAGTATAATTTGAGGTCAGGGGACCGTGCAGGCCATGGAATCGGAAACATTCTGGAGATAGTGCGTTCATCTGTGAAGATTGCACGAAGCAGACGTCGCACTTGGCTACCAATATGCTGTGTTGCCCCATATTGCATAAACACAATGGTCTTTACACAGTTNTAGTGCGTTCATCTGTGAAGATTGCACGAAGCAGACGTCGCACTTGGCTACCAATATGCTGTGTTGCCCCATATTGCATAAACACAATGGTCTTTACACAGTTATGTTCTTGCAGGGCAGTAATCACATGCTGCTCAAGGAGGTCTTGGGTAGCTTGCAGATGTAACGGTACACCTAGCAGGTCCTTGGGGTGTAATCCTCTCAAAGAAATAGGGACCAAGAATAAAGTTACTTGTGAATCCACACCACGCAGNGACCAAGAATAAAGTTACTTGTGAAACCACACCGTCACGTACACAGGATGTTCATGCACAACATGCGGATTAGCTGAACTCCATTTGTGCCAGTTCTGCATATTCACTGTACCTTCAAGTGTAAAATGTGACTCGTCAGTCCATAGAATATTCTCTGGCCACATGCCATCCACTTCCATCCATGCCAAAAAAGGCAAGGGCACAGTAAAGGCGTTGCTGCAGATCATGAGGTGTTGTTTAGTGCACAATCATAATCTTGTAGGGGTACCAGTGTAAAATGTGCCGCAGGACCTTTCCAACTGCTGACCATGAGATAGACAATTCACGTGACACCATTCGAGCACTGGTTGCAGACTGTAAGGCACGTGCGGCATTAGCATATCTACCAAATATCATTGCCATACGCTCATTACGGTCCACAATAGGCCACTACGAGCACTGTCACTTTGATTACAACCACCTAGTATATGGGAAAATCAGAGGATGTCTTTTTGAATGAATAATTATTGAAAACAGTAAAGAAATAAATTTTATATCACATAATTCATTCCTGCACCAAAACCACACTTCTTTCTGAAGTGAAATATTAATAATTTCAAAAGGCGGACTTTTGGCATGCGCACTTGACGTCATCACTGCAAGTGTAGATATGTGGTCTGGATTGAGTAAGCTTCGGCAGTTCTTGGAGATACTCGGCAGATCCCAGCCAGGACCTTGTTTCCTTCCCCCTACTTGGCTGGCAGGGAGGGAGCTAGTTGGTTAAGCTGGCCCTGCATGATACCCATTTCCATAGCAGTTTTCATTCCCATTTTCTGCTCCCGTGTAGGTTACAATCCAGCCTTCTCCAAAGGGGTGTGGTTCCAGGTATAACAGTTTTGTACCCATGGGCATGCCAGAAATGGTAACAGAATGTGTTCTAAATTTCTGCTATACCCACGAAGCTGTGACAGACAAAATGACGGCACCCGAGTAACAACTTCAAGCCATACATGTTTGTTTATGGAAAAGATTACAGGTTCTGTAAAACATATTTATGTACAAAATGAAACTTAATGTACACATAAGTAACAGGAAACGTTAAAAATTACATNGGTTCTGTAAAACATATTTATGTACAAAATGAAACTTAATGTACACATAAGTAACAGGAAACGTTAAAAATTACATGGTCCTAATAAAACAACAAATACAACTTTAAAAAACATGTGATAACTGGATTTTCGCCATGTATATAACTGTTTACGCTATCAGTTTGTAGGTTGTGTGTGCAGCTCAGTGGGTTAGTGAGCGAGTCTGCTTCGCACGGTTGTTTTAGGTTTTAGAGTTCAAATCTCCTTCGTGAAACAACATTGTTTTAGTTATTTTATATGATACATTATTGCTGTTTATAAACTATGTTCTTGTTAGGAAACTTTTATTTCTATAATCCCTTTGTCTAAACGCAATAAGACGCAAGTAACTGCGCAGTGCAGTAGACCGGCTGTGTTTGTTTGCTAATCAAATTGGTTGGTTTTTAAAGTAGAGAGTTTGCTCTGTAGTATGTGCAATGTTAAGGGGGAATGTTAGATATGTACCGAGTTCTAGTTCTGCCAATTTATGTTTTTTAATATTACAGGTAAGGTCAAAGTGTTTCATGTAAAAAAAAAAAAATAAAAAAAATTAGAAACAATAAAATTTTTGAATATTGAAGAAAATAGTTTTCTAGTTTCTTTATAAAAAAAACTGCATAAACAACACTGCTGTTTATTCTTTAACGAAAAATATATCATATGTTCAGATGAGATATAAACTCTCCCAAGACACACACGTTTTACTGGTAGTAAGTTGTAACAGTCAAATAAATAATTTTAATAGTCACTGTATGTGGCAGCTTTCAATCTGCCAAAGACTACATTATTGAAATGAGTTTTTTTATTATAGCTTGAAATTGACCTCGTAGCATTCTGCCACGTTTCTATAAAATATAACAGCTGACAAATTATTNTTTTTTATTATAGCTTGAAATTGACCTCGTAGCATTCTGCCACGTTTCTATAAAATATAACAGCTGACAAATTATTTATTTGTGCGACCGGTAACAAACACTAAGTTGTGCAATGAAACACTATGCCAACAACGATGTAGTTGCGTATTTAATATTCTTTGCCGTAAAGATATATCTGTTTACTGCTGCGCTCTGCATGACACAGCGGAACTACGAGGACTGTGCTAGTGATGTCTTCGAACAGCGTTGCGAGCTCGCTTTCGAGTGTTCACTGCCACGGGCCTCGGGCCATAGGTTGCTGGCATTAGCGGAGTCAGCTTTTGATATATTTACATTTTCTTCCAGTACGATACATGTCTTTGTTATTTACTCGGCCAGTTATGCTGATGTATTCTCACAGGCTCCAGGGCAAAATGTTTAATTTTAATTTGCAATATGCATCTGTGCCGATTCACATATCGTAATTTACGTATTCACATGGGGCTATGAAAATAAAAAAACCAGCAACAGTCTCGGTCACTACACAAAGCACAGCTCAAAACCCACTTAATTGAAAAACTGTAAGCTAATATTTATTGATTTCAGATTATGTTCGTGCTCTACACAATGGCACCTTATACGTGGTTACTTTAACTTGTTTATGAAAGAAAATTACTACGTACGTACAGCAGAAGCACTGATATGGAGAGCAAATCATTTTTATTTGCGACTTAGTATTATTTGTATTTGTTACCTAGTATCAAAATTCTCTGTTATTTAAAGAAACTGATGCTGTCATCTCAGAAACATCATGGTGGCGGTGAAGCGATATTCCCGCTGTTTTGAAACAGTAAAACTGCTTTTCTAAAGTTGAATGATATGACAATGTTCCTGGCAGAGTTTGCGCACAGAATGTTTCTACTTATATCTTATGTCTTTGTGGGATTCAGTATTTGTACGGTATACCACAAATCCTGCAAAGCAGAATTGCTTTCGAATTATGACAAACGGAAAATATACTATTATATATTTGACACTGCATACAAGGGGATATGGGTATTGTAACCTTCCCCCCTCCCCCCGCCGCTTTTCTTACCATACGGATGTCAACTATTAGAATTAAAATTATTAATAGGCCTTTCATTTTGATAACATCATAATTGCTGTAAACTGTGGTGCATGTTATTATATTTTGAAGTAACTTCTGTTTTAATAGTTCAGGGTGTCAACCCACAGGGAAATGTCATGGAATTTTCACCTGGGCCAGGGAAAATGTAAATCATTACTACTCTGCAAAAGTTGTAGTTGTGTGAATACAGGATGATGTAATTATAAGCATATACATTTTAAAATTTCAGTTTTTAAGTTCGTAAACTAGCAATTATATATGTTTGCAAAGTGTCATAGGGCTGTTCGTACAAAATAAAGTATTTGCATGTCTGTAATGGGCACTCCAGTGAAGTCAATAGCGTGTATCGTGAGAAATGTCGATGAGCTGAATAAAATGTTGGCACTACTGGATTGGTCTGTTGCAGTATAATTTAATTAAACTTCACTAATAGCATTTCTTTTTCTGGCAGCGTTGGAAAATATGGTATTTAGGGGTTTTGGTTCTGAAAACAGGCCAGGAAAAAATTGTAAGATTCTGTCCGGAAAACAGAGAAAATTCAGGGAATTCCAAGATGGAATTTTGGTGGACATCCTGGTCNAAATTGTAAGATTCTGTCCGGAAAACAGAGAAAATTCAGGGAATTCCAAGATGGAATTTTGGTGGACATCCTGGTCTTAAAACATGCATCAGCACCGCTAATGCTAGTATAACCTCCCTCCTTCCTTCAGTCGGTGTAACTCCTGTCTTGAGAAATTTTTGGCTACACNAAAACAGGCCAGGAAAAAATTGTAAGATTCTGTCCGGAAAACAGAGAAAATTCAGGGAATTCCAAGATGGAATTTTGGTGGACATCCTGGTCCAGTAAATCAATACACGAAACAGCCTTCACACAGAATGAATTACAAAATGTATTATAAGAATATTAATATGTTTTCAAGTACACTTTATTGTTTTGAAGACTACTTAAAACCTGAAATAATATCGAAGTGGATTTTAAATCACGAATGTGAGTCTTGATCGGAACCTATAAGTCTAGCTAGATTCATACCACATTGTTGATACTCAGATTTGTAGATAACTCTTTAGACGGATATATTCTTTATGTAATGTGGTGAAATATTATAAATTAAATATTTACAGACAGACACCCAACTGTAACAAACCTTGAAAGTAAACTAACAGAACATATTTTATCGTATGTATGTACAGTATATTGCTTCAGAAATGTTTAATTGGCCCAATGCTGTATTCACTAATTAGTAGAGATGCCATCTTTTCGCAAAAAAATATTGTGATTTGCTGTATTTCCAAAACACTGAAACTTAGATTCTCTTTCATAACTGGATGATTTTAATTGGTGCCGGCTTTTAACGTCTTATTATCGATGTTTACTCCTAGAGTAACGTAAATGTGATTGGCTTGGTCTAGTAAGAAATGTTTTTGTGTCAAGGTAAATGTCTGATAAACAAAGGAACGCTGAAGTTGCGCACATATGATATTGAACTGTGGGTTGCGCCTGATTCTGTTCACAACAATCAGGTGACCCCTACTCATTAGGCACTGAAAGCTTGCGTAAGACATCCTAAAATAAGTTTGCATTTTCAGAACATGTCTATTTTGTTTGACACACTGCACATTTGTAGGCCAGATATTTTGACAGACTGTTGACATAATTAAGTAATTGTTAAGTATATTAATGTAAATACTATTTATATTAAAGTAAATACAGATACAGTATTCAAACTAGACATCTCAAGTCGCGATATCACTTTGCGAGGATCATTATATTACTTTGTTTTAGTTTAAGAAGTGCAAGTAAATTATCGCTGGATCCATAGTCAGCACAAATAAGAAGTTGCTGATATAACCAATGAGTCTATTTTCCTCAACATGGGTGGAATAAATTTTTAAATTATTTCTTAAAAGCTGAGTTTGTAGGTAGGACTTGTGGTTTCGCTAAAAGCAATATCATTAGAGATGAAACCAGAAACATGCGACAGTAGTGAGACAATTACAATCACACACGTGCCTTACCCGGGACTTGAACCCAAAAAACATTGTACCATAAGATAGTGTGCAATAAACTGCATTACAAAGGTGAGATTAGAGCATCAACTTCGAATTTAATCAGTATAATGTTTTGAATGACAGGGTTCAATAACCTAAAATATTTACAGTGCCGTCATTTTGAAAATAAGTGACTGAGCCACTTAAAACACTTGAGTTTACATGGCCTACCATAGCGCTACTTGTGCGAAGAATGTAGTAAATATCCGTTGTTTAGTCCCTGAGATATGACATAAAACAACCATATTTTCCATGTGACGTTCTTCACAAATGGAGGACAAAAATGTTATGTATTAGCACATCCAACGATTGTATACTGCCAGTATACAAAGTAATGCTGAAATGATTGCATAAATTCATAGATATAGCACACGTACCAAAAATTAATTTACAGCCACCATTCTGAACATGTTTGTCACACTGAAAAAATACATATAGTTATATGTCCCACCACAATACCAATTCTTCGCCAAATTTTGGTACAAATGGGTTAATTGTTTTCCAAGATATGACAAAAAATTAATTTATATTGTGAGGCTAACTTACAAAATAGCAGAGAAATGAAACTCTGTATGGGCACATTTGATGGTTGTAATTGATACTGCCAGCATACAAAGTTAAGATGGAAATTGGTTTGTTAATAAAAGATACAAAGCTAAAATATTTATATAGACACCATTTTTAAAATAGGTGCGTGACCTACTTAAAACATAGCAGCTTACACCACCTGCTGCAGTGCAAACTATTTGCCCAATTTGGTTGGAATTGATCTAATGTTTCCCGACATATTACATTAAACTTTATTTATCCATGTGGCGCTATCTTACAAACTGGCTGACAAGTGGCCGTGTGGTGGCATATTGATGCTTGTGGTAGACACTTTCAGCATACACAATTTAGTCTAAATTAGCGAGTCAGTGAAGAGATTTCGGCGGCTCTTAACAGCAAGGTCTCCAGAACCAATGAGGGTGATTGAGGTGAGGATTTAGCGGCACCAGAATGAAGGGGGATCCCCGATAAAAGCTGCCGATCAACGGCATTATCCGGCATGATTCCCACTTGCGAAAATCCTGTGAAGACCTGGCCGGGGATTGAACCTGGTTCGCCTTGGTGGGAAGCTAGCAGGCTAACTGCTCTGCCACTGAGGCCCCAATAGAAATTAGTTAAATGGTGTAGTTGATATGCCAAATGGACCTTAAATATTTGTATGGCTGCCATTTTGAAAATAAGTATCTAAGCAAGTTCAATTACGTAGGTTTACCTGACCTGTCATAATATGACTTACATGCCAAATTGGGTGAGAATTGCTTTGATGGTTTTCGAAATATATCTTCCAAAATTGCAGTCTAACCGCAATGTCCACTTCAAAATTTAATGCGTACATGATGCTCTGCCAGTATACAAAATTTGGTTCAAATCGGTTGAAATGGTTTCCGAAATATGACATATCACCCTAAATAATAAAATGGCCCCCATTTTCAAAGTAAGTGCCTGGCATTGTTGAAAACTATAAAAGTCAGGTGTCTTTACTAAGTATGTACTGTATTTAAACCGAGTTTTGTTAAATTCGGTCGACGCGTTCAGAAATTGAAAAAAGAGGACGCACACGTATGCACGCACAGACATACACACACACACACACACACACAGACAGGAAAGTGATCCCATAAGCCTTTCTTTCCTTTGGAAAGTAGGCTGAACACAGTTAGACTTGCAGGTTCAATATTGTAAGTTTTCGAGTGTTACAATGAAGGATCACAGACATGTTGGATGAAGTGTAATACGTCATCCTTGATTGTGATATTTGGAAACCGCAGTCTTTGTATACACTATATTCAATTGTTAAATGTCACGCGATCTTTAATGGAAGACTAGGCTTAACCCCATACATATACACACACATGCATACATTCACACACAAATACAGGCCCATGCACAGGATATGAAAATGAGAGGTGGTGGTGTGGTAGGGACAACACTATGTTAACTTCGCTATCAGTATCAGTAGCACCTCGAACATGATTTTCTGGTAGAGCCCATTTATAAACCCCAAAACACTCATTATTTCAAAAAATTTCTCACTGCTCAAAATTTTTCTTTTCGTTAAGTTTCTACATTTCCCGCTTTATTCATTATCCCCACACCCCCTTAAAAATAAATTGAACTTTCCGATATTTTTCCAGAAATGTGAATGGTGGTCGCAACTTCCTCTGTTGAGAAATCTATTAACAAGTAAGCAAGTATAATCTTTTAACTGAATCCCAGTTGGGATTTAGGAAAAATCATCGTACAACTACCGCACTTCTGTTAGCCGTAGCCGTAGACGGACATCAGATACCAGCTGCTTGTTAAAATTAATTATTTGATTAATCTGCTAATGTTTAAATGAGTGGCGTAACTGTCTGGCGTACATAAATGTGAATACATTACCTTGTTTTCCATACATGAGCAGCGCTGTACATTAATAGTACTCGCACTCACAATCTTAAATAAATGCAGTCTTTAGGGGAAAAAAAGGCAATCTTCGTAATTTTTGGCTGCACCAAAGTGCCTACATATAAGTTTTTATTGCATTAGCACTTTAGGTAATGTGTGGGTATGAACTGATGCAGTGTTTCTTCTCTTCTGCTATAGAAACGTTTATGCCTTCTGTTGTGCCCATGGGTATAACAGAAGGTAGCAGAAATTGGGTATCATGTAGGGCCGGCTTTAGCAACCAACGTGGTGTCCTCGCACCATGCTCCTCGTTGCCGACTGGTTTGGAAGGGAACTGAGCCTGTGGAGGATTAGATTGTTCCACTCCTCCCGCCGTCTATTCCCCTTCAGCGTGCTCGTCATGAGAACAATGCCTGATCGTTAACTTCTCCATGTGCTCTCAGCTGATTGAGAATGCGCGACACGTTCAAAATTCAGCTTGCATTCAGTCTCATGTTATTTTCTTTTACAGAGAGTTTGAAAGTTTGGAGTCGGATTGCATTTGGTATAGGCTTACAATAATTGTATACAGTAATTTGTAATGGTGTATTCTTTACTTAGGCTATGTAATGTTCCGGCCTCGTTACTTTAATCGTTATTTAGTATATTGCCGCCTCACCGTTGGGTTCCATGTTGTAATGTTGCCGCGGCTCGTTAAACCATATTTATAATATCGAGCCCATCAGTTGTGCGCCATCTTGTAACGTTGCGGACTTATTACACTGCCGAATGTTTACGTTTCCACGGCTTGCCCTCGACTAGATCAGAATGTAGAATACGAGACTCAGTAAATTGGACGCTAGTTACTTAAGAAAGAAGTTCCAGAGTATTTTGTTCTATATATTTTATTTATCATTGAAGTTTCACAGTTCCCAGATGTAGTTCCAGTTTGCAGAGTACAAACTTTCACAATTAATTATACCAGTGCAGAAAACAGCGCCATAGTCGTTTACAGTTTATTATTACGCAAACTTGCGTCGCAAGACTAAGTTACGAAGGCAGGAGGGATGTTCATTCCCTCCTGGGANTTGAAGTTTCACAGTTCCCAGATGTAGTTCCAGTTTGCAGAGTACAAACTTTCACAATTAATTATACCAGTGCAGAAAACAGCGCCACAGTCGTTTACAGTTTATTATTACGCAAACTTGCGTCGCAAGACTAAGTTACGAAGGCAGGAGGGATGTTCATTCCCTCCTGGGACCCTAACGACCCACGCCCTTTTGGACTGGCGCGTCTTCTCACGCCCTATGCGTCTTCTTCGACGGTTGGTTACTTTGTTCCTCAAGGCGATAGGCACCACCAGTATATATTAGACAGGCCTATCCCCCCCTTCTTCTAAGATAAGCACATGGCATCCAGCATCTGCCAGTAGCGTCATCCAAAACTACGCTGTGTCCTGAACTCACAACATGTTATTGTACCCACAACTGCGTCACAGGAAACTAAAACTGTTGACACCGTCCACTTCCAGAGAACCGAACGTCACGTCGCAGCCGGAAAGTTTCTGTATAATGCTGACGCATAACCAAAACAACAACTTTCGAAACTAGACGGTAAACAGACTCCTGTTACAACGTAAACAGCAGATGTCCATCCGATAACCTACAAAAGCACACGTCTGCTCGATAAACAAACTATCATGGGAAACGAACCACCGCGGCTTTAACTTTAAACCTGATAAAATATTACGAAGCTTTCCAAAGCTAAATACACACAAAAGAATTTTACACCTGTGTCCCGAAAAATTAAGAATATTGCGTCATTACAGCTAGTTGAGTTGAAATGTTTTATTTACAGTAATACAAATATAGTAATATTATTTTTTTTTTTTAGAAATTTTCATTTTTAATGTGTAAATCTTTATTCACAGGTATTGTACAGCTTTAATTATTCTCAACATAAAGTTTAATAAGTTTAGAATGTGTATTTTATTGCTGTACATGTCAGTTCCTCATCTACTGAAATCCTAAATGTATAGAAATTTAACAGTTTCCTGAAAAATGGTAGTTAGAGAATTCACTGTAATTATGTCTGTAAATTTTTAAATNTGTATAGAAATTTAACAGTTTCCTGAAAAATGGTAGTTAGAGAATTCACTGTAATTATGTCTGTAAATTTTTAAATTATATAATGCACATCCATTTTAGTTGTAAAAATGATAATTTATTGGTCTGAAATTAGTTACTAATTATTGAAAATATTTTTGAACATTATTACTCATCTGTTATTACATATACCATAGAAATTATTGCTTAATGTTTTTTCGCAACATGTGATAATATTGATAGTGTCTGTACTTCTTCTTAATGAACTGTACTCGTTGTACAGTTGCGTGCAGTGTTGCTTTGGAAAGCAGTCTACTTATGCCTTAAGTGCTTGTGGTGGAATGTTTATTGAGGATCACATTGTTTGGAAAAACAAATATTGTCACCAAATCTAGCCGCAGTAGTGAAGCAGTTTTCAAGAGGTTGAGTGCATTGCAAGAACCTCAAGTTGTGGACTGCCACAGATGCTGTTACCATTTTGCGAAACTGCTGCAGGAATATCACTATTGAAATATTTGATTTAGAGGGCGCTAAATTGCCAAGGTCCGTAGTACCTATGGGGATGATTGAAGAGGAGATGGAACATCGACGAAATGCATGGCAAGAAAATGAGATTACTAACTGGCCAGCAGCACTGTTCTCCATGCTTTGTACTTGCGCAAATATGGGTTTAGCTCTGTGTGGCATGGAGTCAGTTTTGCCATGTTGGGAGGCAAGTTCTCTGACCACTGTACAAATGTGGATCCATCACTTTATTGAGTTATAAAAAAATACAAACTTACTTTTCTAGCATCTCAGTTTTTACACAGCTTCTCTCCATGGCAATGTATTTTAATTGTGATTTCTGAGGTAGTGACGTGTTTAGCTCTCTGCATGGTCATGTATGAATTTGGTTTGGAGTGTGTGTAAATGAGTAGTACAAGGAGTGGCGACGTGTTGGTTCCCCGCAGGTGTCGGCCTCCGGGATGTGGTGCGGCGGCACCCCTCGAAGAGGATAGCCGCCGCCGGGGGAGGGAACAGCCAGGCACGCAGGATCGTGGGCGAGCCCGGCACGGACGTGTCAGTCGAGGTGCCCGTAGGGGTGTCTGTCATAGATGACTTTGGCAGGATCNCGTGGGCGAGCCCGGCACGGACGTGTCAGTCGAGGTGCCCGTAGGGGTGTCTGTCATAGATGACTTTGGCAGGATCCTAGGTGGGTGTCTCTTACTTGCGTACCAAACTGAACTGTATCTTGTCTTCATGTGAATGTCACATGTTAACTCTTATGAGTTCAAGACATGAAATAATTTGTTCGCCGTATCAAGTACTTGATAGTAGCAGTCTATATTGAAGCTGTGTGTGTGCACTGTGTGTGTGTGCGTGCACGCAGAACTGGAGTTACTTTTTTTTTATATAAAAAACCATTTTTACAGTCAGGTTTTCTTTTCTCTTCAAATATGTATTGTGCTTTTTCGGCATGGTGATTGTGTGAGCTTTTTGCTGAAGTTGAAATGTTTATTCAGTTAGTGAAGTTCAGCTTGCACTGCCACCAACTGCATGCTTAGTGATAGCTTTGTTGTTGAAGTGCTAGTGGCTAAGTGTGCAGGCTGGCATCCTCATGGCAATGTGGGACGAGCACATCAACCCCAGTCGATAAGTGACCATTGCTTCATGCTGTTCCTCACTAGTGGCAGCCCACCAGTGAAAGTCTCAATGGAAATGCTTTCGTAATAGACTATGCTGTAAGCCGAGCACTGCCATTAATATTACGTGGCATTTGNTAATAGACTATGCTGTAAGCCGAGCACTGCCATTAATATTACGTGGCATTTGAAATGTTTATTTGTCAAGAAGGCACAAATTTCTTCATTTCAGAACAAATAGTGCAGTTACATGTTCAGTTTACAAAGGTTTCAAAACAACATTGCCGTTTTATTAAAGATTTCGTAAGTTTTTTTNAGTGCAGTTACATGTTCAGTTTACAAAGGTTTCAAAACAACATTGCCGTTTTATTAAAGATTTCGTAAGTTTTTTTTAAATAATTTGTGCTTCTGCCTAATATGTGAAATATTAAAAATAAAAAAATGGTCACTTTATGTAAAAAANTTTTTTTAAATAATTTGTGCTTCTGCCTAATATGTGAAATATTAAAAATAAAAAAATGGTCACTTTATGTAAAAAAAAATATATATCATGTTTCTAATTTGTAAGTAAATTGTAACAATTTGAACTTGCTGTAAATAAAACACAAACAAAAAATCATAAAAATAAAAAATAAAAATAAATTTTTTTAAAAAGGTGGGGGGAAATGTTTATGCTGGTCTAAAATGGAGTTTGGAATCCTAGCTAGTTGCATCTGGTGACAGTTACTTTACAATTATAGTGTGGCGCTGTTGTTTCCCAGGGGCGTTCTGTGTTTTTTAACGTAAAGTCGGTTGCCGCAGTGTGTATTGTGGCAGTAATCTGTGTTCATGCGAGATGGTACGTGCTGTTCATGGTAAAGTGAACACTTTTGAAACAAACCTTTGAAAGAAAAACCACAACTCGTCATGCAAGCTTCCAGTTGACTTGGCATCAAATTAATAAAACTAGTTTGTAAAACTTTATGCTGTGTTGTGAGAGTGGTGGTAAAATTTTTGGTCACTGAAGATAGTGTTTCGTGTTTTATAGACTGTAGAATATGGATTTGCATATCAGCGACACATTCACATTCATAACAGTTCTACTGTTTGACTTGGATGGTGCATGAATAAAGTTTATCAGGTGTATGGGAGTATTACTTATATATATTGCAGGATACAAAATGGGAAGGAAAAGTAGATCCTAAGCAGGGCTTTCAAAAGTGCTCAATCAACCGTGAACAGCATATATCGTAGTGACTCTCAAAATTTCCTTTATCGTGAACTGCTAAGTGTAGACTCAAAACTTGGACCACTTTTTCTGCATCTCTTCCAAAAACGTAGGAATAATTATTTATCCATACATTAAAATGNGACTCAAAACTTGGACCACTTTTTCTGCATCTCTTCCAAAAACGTAGGAATAATTATTTATCCATACATTAAAATGAATTACCACCATGAAAATTTAGCATTATCATCATAAAAATTTCTTAAAAATTGTATAAACGTTTAAATAAATTTAATTAAATGAATCATAAAATGTATTTAGCGAACTTCGTAGCGCCAAGCCGTGGACCACCAGTGGTTCAGACCACAGTTTGAGAACCACTGCTGTATTGAGGCGTGCAGTACTTGATGTCGGAGGCTCTGGCGATGATGTAAGGAATGTTGTTTTGGGGCCCAGGAGAGCTGAATGTGGAGGGCAGCAGTGTGCTGGTGGCGAGGGGTGGCCCAGGAGGATCCCCCACCAACCAGTACAACGNGAGCTGAATGTGGAGGGCAGCAGTGTGCTGGTGGCGAGGGGTGGCCCAGGAGGATCCCCCACCAACCAGTACAACGGGGGGCGTGGCCAGGCCCACAGCGTCACCCTCGACCTGAAGCTGATTGCGGACGTGGGGCTGGTGGGCTTCCCCAACGCGGGCAAGTCCACGCTGCTCAAGGCCATCTCCCGAGCCAGGCCCAAGATTGCCTCGTACCCCTGTGAGTAGTCCTTTCTTCCTTTCACTTCACTGAGCAGGTTGGAGGCCATGCACCATACGTGGAGACTAGGGTAGGTCGCTTCTGATTGTTGGTTCTCAATTTCACCGANAGCAGGTTGGAGGCCATGCACCATACGTGGAGACTAGGGTAGGTCGCTTCTGATTGTTGGTTCTCAATTTCACCGGTTCTCAAGCATGAGAACCAGAACTGAGACTTTACTCTACTCGTGGTTTTTAAGGATTGATACAGTAAACACTGTCACTTAAAGAATATCTATCNCAGAACTGAGACTTTACTCTACTCGTGGTTTTTAAGGATTGATACAGTAAACACTGTCACTTAAAGAATATCTATCCTTTATACAGTGGTCTGTGTAGCAAAACACTAGCTACATTGAGTGAGAGTATAGGTTTGCGAGTGGGAACGTAGGTAGGTGGCTCTGACTTGGTCACAGTGCGCTAGTAACCATTGCCAGTGTGACCTTGTAATGGGAGCAATGTATTGTCATATCTCATGTGAATCTGGTGTTACGGTTGTTGGCAGTCACGACAGTGCGGCCGAGCGTAGGGGTGCTGGAGTATGGAGACCTGCGTCAGGTGATGATGGCAGATCTGCCTGGACTGATAGAAGGTGCACATGCCAACGTGGGGATGGGACACAGGTTCCTGAAGCACGTGGAGCGCACCAAGATGCTGCTGTTGGTGGTGGATGCCCTGGGGTTCCGTTTGAGTGCGCGGCATCGCCACCGTAGCTGCCTCGAGACAATCATTCTTCTCAACAAGGTGAGACTCTGCCCCAGTATGCTGCAGGGCAATACTTTGGTACTTTCCAGTAAGGTGTTCTCAGTTTGAGAAATAGTGCCAGCTATAGCATTATTCATTGTGTCTACTTTTGCAGAGCTCAGTTTAGAATGGGACGTGTAATTTCAAGGTGTTAAGCCTGGTTGCACCATTAACTGCCCTGAACCGAGATATTAAAAATTCTTGGTTCAAACATGATCNTTCAAGGTGTTAAGCCTGGTTGCACCATTAACTGCCCTGAACCGAGATATTAAAAATTCTTGGTTCAAACATGATTTTCACTTGGATCTTAGTTCCAATGTATGAGTGTGGCACCAATGCAACTGGCCGAGTTCCAATCGTAGATCTCCTAATCTTGGTTCGGAAGTATGACTGGAATGAAACACTGTTTGTGATTGGCTCGCATTTCATGAAGTCATGACATGATGCAACTGTTTGTTTTGAAGTTGGGAGACAATTAATGAGTTTATGTGGACAAGACTAGGATTTTTTACTAGGGATGGGTCAAGTATGCATTTTTCCAGATTTCGATTCCTCATTTTTCATCCTTGATTCCCGATTCTGGGTATTTCGATTATTAAAATTAGCATGTGCAATAAGTCAAATCCAAATGAAAATATTGTAATGCATTGTTGTATTAGCACAAATGTACAGGTTCATTTTTTAAATTTAAGTACACTATATAAAATTTACTTTGAAAAGAAAATCTGTTGCTGAGTTGTTTTCCCCCACTTGTAGGTTATGTTTTGAAACGTGTACCTTGGTTCATGTTTTCTTCAACTTCTTATCCCATCTTGCTAGCTCTATGCAATTTATTNTTCAAGGTGTTAAGCCTGGTTGCACCATTAACTGCCCTGAACCGAGATATTAAAAATTCTTGGTTCAAACATGATCTTCGCTTGGATCTTAGTTCCAATGTATGAGTGTGGCACCAATGCAGCTGGCCGAGTTCCAATCGTAGATCTCCTAATCTTGGTTCGGAAGTATGACTGGGATGAAACACTGTTTGTGATTGGCTCGCAAATGAGTTTATGTGGACAAGACTAGGATTTTTTACTAGGGATGGGTCAAGTATGCATTTTTCCAGATTTCGATTCCTCATTTTTCATCCTTGATTCCCGATTCTGGGTATTTTGATTATTAAAATTAGCATGTGCAATAAGTCAAATCCAAATGAAAATATTGTAATGCATTGTTGTATTAGCACAAATGTACAGGTTCATTTTTTAAATTTAAGTACACTATATCAAATTTACTTTGAAAAGAAAATCTGTTGCTGAGTTGTTTTCCCCCACTTGTAGGTGATGTTTTGAAACGTGTACCTTGGTTCATGTTTTCTTCAACTTCTTATCCCATCTTGCTAGCTCTATGCAATTTATTTATTTAAAGCACTTATGTTTTCAACCTGCACCAGATTTCAAACAAGTGCTTATTACCTTAGATGGGTCATGTTGAAAGGTTGCAATTTTATTTGTAAAATTACAAATATTTTATATATTTTTAACTTACTACAGCTTTTTTTAAATATATGCATATTTCACATGCATGTACAAAGCCAACTATGTAAAGGAACCCTAAAACTTAGTTAAATATGTAAATGAAACGCATCACGAAAAAAGCCGCCAATAAT
>NQII01002304.1:314739-332299 GCA_002778355.1 Clitarchus hookeri
TGTAAACATGTCATAGATGTGGACTGCATAGCCACGCCAATGACCTTGCTGACACTTGTGGCATTGAAACGTGTCTGCCGGCGCTAGTGTTGTTGAGAAAGGGACAGCGTCCACACCTCTTTGTAATACACAAAAAAATGTTTGTTTTAATTTTACGTCAATAGAAACACCATAATTCTAACGTGAAATAAATAAAATTAAACCCGATGTGTTAGCTACAAGCATAATTTACATATTAATGAGAATTTCATAGTTACCAATGGTATTAATTTCAGTAAATGGTGGTGAAAAATGCTTTATTAAGAGTTTGGCCGAGATAAAATTTACATTTGGTTGTATAGAGTATTTTGCTATGCGGAATATTCAAGGAAGGTTTTGCAGTATAGTGTAATCTACAGTGCATTGTTTTATGCCGAATCATTTACTCAGAGAATCGAAGAATCGAATCAACCCATCCCTATTTTTTTACTATATAATCTGGTTGAATGCACAGCAAAATTTCCTTTGAAATTTTTTGTTTGATTACGAACACTTACATATGGTGCAATGTTTTATCTGTTTTAAGTAGTAAAATAGTTATTGTATGAATTTTAATGAATAATCTTTAAGCATGTATAATTTTATTTATTTATAAAAAAAAAGGGTGTCCACTAAAATTCCATCATGGAATTCCCTGTTTTCCAGGCTGAATCGTGCCATTTTCCCAGACCTATTTTTAGGACAGAAAACTTCAAATAACATATTTTTCCACTGCTGACAGAACAAATATGCTATCAGTTACGTTGAATTTAACTACATTGCAACAGACCNTCATGGAATTCCCTGTTTTCCAGGCTGAATCGTGCCATTTTCCCAGACCTATTTTTAGGACAGAAAACTTCAAATATCATATTTTTCCACTGCTGACAGAACAAATATGCTATCAGTTACGTTGAATTTAACTACATTGCAACAGACCAAGCAAGCAAGCAGGGCCAACGTTTTATTCAGCTCATTGATATTTCTCGCGATACACGCTTTTACCATCACACGATTGCCCATTACAAACACACAAATACTTTATTTTGTACGTATAGACCCTAGTCACCTGGTAAAGATGCATTGTTGCCATTTAACAAACTTAAAAATTGAAATTTTAAAATGCCTGCAATTGTAATTACATTATCTTGTATTTACACAACTAACAACTTTTGCTGAGTAGTAATTATTTACAATTTGCCTGGCCCAGGTAAAAATTCCTTTACTTTTCCCTGTCACATGAAATTCCCTGACTTTTTCCTTGTGGGTGGAAACCCTGCACTATCTGTTGTATTTTCGAACTACATTTGTCGGCGATGGCTGCTCCGTCACAAGCAAAAATTTTGACTTGAAGTCACTTTTAGACGTAGCTCATGCGGGAAAATTAGCACAGTTTCTGATATTCTTGATTCTTATTCCAGTTTTCCATTGTGTCTGCTTGGAGAACAATACTCCTTTAAGTAAAGAAAATCATACATTTTTAAACCTTTGTTATGTGTGTCAATTTATGTTTTACAACAGTAGTTAACCAAATTCATATACTGTATTAACAGTTTGAATATTACAAAGTTTCTTTGTGGTAAATGAATAGATATATTTAACAGTGATTTTAGACACTACTCTAAAATCTTGGATCAAGGTTTTAAACCACCATATTCGGCAGTTTAAAAAAAAGTTCATCTCGATATTTAGTCATGCTCTGAACTTGAATGGTGCAAAAGTATTTGGTGACATTCTTTTTACGATTGAGCGATGAACTTAAATGGTGCAACTGGCTATTAATAATTTTGCTACAACATTTAATTTCAAGTCAGAGATATAGGTAAACTCATGTGATAGTCTGGTAAGTTTTTACCCAGCAGATACAACAGGCCTGAAAAATAATTGCATTTTCTGATGTCCCAAATATTGGCCCAAGTTTGTACTTATTTATAAATCCTGTTTTGTAAATCTTTGCTAAAACCTTAAGAGTACTGATCTACTGTAATCTGTGCCTTCAGGGTAGCAGAAACTGTGACCATAAGGTCTACATGGTTTAAACTCAAATTCCAAGAAGATAGTAGTATATGTTTTTTTATGTAAACAGTTTGCATTGAATTTACAACTAACTTATTTGATCTCATGTAACGTTTATACAGTGTGAATTACCCCCATTTTAAAATTGTATGCCTTTCTTTGTAAAATTTTGTTCTGGGCCCCTTTTAAGTTTAAGCAGGGTGTTTCACATTCATACAACATACCAGTTGAATTAGTCGCTACCATTAATTTGTATGTTATCCAACTTCCAGACTACTTTTATGAAAAACTGAACGTTGTAGTAGTGTGTTGTGCAGACTCACATTTAGGGGGACCTGGGTTCAATTCCTGGCCCAGCCATCCTGATTTCAATGGTTTCCTGAAATCACTCAAAGTGAGTGCTGGGGTGGTTCGTTACTGAAGGCCAAGGTAGACTCCTTCCCCGTCTCTCCTCATAGAACTTGTGCCATCTCAAATGACTTCACTGTCTGTAGATGCTGTTGGCACAATGTTTCACCCACGTGTCTGCATTGCGAGTCAGTTCTCAGACTGTAATATTTGAAATTTTTGTTTGCCTAGCTCTTGAATTCTTGTGCATATTAGAATACAGATACAATTTCAGGCATTGTTAAAGGTTAAACGACATTAGCTCATTGCATCGGCGCATTCAGTGTTGTGTTTATTTTTGTTTGGGTTCTTCATAGTCCATAGATAGGCACATAAGGAAGGTGTCGTGTTGTACAACCTTCGCAGTCTATCTCCAAACGACTGGAATGAAACTGCACAGCATTTTTCCAATAATTACATTTATCGCAAGTGCATGTTAAAACCGTATCCAATGTTTATTTTATTTGTTTATATCCTTTGTCTTCTGGTGCAGTTTTTCATAACAAAATGT
This sequence comes from Clitarchus hookeri, assembly GCA_002778355.1. NCBI lineage: Eukaryota > Metazoa > Arthropoda > Insecta > Phasmatodea > Phasmatidae > Clitarchus > Clitarchus hookeri. The sequence goes on from NQII01002304.1 coordinate 317,672, forward strand.
AATATTGGTTCCATTGAATTTGACATATTTACAGTTTTGCGTAACAAAATTATAGGGTCTCTACTCATATTGACCAATTTAGTTTGTAAAGTAGCTGAATAGCACTGTACCAAAATAGTGTGGTTTTGCATTGTTCGTATAGGGATAATACTGTGGAGGTAACAGCTTCTTACCTCCGTAGAAGGTAACAGCTTCTTACCTCCGTAGACAACACCACAGCCGTATAGAATACATTCTATGTACATCAATTACATCCCCTAGCCTAGGCTTGCCTGGTTACATCTGCATCCATCCTGTTATTAAAATTATACTCTCACTACATGCAAGATTAACANTAGCCTAGGCTTGCCTGGTTACATCTGCATCCATCCTGTTATTAAAATTATACTCTCACTACATGCAAGATTAACACGAACCCAATCACATTATTCATGCCACGCGTCATTCCAAGTGCAAACCAAGGAATTTTTGGGGAAGTAAATGTGTTAATAATATACAAGTTTGTGGTCCAATGTGTATGAAACAAAAAAATTTCAAGACTTCACTAGCCGTAAATTTACATATTATAAACCAAATGCAATGTTAAGCCGTATAACTATTCTCATTAATTTGCTGGCAACTTAACTGGCAGCCTGCATGCCAGTGTTCACTGCAGTATGCGTGCAAAAGTTTTCACTTTGCTGTTCTGTGACTATTTCACTAACTAAATCAGTCAATAAGGGTAGCAGGTCTTTACGTCAGCGTTTAAGCCTGTCGTAAGATCGTGGTCAGTGAGAGTTGCATGTTGCTTGCAGGAACTGGAGCTGTACAAAGAGGATCTGCTGCTCAAGCCGGCCGTGCTCGTCGTCAATAAGTTGGACCTGCCTGGGGCTGACGTCATTTTCCGCCACATCAAGGATGTCCTCCCCAACCTCTCCGGTGAGTCTGCGTCGTAGCTCGGCTCCTGTCTTGTGGCACGTGCACGCAAGGAGGACAGCACGTTGAGATTTATACCTGTCCCCACCAGTAAGACAGGCATTAAAGTTACAACTCTGACTGCAATGGCAAAATGCTGCTGTCCTACAAAAATCTGTGGCCTTTTCCTAATTGTTGTGAATTTTTTGTGACTTAGCAAAAGGCCTACCCTCCTAATTTCCATGAACCAGTAGACACCCTATTATGACCTATCACTGATGATACGTGCGTAGTTAAACTCTTGTTAAGATTTTACAAAACAGAAAATACAGTCTTGTGAAATTCCACCCTTCCGTCAGCATATTAGTACATGAGTATTTTAAATTTGGAGGCGTTAAATTACAGTGGACCCTTGAGCAGCAAATGCATGTGCCAAAATGCCAGTGCAGTACCTATTGTAAATCATGTCCACAGTTAGTGGTCCCGGCAAAATTCCTATATAAAATAACAACATTACCCGATTTCATTATAAAAATATTTTCATTCCATCAAATAAATTTTATAGTAAAAATGCTGGTGTTATTATGACATGAATCTCCAGTTTTTGTAACAATTTCAATCAAACCTAAGTTGTTATTCATTAACTTAAATTAGTACATATTCCCATGAAAACATTAGAAAGTATTTAACAATGATGATCAAAAGATTATCTGACATGTAATTAAAGCACAATTGTCACAGTCAATTTTGTGTGATCAGTATTTTACTTTGTCGAGACATTAAAACTGCTTAAGAACACTCACTAGCATTTGTTTTTTTGCAAGAATTTTACACCACCCACTTACAGCTTCTGTTCATGNAACTGCTTAAGAACACTCACTAGCATTTGTTTTTTTGCAAGAATTTTACACCACCCACTTACAGCTTCTGTTCATGTGTGGGGAACAAAATTTTAACTAGAACAAAGACACACTATCCCCTTTAATCAGTTGTTACATCTCCCAGATTCACCATATACTGACCTTCGACAGAGTATTTCAATTTTTTTTCCTATTTCCTACACTTGGTGTATTTTTGGGTATGTGACTCCCTTATTGTTTCTGCATAAACCAGTTACCCACCATCTATAAAATATAGTACCAATGAGAAAAAAATAAAATAATAAAACTGAGGTTAAAGTAAAACAGCAATGACAAAATGCCTGTTCACTGCTAAACATCACTCCAACACAAATTCACAACCTAACCACAACAACCAGTAAAGATGTTGTTATAGATAAAATAAAGATACTCCTTATATACAGTGGAAGTTCTATCCATCCAATTTCAGGGGACTGACATAAAAATTCTATAGATGCAGACATTCTGTAGATGTACTAAAAAAAAAAAAAAAACCCCTACCTCATTCAACTTTATGTTGAACACTTTGATAGACCTATGTTAGGCATTTGTCAAGTTTAACTAAAATAAAACAATGCAAACGGAAATATTAAAGAAAACATTCATAATACAGTAGAACCCTGTGTTACATTTATACATATATGCACTCGTAATTTTCATGAAATAATATTCAAGTGAAAAACTTGCCAACGTTGGCAACATTGCATCACAATTCGATATATCGAAAATATTGCACCGCGGTTTCTTGTGTTTGCTCTGCTAGTCGTTACCAACATGGCTGCCGCAGTAAACAATGCAATTGCTTGCTGAACGTCTAATAAAATGTACAGTACATATATCATACATATATATACTGTATTTCCACATATTTTTTTTTGTATTTAGAACTTTCTAAATACATGATGTGTAATCTGAGACGTCTATTGTTATTATTTTTTGTTACAAAGTAATAATAGTTAAGTGCGACATTGCGACAAAATCAACAATAGGTTATTTCGGAAGTGGTAAATTACATAAATAGGACTAAACGCAGGCCAGTGAGACGTAAGCGAAAACAATGTGTGTTGAAAATTTATTTTATTTGTCCTCATTAGTGTTACTTGTGCGTGCGTACATGATGTACTGTACCGTCTTCACATGCCTTGGTGACTACAGTTGATACTTATACTGTTTTGTTAACACTTCTTTGTTTGATGATTGGAGCATGTAATTTTCGGCGATGCTACAGAAATTTTTGTTCAATCGATGCAACAAAAATTAAATTTTGAGTTGGGCAAAAACTGACTTTTTTTTTTTTTTTTTAGCATTATTTACGTAGGAATTTTGTCGGGGCCACAGAAAGTTTTCTGTGGACACGGGGACTTTCGATCCATCTGTGCTCGATGGATTGAGTTTCCACTGTAGTATAAATGTTTCCACAAAGTTTCTAATTGTAGAGCTGTTATTTTTTCTAGAAGGGAAGTGGCAGAAATCGCTTTTGTTTCTTTTTTCTTGACGATGTGAAGAGTGCTGCCAACACATATGTGCATTTTCGCACACACTTCCTTCCAATGTAGTTGTTTTGTATGCGCCCTCGCAATGTTTACACAACAGTATTTTCATTCTGTTCAGGTTATCAAACATTTAGAAACCTTCACTTCAAAACTCCTGCCCACTATAAAAAACATCTACTTAATTACTACATAATTTTTGGCACTTTTAACCAATTTTTCAATGCAAGTAGATGACGAAAATTAGTATCCTCGATCGTTTTTCATCAACCTAACCACTCACAGAACACGAGTAAATTCGGGAGTATTTTGAAATGCCACGTGAATATTTAGTGCATAATTATTTCATTGTCCTAAAAAAAATAATTGCTTGTGTTGTCTTTATTACTTTTGTAATATCACCATTTTTGGTTAGAATTGTCCTTTTAATAATTAAAAAAAATAGGTTATCTGCGCTGTTGCATGTGAACGAGCGCTTAGTGATTCGGGTCGATAAATTGAATTGTACTACAGCGATAATCTTTCGACGTTGCTACTGATGTTCATATTTATAAATCGTTCTCATTGGAGACTAAAACTTTGTTTACACTTGCGGAGTCAACTACCGCAAAACTGTTTTTCAGCGCATATGTGAAATAAATGCAAGATATTGCTGTATCATTCATTAAAAATAAAATGGCAACAATAATTTTTTGTAAAAGTTTTAATGGTAAAAGAAGCTTGGCATTGTTGTTTTGGAAACATCGTAATGCGCAATTTTGTTGCTGTTTCGTTAATATAGGAATTATTGCAGAATTTTTCAAATAAACATCATTTATCCATATTTTGTATTATTTTGTGTTTTGCAGTTCGTGAAAATCTTCAAGGTCCCACAGATATTGCATTGATCAGAATATTTTTTGACCCCTTCACTTACTATTTTAAACTGGTTGTTTTTGCAAATGTCCACCCTCTGTCTCATGACTTATCAAGATCATGACAGTCAGTGAGTTGCAATTTGACGTATACGAAACAAACAACGTGCCATTTACAAAGTCATGTATCTGCTGATGCATAAACGAACAAAAATCAATATTACGTTGGCTCTTCTGAGTGCACTGCAGACACACATCAGACAAGCAGAAAATACGTGGAAAAGAAAGAGCTCCCAGATTAATTAAGACATTTTATATGGTTACAAAACAGCGGTTGTTAGTGATGTGAACTAAGTATCTTGTATTTCCGTGTAAAGTGATTTTGATTACTAGTCATTTCTATTGGGTCGGTAATCATTACGTCTATGTCCATTACACGCCATGTTGTTCTTGCGCAAACCTATTTCCTTGTTTTAGTGTTGTTACTATACTGTATTAATGAAACGAAGAAAATGGGACACGTGTGGGTAGTTTTTAAGCATTTCTTATGTTATTCCATGCCACATATTTCCAACTCGAACTGTTCAGTATCAGTAATAGCAGAATTACTGATTTGTAATAGTCGTTGGAGTTGTTGGCGAATGAAAGTGCATTGTCAAGCAAGTTCCCTGAATTACTTTTATTTCCAGTCTGAACATATTAGCTGTAACATCCACATTGTAATAAGAACAATAATTACCATCTCGCAAATGTTAACCCAAATTCGTTGTCTCTGGTAAATTTAAAAAAAGAGTTAGCTAATATTTAATTTTTGCAATGTTTTATATTTTTACTTTTATGAACTATGAATTTTAGACAGTGTCTCAGTTTATAAATATCTGAAAATTTGTTTAGCATTACAGTGCAATGGCGCTTGACACACCAGCTGATGGCTAAAGGATGTATAAATTTAAAGTAAACATTTGATGTTATACTTTCGTCTAACTGTCAAAATCTTGTCAAGTTACGAGACAGAGAGTAATAACGTGATGAAAGGTTTGAGAAATTTCCCAACAACAAGGGGGCGAAGTTTGACGCTTCCATCTTGAATGCAGAATAAAANATGACATTTCTCGCCATTATAACCCAAGGTTTTGTTTGGCAAGAGATTGAAGAAAATTCATGCGTCATATACATGTTGAAAATGTCCTCCAGTTTGTACTCGATTATTGGCATCACTCAATCTTGTACCTTTTCCTTATCAACTGCTGCACTTTTATCACATACCGTTTTAGTTACTAGGTTATTTCTACCCTTAAAGTGTTGCAGCCACCCAGAATTAAATTTGAAGTGAGATATAGCGAATTTTAATGCAGTGTTGCCTGCTTTTTCATGGTGTTTCATGGTACCACTTCCATGGCGACATGTGTGGGACCACGGAGTCTTTTTCGATCCTAAGTGCACTATCTGCAATAATTTTGTCACGATTTTTATTCATTGTGGACAGTGACGACAAAGGAAGATTTAACTGCGTTGCTATTTCTGTTTTAGTTATCTTCCCGCTATCCACTTCATTTATGATTTTGAGTTTTCCTTTCAATGTAAACTAGTGTCGTTTGCACTGCATGTAGAAATATCACAAACCAAAATCACTATTTTATTAACTTTGCATGCGTAATTACATTCATCAGCAAGAGAAACGGCGGCAAAGTCATAGGTATTCACTGAAGCCGACTCCACAAAGCAAAATGTACTCGTTGACTAATCAATACTACGGGAATTTGGTCCGTTACTCGCTTTAATGTGCTAGAACACAATTACTATTCAACTTTGTTTGCGCACAGAAGAGGTTACGGAAGGTGGCCACACACCAAATACATGCAGTCAGCATCTTTAGTTATAGATTGACACTATAGAGGCACGAGATTTTTTTCACACTGCACATAGTGCTGTTTGTATTGTATAAAACTATGGTGCCATGATTATGTCAATTTTAGTGGTTACATTTTTTGATGGTATTAAACATCCAAATTAAATACAAATTGTTTTCTGCCGGACATAAACTGACTACGCATTACATATTAGCAGTATTTCATACAAAACTAATTACGTAGCATTAAAATGCCTGGTATATTTTCAGGGATCACAAAATTGCTTTGTATAAAGAGGAACTTCATTATGACCGGGTTTGTACTTACAAGATTCAACTGTATACTTGACCACTACTTGTCGCCAAGAATTTTGTGTGAGCATTGAGCAACTTGGCTTACCAAGTGTATAGTTCAGTTTCAGTAACTTCTTGCGAGGATATCGGAGGAGTCGTATAATTTTATTTCTATAGACATGCTTCTTTTGCCCTGATATACTGTAAGGGTCTATTACACACTTTTTTGTCTAATAATGTGTAAGCACTGAGTCTGATATCAGCGTAACTCGCGACAGGCGTAAGTGTATGGGTATATCAGAGGACGTAATTTTGAATGATTAATAATTGAAGACGGAGAAGTAATAAATAATCACCATATTTATTAGTTTGTATCAAAACCACTTAAGGGAAATATCAATAATCACTTCAGTACTTTAATCACACATTTGCCATGCGAGCATTGTGTTGCAAATGTGGCTGTAGATGGAAAATATGCAGCCTGGAATGCATAAACTTCGGCTGGCATCTATCTAGTTACCTAGCAACCAGCTTGGCATCCTGGCACCCTCCCTCTGGATGCCGATTGGTTTGGAAGTGGAGGCATACATTGTTTCACTCCTCCCACCACTGAAACCTCCCCTTTTCTGCATCACCATCGTGAACACGCTGCCGGTTGATAACCTCTCTGTGCAGGACATTCAAAATTTGGCTTACATGCAGCGTCGCACATTATTTTCAGTTTCAGAGGGTTTGAAAGTTGTGGATTTGTTTGCAATCAATTTACCGAAATCCGGGATGTATATAAATTTTTTTGACAGTCCCCTGGAGAATGTTAGATAAGGAGTCCACTGTTGTTCAAATTAACAACTGATTTCACGGAATGCCTAGTGTTTTTTTCCAGCATGGTTAGGGGCGCTCTATTTAATCTTATTTGGCATCAAGGGACTGTACATATCCTTCAGGGGTTATTTCATTGTAAATTTGTATAATTTTGATGAAACCAGATTTCCCAGCAAGAACNACTGTACATATCCTTCAGGGGTTATTTCATTGTAAATTTGTATAATTTTGATGAAACCAGATTTCCCAGCAAGAACGACTGAAAAATGCAACCACTTGCTGAAGTGTACATGGCGCTGTCTTAAAAGTTCTTTATTGGTGTCAGCGTTANAACGACTGAAAAATGCAACCACTTGCTGAAGTGTACATGGCGCTGTCTTAAAAGTTCTTTATTGGTGTCAGCGTTATGTCGTTTGTATCTTTCTGGGTTATTATTTTATTCTAAAGAAACCTGAGTATTTATTTTTATATATATAATATAAAACATCTGATTTTTCTATAAGGAACAATGGAAAATGGACTTCACTGTTAGTTACGCTGCACAATGTTTAAACTTCATTTTTGGCATCCATGAGTTTGTAAACTTTTGGGGTATCATTTTATTCTAGACATTTTCTCACGAAGAAGAAATTGNATTTTTGGCATCCATGAGTTTGTAAACTTTTGGGGTATCATTTTATTCTAGACATTTTCTCACGAAGAAGAAATTGAAAATGGACTTTGCAGTCACTAAAACATGCACNTTAAACTTCATTTTTGGCATCCATGAGTTTGTAAACTTTTGGGGTATCATTTTATTCTAGACATTTTCTCACGAAGAAGAAATTGAAAATGGACTTTGCAGTCACTAAAACATGCACAGTTCTCGGTGTTCAAAAGTATTTTATTTTTTTGTATATACCTTTGTGGGTTGTCACTTTATTTAGAAAACATCCACCTATTGAAAACATAAATATTTATGTTTTTGAAATACATTATTTTTGCACCAGAGAGAATGAAGCAAATACATCACTTATAAACAATACTTTTGCCACAACTTTTTGGAGGGGGGGGGTTAAAATCAAATTCAGTCTGTCCTAATTTTAAAATTGTGACTTTCTCTTGAAAAATGGATCACTTCATAAATTCAGGGCACTGCTGTATTTTCAGTTTAACATTTGATTGTAATATTAGTACTGAAATATAATTCATAAGTAAAAACATTGGTTGGAGGGCTAATTTCTGCAGTTTCTTGTTACTAGCATAAAGTCCTGTCGCCCCTCATGTTATTTTGCCATGTGCCCAGAGGTGCTCCAGGAGGCACCAGAGGAGCTCCGGCCCAACAGGACACTGCAGTTTGACGATGTGCTGGGGATATCTGCGCGCTCAGACGTGGCATCTGTACAGAGGGTGAAGCAGAGGCTGCGGGAGCTGCTGGACCTGTACGCGCAGCAACAGGCAGACCTCGCTGCTGCGGAAAGTGAGGCCATTGCTCGGCTGTCTGCACACGCAGCTGAGGTTGGCCCCCGTCTGGTCTGACCACGCATAGGTGTTGCTCCTACAAGCAGAAGTGACAAAACTCTTGCAGGGTTACATACTGACAATGTGCAGACTGTGTATAAAGTACATAGACAAATTGGTGAGTTGCACACATCAGAAAGTAATGAAGTACATTGATTACAGTTTCACACTGGACATTGATAATTAAACATTTTTGACATAAGCCATTAATTTCAGATGCAATTACTGGGAACAAATTAAAAAAAACTGGTTCTATTTAAATGCTTATTAACTTATTGAACCCATAAGGCCAAGTATATAATTGAATGCAGTTGTGACAGAGTACAATTTTTAATATAATACTATTTTCATATGCAAAAAAAAATATATATATATATATTTATGTTGTTTACAATAAAGTCAGCACTCATATTAAAATAACTATACGTATTTTAATGAGATCAATGACAACCATACTCTGAACTAAGTTGGCTGCGATTGTCAAGTAGCAGCTCCATGTCTTACTGATCGTAAAATATGTACATGCAACTAGATTCTTTTTGTTATGCACATAATAGAATTTGGCATGATTCTAATACATTTGAAAATTTGGTGGTATAGGTTATGAGTACAGTTTGCAGATGTGACTATCTTATTTTGTGACCTGGGGGCTCCTGGATTTTGTTATAAATTGATGAGCCACTTTTCAGTGTCTCAGTTCTGAGCTATTGCTTGAAGGTGGTACGGCTATTACAACTCTGGTACTTTAGCAGGAATCAATATCTTAATTGTGTGATGCTGCANATGTGACTATCTTATTTTGAGACCTGGGGGCTCCTGGATTTTGTTATAAATTGATGAGCCACTTTTCAGTGTCTCAGTTCTGAGCTATTGCTTGAAGGTGGTACGGCTATTACAACTCTGGTACTTTAGCAGGAATCAATATCTTAATTGTGTGATGCTGCATGTGCTGCAACGGATTTGTCTTGCAGGTTGTGGATGTCACCAGCTTTGGTCATTCATTCTCTGCCTGAGCGTGTGTTGGTGGTAGGGAAAATGAATTTTTGCATTAAAGTATTGGCCCTGATGATAATAATCAGATTTTCTGTTGCACAGTTATAGTTGCTTTGGATAGGGTATGTGCAGCTAATGAGTCTGCTATTTAAAAAAGTTGAGGGTAGGTGGATGGCACAGGAACCACAGCATTGGCTATTGCAGGTGTCGGATCCTCTGGGGACGATAGTCTGGTTGGGGTTTGTGGTAGGCTGCAGCTTAAGACAAACCAGTTTGTTGCGGAGGTTAGGTGGCTGTTGGAGAGCAGGTATTGTGTTAATGGAGAGTAGCTCAGTGTTTACTTAGGAACCACCAGAGGTATATCTGAGTTGTTGACCTTGGTTTGTTTTCTGGTATATGAGATGGCTTGCTGAATCTGTTTTGGGGCTGGGGTAGCCCCTGTTGAAGAAAGCTCTGGCCGTTTGTTCAGATCACTGATGGTGGAGCAGGTATATTTGGCTCTCGTGACACGACTGTAGGGTAGGGAATTTACATGGTATGGGGTTGTAGCTGTAGAAATGTAGTACTGGAGGTTGTAGGTGTGTACAGCAATTTGAATTGTGCCATTGTTGAGAGTTCGTTCAACATCCAGGAATATGGCATGTGTTTCGGAGTATGACCAGGCAGTCTTCAGTGGAAGTCCATAGCATGAAAATGCCGTCGATGAAGCGCATCCAGCAGTATGGTTGGTAATTGAGAAAGTATTCTTCTAACCTGCCTATAAACAGATTGGCATAGGATGGGGCCATATAACCCATAGCTGTGTCTTTGACCTGAAAGTAGTGTGTATCTTGAATTCTGTAGTTGTTGTTGGTGAGGGGTTAACCTGGCAAGTTAAACAAGGAATGCTGTAGAAGGTTTGCTGCATGGGGGTCTTTGCTTGAGGATATATTCTGTGGCAGACAGTCCAGATGATTGGGGGATGTTGGTATAGAGAGATGTAACATCCATGGTGACAATGCATGCATCTTGGGGAATGGCACCCAGGTGTTTCAAGCATTCAATTAAGTGGCCAATGCGCTAGACATNCAATGCGCTAGACGTATGTACAATAGCTGCTGTACCCAAGGTTAAAGGTGGGAAGTGCTGAGATTCTCTCAGTGGGGCTGCCAATTCCTGATACAATGGGGCATCCTGGGGGTAGCCGTTGTTATTTGTATATCTTCGGAAGCAGCTATAGAACTGGTGTGGTGGGTTTATTTGGGGTTAGCAGTTTAATTGAAGCCTCAGATAGGTCTTGGAGACACAAGGAATTGGTTGATATGGTCGCAGAATCTGGTGGTTGGGTCTTTGTGGAGACGTTTATAGGTAGAGATGTCCTTGAGTTAATATTCTGCTTCTAGAATGTAGGCTATTTTGTTTTGAATCACTGTGGTTGTGTCTTTGTCAGCTGGTAGTATCATTATGTCTGGGTTGTTTTGAAGATGTCTGATGACTTTTCTTTCTGAAGAGGTTATGTTACTATTGTTAGGTAATGGTTTGCAAAATCAGGGTCTGCAATGTTGACCAGGATGTATGTGATGAACTGCTCAAGGAGATGTGAGGGCGGTAAAGGGGGAGGGTTCTACTTACACATGGGGGGTACAGACTTGGTCAGGGGTGGATTAACGGGGCTACTGTTATGGCTTGGCGCGGGGTGGTTGTTCTCGAGTAGGAGATAACGCATGTAGCTTAGGACATCTTTCACAGTGGTAAAGAGGTCCAACGTTTTGGAGGGGGAAGAAGGGGAGTGGGGACCTTTCTGTAGAACATTGTTCTCAGCAGTATTGAGGTTATGGTTGGATAGATTGTAATGATGCAATATGCTTAATTTTTCGGGACACGAGTGTAAATTCTTTCGTGTGTATTTAGCTTTGGAANGCTGCTGGACCTGTACGCGCAGCAACAGGCAGACCTCGCTGCTGCGGAAAGTGAGGCCATTGCTCGGCTGTCTGCGCACGCAGCTGAGGTTGGCCCCCGTCTGGTCTGACCACGCATAGGTGTTGCTCCTACAAGCAGAAGTGACAAAAGTTACATACTGACAATGTGCAGAGTGTGTATAAAGTACATAGACAAATTGGTGAGTTGCACACATCAGAAAGTAATGAAGTAAATTGATTACAGTTTCACACTGGACATTGATAATTAAACATTTTTGACATAAGCCATTAATTTCAGATGCAATTACTGGGAACAAATTAAAAAAAACTGGTTCTATTTAAATGCTTATTAACTTATTGAACCCATAAGGCCAAGTATATAATTGAATGCAGTTGTGACAGAGTACAATTTTTAATATAATACTATTTTCATATGCAAAAAAAAAATATATATATATATTTATGTTGTTTACAATAAAGTCAGCACTCATATTAAAATAACTATACGTATTTTAATGAGATCAATGACAACCATACTCTGAACTAAGTTGGCTGCGATTGTCAAGTAGCAGCTCCATGTCTTACTGATCGTAAAATAAAAAAAAATATCTACATGCAACTAGATTCTTTTTGTTATGCACATAATAGAAATTGGCATGATTCTAATACATTTGAAAATTTGGTGGTATAGGTTATGAGTACAGTTTGCAGATGTGACTATCTTATTTTGTGACCTGGGGGCTCTTGGATTGTNGACCTGGGGGCTCCTGGATTTTGTTATAAATTGATGAGCCACTTTTCAGTGTCTCAGTTCTGAGCTATTGCTTGAAGGTGGTACGGCTATTACAACTCTGGTACTTTAGCAGGAATCAATATCTTAATTGTGTGATGCTGCATGTGCTGCAACAGATTTGTCTTGCAGGTTGTGGGTGTCACCAGCTTTGGCCATTCATTCTCTGCCTGAGCGTGTGTTGGTGGTAGGGAAAATGTATTTTTGCATTAAGTATTGGCCCTGAATTTAATAATGAGATTTTCTGTTGCACGATTATAGTTGCTTTGGATAGGGTATGTGCAGCTAATGAGTCTGCTATTGAAAGAAGTCGAGGGTAGGTGGATGGCACAGGAACCACAGCATTGGCTATTGCAGGTGTCGGATCCTCTGGGGACGATAGTCTGGTTGGGGTTTGTGGTAGGCTGCAGCTTAAGACAAACCAGTTTGTTGCGGAGGTTAGGTGGCTGTTGGAGAGCAGGTATTGTGTTAATGGAGAGTAGCTCAGTGTTTACTTAGGAACCACCAGAGGTATATCTGAGTTGTTGACCTTGGTTTGTTTTCTGGTATATGAGATGGCTTGCTGAATCTGTTTTGGGGCTGGGGTAGCCCCTGTTGAAGAAAGCTCTGGCTGTTTGTTCAGATCACTGATGGTGGAGCAGGTATATTTGGCTCTCTTGACACGACTGTAGGGTAGGGAATTTACATGGTATGGGGTTGTAGCTGTGGAAATGTAGTACTGGAGGTTGTAGGTGTGTACAGCAATTTGAATTGTGCCATTGTTGAGAGTTCGTTCAACATCCAGGAATATGGCATGTGTTTCGGAGTATGACCAGGCAGTCTTCAGTGGAAGTCCATAGCATGAAAATGCCGTCGATGAAGCGCATCCAGCAGTATGGTTGGTAATTGAGAAAGTATTCTTCTAACCTGCCTATAAACAGATTGGCATAGGATGGGGCCATATAACCCATAGCTGTGTCTTTGACCTGAAAGTAGTGTGTATCTTGAATTCTGTAGTTGTTGTTGGTGAGGGGTTAACCTGGCAAGTTAAACAAGGAATGCTGTAGAAGGTTTGCTGCATGGGGGTCTTTGCTTGAGGATATATTCTGTGGCAGACAGTCCAGATGATTGGGGGATGTTGGTATAGAGAGATGTAACATCCATGGTGACAATGCATGCATCTTGGGGAATGGCGCCCAGGTGTTTCAAGCATTCAAGGAAGTGGCCAATGCGCTAGACGTATGTACAATAGCTGCTGTACCCAAGGTTAAAGGTGGGAAGTGCTGAGATTCTCTCAGTGGGGCTGCCAATTCCTGATACAATGGGGCATCCTGGGGGTAGCCGTTGTTATTTGTATATCTTTGGAAGCAGCTATAGAACTGGTGTGGTGGGTTTATTTGGGTTTAGCAGTTTAATTGAAGCCTCAGATAGGTCTTGGAGACAAAGGAATTGGTTGATATGGTCGCAGAATCTGGTGGTTGGGTCTTTGTGGAGACGTTTATAGGTAGAGATGTCCTTGAGTTAATATTCTGCTTCTAGAATGTAGGCTATTTTGTTTTGAATCACTGTGGTTGTGTCTTTGTCAGCTGGTAGTATCATTATGTCTGGGTTGTTTTGAAGATGTCTGATGACTTTTCTTTCTGAAGAGGTTATTTTACTATTGTTAGGTAATGGTTTGCAAAATCAGGGTCTGCAATGTTGACCAGGATGTATGTGATGAACTGCTCAAGGAGATGTGAGGGCGGTAAAGGGGGAGGGTTCTACTTACACATGGGGGGTACAGACTTGGTCAGGGGTGGATTAACGGGGCTACTGTTATGGCTTGGCGCGGGGTGGTTGTTCTCGAGTAGGAGATAACGCATGTAGCTTAGGACATCTTTCACAGTGGTAAAGAGGTCCAACGTTTTGGAGGGGGAAGAAGGGGAGTGGGGACCTTTCTGTAGAACATTGTTCTCAGCAGTATTGAGGTTATGGTTGGATAGATTGTAATGATGCAATATGCTTAATTTTTCGGGACACGAGTGTAAATTCTTTCGTGTGTATTTAGCTTTGGAAAGCCTTGTAATATTTTATCAAGTTTCAAGTAAAGCCGCGGTGGCTAGTTTCCCGTGTTTGTTGGTCGAGCAGACGTGTGCGGACATCTGCTGTTTACGTCCGTTTACCGTCTAGTTTCGAAAGGTTTTCGAAAGTTGTTGTTTTGGTTATGTGGCTGCGACGTGACGCAGTTGCGAGTACAACAACATGTTGTGAGCGCGAGACACAGCGTAGTTTGGATGACGCTACTGGCATCGCCGGAGGCCTTGCGCTTATCTTAGGAAAAGGGGGGATAGGCCTGCCTAATATATACTGGTGGTGCCTATCGCCTA
>NQII01002304.1:333657-365855 GCA_002778355.1 Clitarchus hookeri
CCACAACCTGCAAGACAAATCCGTTGCAGCACATGCAGCATCACACAATTAAGATATTGATTCCTGCTAAAGTACCAGAGTTGTAATAGCCGTACCACCTTCAAGCAATAGCTCAGAACTGAGACACTGAAATCACCGAGTAGTTAAATATTGTAAATCCAGGAGCCCCCAGGTCTCAAAATAAGATAGTCACATTTGCAAACTGTACTCATAAGGCAAATTTTCAAGTTTCCCGCCGCACCCTTCCACTATACTGCAGTGTCCTGCAAAACATACTGGTTGTTCAACCGTGTAAAAAATGTGTCATCTTTTTTGTGTGTGCCTGACAACAATTACTATCCTTTTATATGGTAAAGAAAATGAACTTTACGCTTTGGTAATACAAGTCGCTTGATGCTGCAACAATTTTTGAACAGGAGCCCGCAAGATGTTTGCATAAACAACCAGCTGAATACAATTGTTGCGGGAAATCTTAGGTGGCAAGATCAAAAGGTATTTTGATTGACGCAGTAAACAATGTAAGTGGGTGGCATTAACATTGTTTATATAGGAGGTTTGCCGGGACCATTGGAAATCAACTGTGTACACAGTTCTTTCGTACATAGAGATTCTACTGTATGCATGGAGGACACATTTCAAGTATCAAATATTATTTCATTANACACAGTTCTTTCGTACATAGAGATTCTACTGTATGCATGGAGGACACATTTCAAGTATCAAATATTATTTCATTAATAAAAGGGGCTTTTTCGGGATAGCTATGATTAAATACCATATTTACTTGTGTACGGGTTGCACATTTTATGCCAATTCTTAATTAAAAATCAAAACAAAAAGGACTATGACCTTTTCACAATTTCTGGAAGAATCCCTTATTATGGAGGTGCCATATTGGTATTCTGACATCTCTCTTCTACCAACCACTGTATGCAAAAATTGCATGTGTCATTTTTGAACTGCTCTCATGGTAAGTCACACTTTATACAATACTCTGCCAATTTTTAAGAGGTCCCATGGTTCCGAAGAGTGACTTCATAAATTCCTACCTTTGCAAAATAGAAACTGACAAATTCCAACTCCCGTGATTCCACAAGTTCTGTTTAATGTTCACCCCATCCCCCCGAAGAACATGTTTAATCACCTCTGGCATAAAGCCGATGTGATTTGCGAATTAAATAGGGAGATATCTTCTGAATAGGAGCAAGACAAGAGGGGAGAGGCAGAAAATAGCAAACTGTGGGAGTTCTTGTCTGTGGACCGTACCGGGAGGGTGTGACAATTCTGTTGCCTGTTCCATGCAATGCTTGTTTTATTACATAGCACAAATATAATTACTGCAGGATTGAATTAACCAAACTCCGAAGCAAGTAAAATCTCATACTTACATTCAGGGGCTAACTAAATCAAAGTTGTTCTCTGGTTTTACTGTATTAACAAAGTATGACTAACCGTAGTCTGCAGTCACCTGCGCACAGNTAAATCAAAGTTGTTCTCTGGTTTTACTGTATTAACAAAGTATGACTAACCGTAGTCTGCAGTCACCTGCGCACAGCTATGTGAGCAGAGTCAATGGGCACTGGGTAGCACCGACAGCATTATGTGCATTACTTGCAGTACAGTCGAACCCAGTTTATAACATTCTCCTGCTTAATAAGGTGCCTTCTCTTGGTCTACAAACGTTTTCCAATACAAAATTACCTTCTTAAAGTTTTCCCTTATATAAGGCTGGCATTACTTGCGGCTCTTGAGAATGTTATGCATAACACTCGCCATAAAAATGCAATATGCAGCAATCGAAACACAGTTGAACAAACTTTTTTTTTTTTGGGAAGATAAAATTTTAGACTTGAAACCAAATTTTTCATGGATCTTCAAAAACAGGTTGCTTCCTGTAGGAAGCTAAATGACAGTTTGTAGTGAGTTACTATACCTGGCTGGAATGAATGTCTCCCCTCAGTCACGGCCAAGCAGCTTGCCGTCCTTGATCCACTTGCACCTGATCTGCGCCTGCTCCACGTCGGCCCGCCAATCCTCTCCCAGCCGACATCTGCCATCACAACAGTCAACTCCCATACATACTGCACATGCCTCCATAGGTCATGGTACCCTGAGCAGAGCTTTAGTAAATATTATTGCTCATTATTTTTTCATATCTGCTCCATAATTACATTTTAGAATAAGTATATCACACCCCAAAAACCAGTTTCTAATGTAAATTTTGAAAATAAAAATTGTTAAAGTGGGCATTTTCACAGTCACGTAGATACAAAAACACCAGTACACATGCCGCACAGCTTCGTCATCTTTATTATTATGCCTACAAACGACAGGGTTACGACTGAAGTCTCACAGAGGGTAGTTACAGATGGAAAGATNAAATCAAAGTTGTTCTCTGGTTTTACTGTATTAACAAAGTATGACTAACCGTAGTCTGCAGTCACCTGCGCACAGTAACACTCAGCTATGTGAGCAGAGTCAATGGGCACTGGGTAGCACCGACAGCATTATGTGCATTACTTGCAGTACAGTCGAACCCAGTTTATAACATTCTCCTGCTTAATAAGGTGCCTTCTCTTGGTCTACAAATGTTTTCCAATACAAAATTACCTTCTTAAAGTTTTCCCTTATATAAGGCTGACATTACTTGGGGCTCTTGAGAATGTTATGCATAACACTTGCCATAAAAAT
This sequence comes from Clitarchus hookeri, assembly GCA_002778355.1. Lineage (NCBI taxonomy): Eukaryota > Metazoa > Arthropoda > Insecta > Phasmatodea > Phasmatidae > Clitarchus > Clitarchus hookeri. The sequence continues at coordinate 336,349 of NQII01002304.1, forward strand.
GCAATATGCAGCAATCGAAACACAGTTGAACAAACTTTTTTTTTTTTGGGAAGATCAAATTTTAGACTTTAAACCAAATTTTTCATGGATCTTCAAAAACAGGTTGCAACAAAGAGGGTCTCCTGTAGGAAGCTAAATGACAGTTTGTAGTGAGTTACTATACCTGGCTGGAATGAATGTCTCCCCTCAGTCACGGCCAAGCAGCTTGCCGTCCTTGATCCACTTGCACCTGATCTGCGCCTGCTCCACGTCGGCCCGCCAATCCTCTCCCAGCCGACATCTGCCATCACAACCGTCAACTCCCATACACACTGCACATAAAGCAGTTGCCTCCATAGGTCATGGTACCCTGAGCAGAGCTTTAGTAAATATTATTGCTCATTATTTTTTCATATCTGCTCTATAATTACATTTTAGAATAAGTATATCACACCCCAAAAACCAGTTTCTAATGTAAATTTTGAAAATAAAAATTGTTAAAGTGGGCATTTTCACAGTCACGTAGATACAAAAACACCAGTACACATGCCGCACAGCTTCGTCATCTTTATTATTATGCCTACAAACGACAGGGTTACGACTGAAGTCTCACAGAGGGTAGTTACAGATGGAAAGATTGCCTGTTTAGTGTCTTTGGTCGTAGAATATATTTAAAGGCATGTGCCTGAGTGGACTTAGTACGGCCATGCTTCTAGGCCTCAACCATGCAAAGTACTCATGGTGGAAGGGAATGTTAACTCTACTACATTCCATGCACAAGAAGCAATGAGAAGTGTGAACTGAAAATGTAGTATTTTCTGCAATTAATTGCTGCTCCATACATCCTATATAGTCCTGTCAAATTCAAAACAACAAGCTGAAACCTTCACTAGTGTGTTAAGGAAGTGCCCCCCAGTTCATGATAACAGAAATCCCAACACAGATTTTCTGCCATTTTGAAGTCGGCCATGTTGGATTATTTTAAGCATTTATTCAAAATTACACTGGTCCTAGAGATGTGCTCTTTTATTAAAGATTCCCCATTAAATAAGCTTTCCAAATGTTACAAAAATATCAACTTCAAAATAATTTGAAATCCAAGAGGGAGGGAGTGAGTGAAGAGATTTGGGCAGCTCTTAACATTGAGGTCTTGAGAGCCGATGGGGGTGAAGCAAGGTGAGTTTTGAGCAGTCCGGAGCTAAAGGACAGGGGAAATGGAAGATCCTCGAGAAATCCCACCGACCAGCAGCATCGCCGGCACGATTCCCACATGCGAAAATCCGGGAGTGACCTTGCCAGGAATTGAACCCGGTTTGCCTAGGTGGAAGGCGAGTAGTCTAACCACTACACCATCACGGCCTCCACTGAAAGCCAATCCTGTCAGGTTGGCCTGGTAGGTTTTTAATTGAATTTGAGAATAATGCTACAGAGTGCGAGATTTAATACAGGCCGCCCAATGTGGGCGAATACATGTTAAGAAGAAAGGCTGTACGGACTATTGTTTAGTTTCAAGTTTGTACAACCACAATGTGTAATGGTACATGAAGGACTGTATATGATGTACCTTAGGCCTGAGAGCTTGGGTATGGAAGATTATGAAGTCTTGGCGTTAAGGGGAATGCTAACTAAGCCCAGCAGTTACAAAATCTTTGAGATGCTACTTTAGGTAAACATCAGATAAGTTTATTGAAATTTCTGACTGTAGAGACAACATAAAAATTTATTTTATTAATTGGAAAATTAATTTTATAAATTGCCATTTTGGATTATTATTTACCTATGGAACCCTGCCATTCAGATTCACAAGTTCTACTGATGCAAGTTTTGGAAAGAAAAGTTTTAATTTATTTTGTTTTCAAGAATAATAATAATAAACTAAATTCAATTAACAGAAGTACAGTCATGAGAGTGGCTACTATTACCAATCACCAGATAGGTTAATGATCACTTTTTTCACAATTTCTTGAATTAATTTTGCAAGGAACATTTTTGTATTTAAACCAATTGAAGTCAGAATTCAACTTCCCTCCAATTAAATTAGGTCTACTTCACTTATGTCTCTGTGGTGATCTGATTTCTATATCTATAGTTTGTGGTAGTTTTGAAGTATTCTTTCCTGGTGTCTAAGCCTATTATTTTAGTCAATGTGGGATTTCTGAAGCCTGTGTTCTTGAGAAATCTACATATGGTAAGAAGGTCAAAAATGTGTTCTAAATTATCCTGCCCAGATGAACCCAGGCATTCACAAACTCCGGAACAGTAACTCGGTGTTTGTGGTGTCAATCTCACAGTTCAATCCAGATATTTTCCTAACCCTACACAATACATGGCAGCTGCAAAGTGGAGGCTTATTTTCCTTATCTTCCTACTTTACATCATATGATTACATTTTAAAAAAATTGGGGCAATCTGCATTTTTACATTTCAACTAGTGGTGTGCAGGAATGGAATTTTACCATCGGGAAAAATTTGGGCAGGAAAATTAAATTTCCCGCAGGAATTCAGGAAAAATATTTTATGTTAGGTAAAGAAGTTTGTGGGTTGCTAGACCTAGTGAATAACATTCTATCATGACATATTCCATTTTAATAATAATAACAACTTATAGAATTGTGATTGTATGTGCTAAAAAATAAGATTCTAGCTAGAAAAGTCATATGATTTTATTTTATACAGTTAGTTGTTGCACTACGAATTAATCCTCTGGGTTTGGAACACTTCTTAAAAATAATTGCTTCAATTTTAATAAAAAAATCCCTTATTTTTTAAATAATAAAAAATATTGGACTTTTGACATTATAAAACAAAAACGTAACTTTAAATTTGTTTGAAAACATTGGCTTGATGTTTTCAGTTTGCTGCTGTTTTCTTTATAATTTCATGACTTTTACTAAGGAACTTTCACATTTTCGTTCCATTTTTTGTAGTAAAATGTGTGTACATTGACACAAATTTACTCAAATTAACTTTCAGTGTAAGTTTTAACGTCCGTGAACACACACACTTCGAATCACGTAGTGCAACTGCAATCACAGCCAAGTCGCAACGGGGAGGTTATGAATGCAACATACCGAATCTGTAAGCTAACAAAGCTAATTCGTCTATCGATAACAAAATAAAAAGTTCCTACATAAATTTATTATATTTTTTTTCTCTTAGCAGATTTGTTCCGTTTGGAGTTTGTCAACTTCTCTGCGATGAGTGAGCACAACAAACTCATTCCGAACGAAAAACAAACACGATTTGCTGGCGTATCGTGAATCTTTTAACCAAACCCATATTAAAAAAACACCATGTTAGATCTCAGTAAAATAGTTAAAACATTCATCGTGCACTAGCTTATTTTCACGTGAATGTTTCGGTTATGTATATGTACCGAAACTCGCATCCCACATCAACCAGCAATCGATACTTGCATCTTATAGATGTCGCTCGCATTTAAGACAAATTCAGTGAGCACGGTTCACTGTAACTTCATAATAGTGCAAGCTTGCAACCAATTATAGTTAATTTTCGCAATAAATACTTAGTGTTAACGTTACATAATATATGACGTACAATTTTTTTTTTTTTTAGCTTATGAAACAATCTTTGAAATCTGTGAATAAGCTGAAAAATCGAAATTTTCTCAACAAAATTTCAGTCATCAAATTATAATTGCTTACATAAAGAGTCAATATAAAACTTCTTGCACGAAACCCGGCTTGTGTTTTAGTCGGAACAACCTACAGACGCGAACATAAATTTTACCCGAAAATATCAGGGAAAAAATTATTTCCTGCCCGATGAGAAAATTGTTATGTATCCCCAAAAATTTTCCCTAAGTTCGGGATCCCGCACACTCCTAATTTCAACACTACCTTACAAGGTTAATAGGGATTTGTGTGCGTATGTGTGTACACACAATCATGGTTTGCCCACAAAATTTTGACGAATTTACATTCTAGCATTAATAAAAAATTAATCAGAGAGTTACAGTAGAAGTGAAGAGATCTGGGCGACTCTCAACAGCGAGGTCTTGAGAGCCGATGAGGGTGAATGACGTGAGTATGGAGCAGCGTCGGAATGAAAGGGCGAGGGAAACGGGAGGTCCCAGAGTAAAACCCACCTACCAGTGGCATCATTCCCACATGCGAAAATTCGGGAGAGACCAGGCTGGGGGATTGAACCCGGTTCACTTTGGTGAGTGGCGAGCAGGCTACCCGCTTAGCCACTGAAGCTTCGAGTTACGGTAGACTGTACCAAGTTTTGCAACTGATGTCTTGTGCTATATAGTGTAGACAGGTAGGAGGGACATAACCTGAAGAAATTACAATGGAGCTGACAAAAAAGGCGAGAGAGACAGATGACTGTGTTGGAGCTTGGTAGAGAGAAACAGCAATATTATGTGAGGTGATGCAACCATGGGATGGAAGTTGTGAACAGTGGTACTGTGTGCACTGCAGCTAAAGGTGAGTTACCCTTTAGATTGCACTGCCCTCTGAATCACGTACGAGCACCTACCGATTCTATTCTCCTAAGCATGAACAGTGGTGTGGGTGGTAGGTACTCACTTGGCCTCGATGTCTACAGTATTGAAGTTGGAGGCAATGCCGACCCCAGCAAGCCAGCGCTCCATGCCGTTCCATGCTATCATGACACCGTTGTCCGTGCAGAGGTGCGGTGGTGGGACGGCAAGCGTGTAGCCATATTCCATGCAGACAACAGCCAGCCGCTCAATGATGTACGAGTTGCACGCCACTCCCCCAGACACCACCTTAACACACCATCTCCCTTCACTCAGTCTTTACAGTCTGACGTTCCAGAGTGTCGTGTTATTTATAATATGCCTGCATATAGAAATATATCAGCATTTCAGTAAATTAACATTATTTTCACACCAGANTGACGTTCCAGAGTGTCGTGTTATTTATAATATGCCTGCATATAGAAATATATCAGCATTTCAGTAAATTAACATTGTTTTCACTTCACACCAGAAGTAATTANGTAAATTAACATTATTTTCACACCAGAAGTAATTGAACACAAAACTTTCCATGGAGACATTTTCTACGCAATGTTTTAGTTTGGCAAATTTATAAGCTTATTCCTGGAAACCATGACAACTAATAATATAAATAAAAAAACTTATAATATATATCAATAGCGCTTAGCATAAATGTTTTCTAATTTTGTATGGCATCAAATCTAGCCTCAATCTGGATGAAAAGTTAGTTATGTACAAAAGTAAGATGATACACTAGTCAAAGTCTTGCAATAGGCTATGTTAGAAGTTGGTAATATCATGATCTTGCCTCATTCAGGACTAAAAATGATAACCGTATTTACTTGTGTACAGTCCCCCCATGTTTACCCCAACTTTTGTATTAAACAAAGAGGGGAGGGCTATACACGGAGCAGACTGCCTTCCATTAAAATAAAACACTTAAATGATGTATTTATTTTACGTGTATCATTACTGGGCACTAATCTCCCGAAAGACAAAGGAACACAGCAGTGCCTTGCCGACAGTACAACGATTGAATGTGAAAATCATTGTCAATAATTAACTATACAGTAGCATTAGAAAATTATTAAATTTTTTTATTTAAAACACTTGATACACTTCCAGTTAACTTACTGATATTATACAGCCTATAAAATCAAATTTATAAAAATTGTAAATAACATCTATTCCTCTGAAACATCATTGTATCCACAAGAGACAGAGCTTGCACTGTTTACATCTTCAGAGGGATGGTCATCACTTTCTTCTTCATTGCCATTGTCACTGTAGTGATTCCAGACCAAGTCATCTTCCGTGCCGTCTAACTTGTTCGAAATTACTGTGACCTTGAAATTTTTTGTCACTGTTTCAGCAGGAATCATGTTCCAAGCCTTTATAACCCTTTCGCACACTGTTGGCAGGGACGCTCGCTTAATCCTGCCTCATACAGTTGCTGTACAACATTGTGAAAATAGCCTTAAAAGGTCTATTGATGACATCAAGGGGCTGCATCTTGGTTAAACCTCCGGGAATGACAGCCAAGTCACACTTCTCTTCAATCAGATGAGATTTCACTTTATCTGTCAGGTGTCCCTGGAAACTGTCTAGAACCAGCAAAGAACTTTGTCTTAGCATCCCTCCTGGGCATCGACTCCAGACTGTGGACGATCATTAACTCGTTTGTCATCCAACCTTCCTCATGCATACATACAATGATCCCAGGAGGAAATGTTTCATTTAGCAGTGTTTTTCTTTTAAATATAACAAAGGGCGGCAATTTGCGGCCGTCTGCAGTTACAGGATACCTTTGTTTTCCACTCCAGTAGTGCAAATGGAAATGCTCCTCTCCCCAACAGGATTTACAGTGGTGATTTTGGGCATGTAAAACCACACCGGTGTTTCGTCTGCATTCCCAATAATTAACGAAAGATAGTAATTTTTTTTCTCAAACTGATTATTACAAACTTCTGGAACTACATAATTTTTTCTTGGTACTCTTTGGGCAATGTCTGTGCCACTGTTGTCTGCCGCCTCAATGACAAATCTCGTCTAGACGTAAACCGACGTTTCCAACCATAACTCCCCTCTAACTCTGTGTTTGGTATGCCCATTCGCCTTGCGATACTGTTGGCTTCAACTTGAATAATTTCTGTCGTAGCAGCAAATCCTTCTCTGCACATTTTAATTACGTAAGCATACAGTTCATTCAAGCTGCAGATATTTACATTGCTTTCCACGAAAAGCACACTTATCTTTTGGTGCACAATTTAGTTTCTCTTGCTGACACCATGTCCGGACACTTTTGCAAACAACGTCAAAATGTCTCGCCACACTTTTCTTAGAATGTCCTGTAGCATACTTTACGACTTTGAGTTTGAAATCTGCAGTGAAACTACACAAAATCGAACAGTGTGAAAACACGACCATGGCTAGACGTACTTCACTAACAGCAGCTGTCCCACTACTGAAAGATGTAGCAACGCATTGCCTCTCTCTCTCTCTCTCTAGCATGCAGACATCTGCGATGCTTCGAGCCATCCACATGGGCTCAAGGTCACCCCAGAGCAGCTTGTATCGGCACTGCGGCCGGGCATGCCAGACGTGTTCGGTTTTTGCCATGTGATCATGTTATTAGCGCATTTCTTAGCAATCCAACTGTTAAGAGAGGGTTGTACGTGGGATATTACTTTTAATTGAATTTACAGGTCAGAAATAGTGGGAGCTGCTACACACGAAAGGGGCAGTACTCGAGTAAATACTGTATGTATACAGCCCTACAATTTTTATCTGCATTTTCATTCAAGTTTTACATGGAGTAGGCCATAGGTGCACAATGTGCAGTAGTAGCTTGGAGCCAGCAGGCACTTACGTATGAAGGAGAGCTGTACTGACCAGAGTGCGTTGCCGCTGAGGCAGCAGAGTCCGGAGCGTGGCGTACTCAAAGGCTCGCTGGAGACGCTGGCAGAGGTGGCGTGCCACCGCCCACTGGAAGCTGGCGCACAGGTCGTACACCCCTGGGATCAGTCCGTCTCCCTCCACCCCTAACAAACACATGCACCATTCCCTTCAGGCTTCTGTCTTTCTTTCCTCACCAACTATCCGTGTGACAACAACTACAAATACATAATTCAATATGAGGTATTTAGCAACTGCAACACTGTAAACAATTACAATAGAACTCCAATGTTAACCCCTCATAGTTTCCAGAAATAGGGTTGTCACTGAGGGATGATCGTAATAGACGGTTTGCAAAATTTGACCCACCAAGATTCCCTATATCTTAAAAAAGAGTTATTGTATACCAGTACAGGGCAGAGCCCACTCACCGTGCAGGGCCTCCTGGCGCAGGATGTGACGGAGAGCCTTGTGCTTGAGCCCCGCCAGGCTGAAGTCGCAGTTGCGGTACTTGTCCAGCATGAAGGGGAAGGGGAAAGCCGTGGGGTCCCCCTTGGCCGCTGCTGCCTGTATCGCTGCACCCCCACACAGACGCTCGAACTCCGGGATGTTGCGAAGCTTCAGACGCCGTGCCGTCTGCAACCATCACCACATCACAATCCAGCTGAGGACCGACATACGTCTCGCTGACTAACCATTGTCAGTGCATAAACTTTCCAGTGGTTGTCACTTACTTAATTAGTTGGTAGTTCATGAGATGGCTTGTGATGAAAGGCACCTACATAGTTGATGTATTATGTAGCTTGACAAAACCATTACATGGTAAAAGGAGACACTTAATCACAACTGGATAGTCTCTGACAGCTGAATGCATGCGCTACCTTGCCTCAAGATACTTGGACCACTCCTCTTTAGCCATACTTACGTAACCGTAGACTATATTTACTTTGACATAAACACCGAGGAGTACAACAGTGGCATTGACACAGAATCAGGAAAAGTAGTTCCGTGTCTTGCCAAAATTGTAATGCTTTAATTAATCTACTATATAAAAATAAGTCGGGTTTTCCTTCCTGACGCTATAACTCCAGAACGCACGAACCGATTTNACTTTCGGTAAAAAGACTTATGCCGAATTTGATTGAGGCAACCATTATTAACGGAAAGTACGCAGGTGAAAATGTTATGTATTCCTCGAATACCAATGATTCCGACTGATCTTCCGTTTGACTTCAAACGATTGCAATTTCCAGTTCGCCTTGCGTTCGCAATGACAATTAACAAGTCGCAAGGCCAATCGCTTAGTGTTTGCGGGATAAATTTAGAAAATCATTGTTTTTCACATGGGCAGTTATACGTTGCGTGTTCACGAGTTGGGAAACCATCCGCTTTGTTTGTGTTAACGTCAGACCAAAAAACAAAAAATGTGGTTTACCAAAGAGCACTTCAATGAAACGTATTTACTTTGGATTCACTTTCATTTACTTAGAGAAGTTCAATTCATTACTGTTGTGAAATGAAATAAAATTTTTCCTTTTCCTTCATGTTTTAATCACCAAACAAAATGTTGCATAAAACGAAGCCATCTGGTGGCGAAACGGAGTTCGCCGGGNATCACCAAACAAAATGTTGCATAAAACGAAGCCATCTGGTGGCGAAACGGAGTTCGCCGGGTTTGCTAGTACCATCTAAAATTGCTTCCTTCTTTCAAAACCCATCAGATTTAAGCATTATTGTTGTAATGGTAACACACCTACTTTCGTAGCAATTTCACATCATCACTGCACTGATGGATGGATGTATATTACCAGATGCACAGCAGCATCAACACGGCTTCTTTGTGCAAGACCAGCCGAGTGAGAGGATAGGGCTTTATGTGAATGTTAAATTGTTTTAGTTGTGTCTCCGCTGCCTATCACAATATCACTTTAAAAAAAAAACACTTTGTCCATCTTTCCCCTTCCCACATTTCTACACAAGGTTTTTTTTATAAAATGTGTAATACCCTGAAAATTGTAGGTAAATTAATACTTAATAGGCTCGGTAAACACACAAAATCACTTACTAATTTATTCCTACTTGCTCTATTGTGGCATGGTTCTTCTCTTCAAAGTGTACATGCTTTTTTTTGTTTGAAAGTGATACTGTGAAAGATAACTGACACACACCTAAAATCTTTTAAGGTGTACAATTCTATCCTTTTGCTTGGCCAGTGCTGTACGAGGCAGTCTACTTACGGTACAAACGTGACTCCTGATACAGCACTGTACATTATGCACATTTCATTATAGACTATTCACTGTAAAGAGAGCACTTTTGAAGGCCCTCTCATTTGGAATAATAGTCAATAAATATAGAGTGAAATCCTGTTAGGAAGTTCCCCCTCCAGAAGTTTTTGTGCTTAATAAGTTGAAAATTTTTGCATCTTGTCTCTATGCACATGAGTATGATTTGACCCTTTTAAGAAGATTTCCTGGTTAATAAGCATTATTTTTTCAGTCCCTTAAAAAAGCCTCAACAGAGTTTTACTGTATTTTATTTTAGCTTTGGATGTTAACTTCTGAGTGCGGTGGAATACACACACTGTGTTTATTACTTGCACAGCAATATTTATTCTAAAAGGTGGTTAAATGATAAAAAATATGGCTGAAAGGAAAAAGTAACTAGGGCCTAAAAGTGCTCACTTTACCAAGAACAGCCTATACAAAGCAGTGAACACACTACCACAATTGTCATAAAAGCACAATTTATGTTGCATATGAAGGAAAATGTATATTTTTTTGTAACACTGCAAAATATTTTACTAAAATTTACTTATTTGAATGTATAAAAAAAGTTAATAAATAATTTTTTCTTAACTCAAAATTTAAGGGTATTTCCATTTTAGAGTCAGAAAGCACATTTTGGAAGAAAGTGTTTGCCAAGTAAAGCAATTATAATGATTACTGTGGATTTTTGTAATAAAATATTGGTGGAGAGGCGAGAGTTTTTGGAAGCTCTTGCATATCAAGGTCTTAAGAGCCGATGTGGGTGCGGTGAGGAGAGAGTATGGAGCAGTGCCGGAATGCAAGGGCTGGGGAAACGGGATACTCCAGAGAAAACCGGTCAACCAGCAGCCTTATCCGGCACGATTCTCACGTGCAAAAATCTGGGAGTGACCCTGCTGGTAATCAAACCACGGCCTCTATAAGTTTTGGTAATAGTGTTAGAAAATGTTAGTACTAATGTTAAAAACATTTCTAATAATTTATTTTATCTACATTTATTTCCGTTACAGAAATAATTTTTTTCATGGCTGAAATGAATGTATATATAATCAATCATGTCTTTACAATACTTTTAAACATTATTACTATTTAGTTTTTACTGTATAAAACAAGAGTGACTGAATTACGGATTTGAAAAATGTCATAAGTTAGGAAAACTAAATTTTACAGGAGATGGAAAAACCAGTGCAGGCAGAAGCATACTAGAACAAATTAAATTGCTTTTAGTGTGTATATTATTCAAAGTCACTCATACCTTATAGAGTGATTAACTAATTTTCCTTAATCATAAAATAATTAAAAATATTACAAAGTTATTAGACCTATGACATTTCCCAAAGCAATGTGATTGTTGAAAATATATTGTAGTTGAGAAATTATCTGTGCATAGAGACGTAAACTTTCATTTTACATGAGGACACCAGGCAATGACATGGTAAATGCACAGTCATCTGTTTTACTGCTCGCCTGGTTGAGCAGAAAAGGGACACAAATCACTGACTTGTGACATTTCTCAACCCCACTTAATCATGAAGATAGTCTTATGTTCATGATTATGTCAATGAACATAGAAAAAATGACTTCAGTCATTTCACACTCAAAAATCTAGCTACATTTCAAGAGACACAGAAAACATAAAACTCAGTTTATTAAAATTACCAACTTTGATGTTACTGAAATCAGCAATTTCATTACAGTTTTAAAATTAAAATTGTTTTGCTCGAAGTTATTTTCTTTTACAAAATGTGCTTCGTGAAGCATCCAGAAAGGAAATATGCTTAAATTTTGATTACAACTAAACTCTTCTTAGTTTATGTCTTTTTTATACATTTAAGTACATTAATTTTAGAAAAATATTTTACAGTCTTATGAGATAAGTTATCTTTCAAATGCAACATAAAAATCATACTTTTCTGACAGTTTCTGTAGCGTGCAATATTTTTAATGAGCTTAGCATGTTGTACAGTCTGGGGCAGAACTCAACTGAAAGTCACTTCCCCTCTACCTTAATATCCACACATATATGTGAAAGATCAAAATTGGGCAGAGAGAAAACGAGCTACGCAGGGCTCTAAGACGTGCTCATTTGACCTTGAACTAGTCACACCAACAGCTACCTTGTCGAAGGCTTCTCCCGGCGCGTCATCCATGCCCTCGCCGAGCAGCAGGAACTTGTTGACGGCACACGCCACGGCCAGGAGGCAGTGTCCCCCGGAGATGAGCAGAACGAGGAATGGGAAGTCGACCTGCCACACACACATACCAGCCTATAGCTGCATTGTCTGGAACGCTACATCACTAGCATATTGCCAGTAAAACGCTACAGTTTTACTGGACTGTTGAGAACTGGCTGTGTGAGTGAGGGACCAAGTGGAAAAGAATGCACAGAAGGAGAAATCACAAGTAAAATAAAAAAAAGAGGTAGGCACATGTACATCATATCATCCACCAGTAGTTTAAAAATATGCTATTTGTTGTACAATAAAATTAATTAATTTAAAAAAACTTCTGAAATGTTATACATAAGTTAACTAAGAAATAAAAATAAAAACTAAAAAATAGTTTGCACTAACGTTTCAAGGTTAACTTGAGCATAAAATATGAAATATTCTAACCAGTTCGGCAAAACTGATTGGTTTCCTAACGTGCAACTCATCATTACAAACAGTAGCTTGGTTGTGTCGCAGATTGCAGATGCAAACTAAAAAATAACATATTTATGGAAAAATGAGATGAGATGCTGTATGAGACAGTATCAACTTGCCAATCATGAAATTTCAAAAATTAAATTGCTTTGCTACATACAACAGAGTATTTTATTTCTAGTGTGTTCAAACTGATACTTGTCCGTTTCATGTACGTGGGGTAAATTTTGAGCTGNCAACAGAGTATTTTATTTCTAGTGTGTTCAAACTGATACTTGTCCGTTTCATGTACGTGGGGTAAATTTTGAGCTGTAGAAAAGTAGCGTGGACACAATGCATCATTCCGCCACAGATGTTCAGTCAGTGAAAAAACCACCTTTTGTAAACACATGTTACGAGTCCAATGCACACTTGTATTTTCCTTGTTTTTTACACTACAAAGGTTTTTTCAGCCATGTGCATTTCAAACACACTGCTAACTGATTGGAAATACATAATTTACAAAACACGCTAACTTACTGTTAATAATTCACAACCTCATTAACACAGGTTTTCTTATGGAAATCTCAGTCTCTAATGACCTTGCTATCGACGAGACGTTTAAGCCCAACTACCTACCTACCTCTATGGAAATCCTTGCACGATTACGTCACTAAAATCGCAAAGAATCATTCAGTAAAATCAACACTTNCTACCTACCTCTATGGAAATCCTTGCACGATTACGTCACTAAAATCGCAAAGAATCATTCAGTAAAATCAACACTTCACCCGTTTCCAGAAACCAATGAACTTTAACTTCGGAACATAAATTGTGGCACTTCATGGCGGACACCGCTTGGGAAATGGGGGAACAAGCCATTTTACAAAGCAGAGAACCGTGTTGATAATATTACAGTTCACTAAAATGGCACCTACATCCAACTATGCTTAATGAAAGCAAATACAAAAAAAACTACATACTACCTATAAAATATTCCGACAAACACCAGCAAGGTATTGCATAAACACAATAAAAAAGAGCACCTGCACGATGGCGTTCACCAGGCTGGAAACGTTTCACTGATCGCAAGTGTCCACATGCTCAGTCATAATTGTTAAATATGTTAAAATTAAAATAATAATAAAAAAATTACATGCTGCTTTAAAAACATAATTTAAACCATACGTGTTATAAATATAATTAAAGTTTTAAATTACAAACTTTAGTTCTGAGTACTATTTTTTTTTCCACAGTCATCATCAATATTGCCAACATAACATACATCCTGCTGCAATTCACTACCTGATACAATAATTTGCATACTAGGGCATTTACTGTTTAAATACTGTGTAGGTTGGTCACATTGCCCGTCAATATTTACCCACTTATATGGATGGGTAAAAGTCAGTCTGAGAGGGTGCTTAACGTCGTCGTCTTCAGCGGTGCAGTGGACGCAGCAGCAACAGAATGCAAGGGCAAGTGGACCAGGATACCACGAGGAAACCAGCTGGCCAACACCAACATACATTGCATTTCCCACATGCAAAATGTGGCATGAATCAAACCAGATCACCATTGTNCCAGCTGGCCAACACCAACATACATTGCATTTCCCACATGCAAAATGTGGCATGAATCAAACCAGATCACCATTGTGCTGCTAGCCAGCCACTGTTTTTGGGCAAAGGATGTATGATCTTGTTCCGAAAATGTGACCGAGATGAGAACTGACCCTGCGTACGTCCATCGGGAGTTAAGCATCTAGAAACCAGGACTGTATTGCAAAGAAGGGAAGGATAACCTTCAGGCAGGGTGGAGGAAAACAGAAAATGAGAATGTATAAACTGGTGAAAGTATGAGATACAAACAAATGCTACCATTGAAAAAATACTGGGATATGCAATTTTCATTGTGACAGGGTAGAAGGGGGAGGGGGAGGAAAGAATAGTTCCTATGTAGGTAAAATAGTGGAGCTTCTAAATCGTCATTCCTGGAAAAAGAACAAATATAAAAAATAGAAATATTCTGTTTTAGGTATTTATACTGACATTTATAACAATGCTTGTAATGATGCAGTAATAATAATTATTAGGATACTTGGTTCATTTTTCTTTCGTTTTGCGAGGCGTTGTAATATTTTATCAGGAGTCAAAGTTATTGCCGTGGTAGAATGTTTATCAATCATACGTTTGCTTTTTCGGAAATCTTAGTTTTTGTTCGCGTCAACATTACTAGATAGAAGCTTTCCAACTACAGTAGACAGTTTTTGTTCTAGAAGTTTTATTATATTTTTACTACTAAGCAGTTTGACATGGCGTGGGGAAAGGGATTCCGGCCCATGCCATGCCCTTATATGGTCACGTTTTTGGCACCCTGGGGCAAGGAGTGGGGGTAGACACGGGGGGACAAATACCCTGTGTGCCTACCGCCCACTAGCAGAACGGCGCAGGACCAGCTCTAGAAGAAGACACATCGAGGTGGCAAATAACCCTCAGACCGGCAAACTTTATCCTGCTCAATAATTTCTCCGCCAGTGTGGGAGGTCGCTAGGTTGCCAGGAGGGAACTAACATCCCTCCTGCCTTCGTAAATTCCTCTTGCGATGCAAACTTTGAATGACGTGAATAAGAAATAAACTACTGCGGCGCTGCTCTTTGTTTGTTTGTGACTGCATACTTGAAGATTGTATGTGAACTGTTTGATATGAATGATAACTAACAGTAAAGAGTAACAAATCCGAGACTTGAATATATTTTACATTTATTGGCGCCTTTTTTTAAGTTTCATGTCTCTACCAATTGATCAAACCGAGTTGTAATTTCCAGCTGCCATTCCAGTTAGCTGCGACGTTATAAACATGGCGGCCCAGACGCGGGGCAATGTTACAAGCTACTTAAAGTGGAATCATAACAAAGCAGTTAGTTATGTTACATCTTTACAAAAGACTTAAAAATTATGATCTTGGTAAATCAACCCTGAAAGGAATAAATGAATGAGGGGAGGGTAGAGGCAGCTCCACAATCCAGTCATCTCCGTGAGTAGGAGAATAAAATGGAAAACTAGGAGCAGTAGGTTTGCCTCTCTTACATGCAGCTTCTCATATCCTACACCACCCTCCCCCTTGTCCTTCTTACCGACAACACTGTCCACATAAAAAGTTTGACGAGGCAAGAGCATATAAACTTGTGCACATTTATTTGGTGACTAGAACAAGGGCAGGTGAAAAGGGGATTAAAAATTTTTTTTTCCCCTTATACACTGGAAAATAAAATTAACATCTCCTGTTTTTTTTAGTACAGTACAAAACATCTGGTAAAATGTAATGCAACATACTTGACAGGAGAACTCATGAATGGGAACAATTTATACGCAGACAAAAAAAAAATTTGTACAATGAAAATTGGGTACAATAATTGCATACTCAACATTGATGAACTGCACTATTTTATAAAAGATGATTTTTGTAACTTAATACTTCTCAACAGCATCAAGTATCTTATGATGACATCTCAAGTACGAGCTAACCTCATGCAAAAGAGAGAAGAGTGACTAGCAAAAAAAAAATTTGTGCTGAATCACAAGTTGCTGTCCGCGACTGGTATTATTGGGTTGTGAGTAAGCTGTTTTAAGGGAGAGGAGATATCAAAATGTTAGAACATTTATTGACATTATATTTACTTTAATAAAACTTAGACTGTTAATTTACTCACAACATATATTTTGAAATATTTTCACGAGTTTTTTTTATTGTCAGACTGAATGCAACTTCATTATATCTGTAGTCTTGTCCATCCCATGTAGTAACATTTTAATTCCATTTTGGGCAATCTCATGGGCCATATGCTATGCAGAAAAGGCATCACAATTTTAATAACAAATATAAAAAACAGATTATGATTCAAAACCTGAAAACTTAAAATTAGACGTTTGCCTGAAATACATAAGATGAGTAACAAGACGGCAGAACTACAAGTGGCAGATTACAGGCATTACAAGTATGGTATTACCAACGAACAGTCGTAGAGAAGAGAACAGTATCCAGAGGCAAAATGAACAAAGTTTGGGCAGACTTGGTCGCCAACTTGCTGGGCAGTTTTATTCTCATGTTATACGTAGAGCTTCTCATTTCACTGGTAGACTNTAGAAATATTCTGTTTTAAGTATTTATACTGACATTTATAACAAAGCTTGTAAAGATGCAGTAATAATAATTATCGGGATACTTGGTTCATTTTTCTTTCGTTTTGCGAGGCGTTGTAATATTTTATCAGGAGTCGAAGTTATTGCAGTGGTAGAATGTTTATCGGTCATATGTTTGCTTTTTCGGAAATCTTAGTTTTTGTTTGCGTCAGCATTAGTAGATAGAAGCTTTCCAACTACAGTAGACAGTTTTTGTTCTAGAAGTTTGATTATATTTTTACTACTAAGCAGTTCGACATGGCGTGGGGAAAGGGATTCCGGTCCATGCCATGCCCTTATGTGGTCACGTTTTTGGCACCCTGGGGCAAGGAGTGGGGGTAGACACGGGGGGACAAATACCCAGTGTGCCTACCGCCCACTAGCAGAACGGCGCAGGACCAGCTCTAGAAGAAGACGTATCGAGGTGGCAAATAACCCCCACACCTGCAAACTTTATCCTGCGCAATAATTTCTCCGCTGATGTGGGAGGTCGCTAGGTTGCCAGGAGGGAACTAACATCCCTCCTGCCTTCGTAAATTCCTCTTGCGATGCAAACTTTGAATGACGTGAATAAGAAATAAACTACTGCGGCGCTGCTCTTTGTTTGTTTGTCTGGTGAAACTAACTGTTTGTGACTCTGCATACTTGATGATAGTATGTGAACTGTTTCATTTGAATGATAACTAACAGCAAAGAGTAACAAATCCTAGACTTAAATGTATTTTACATTTATTGGCGCCTTTTTTTTTTTAAGTTTCATGTCTCTACCAATTGATCAAACTGAGTTGTAATTTCCAGCCGCCATTCCAGTTAGCTGCGACGTTATAAACATGGCGGCCCAGACGCGGTGCAATGTCACAAGCTACTTAAAGTGGAATCATAACAAAGCAGTTAGTTATGTTACATCTTTACGAAAGACTTAAAAATTATGATCTTGGTAAATCAACCCTGAAAGGAATAAATGAATGAGGGGAGGGTAGAGGCAGCTCCACAATCCAGTCATCTCCGTGAGTAGGAGAATAAAATGGTTAACTAGGAGCAGTAGGTCTGCCTCTCTTACATGCAGCTTCTCATATCCTACACCACCCTCCCCCTTCCCCTCCTTCCAACACTGTCCTCATTTTGGTGTGGCAAGAGCATATAAACTTGTGCACATTTATTTGGTGACTAGAACAAGGGCAGGTGAAAAGGGGATTAAAAATTTTTTTTCCCCCTTATACACTGGAAAATAAAATCAACATCTCCTTTTTTTTTTAGTACAGTACAAAACATCTGGTAAAATGTAATGCAACATACTTGACAGGAGAACTCATGAATGGGAACAATTTATACGCATACAAAAAAAAATTTGTACAATGAAAATTGGGTACAATAATTGCATACTCAACATTGATGAACCGCACTATTTTATGAAAGGTGATTTTTGTAACTTAATATTTTTCAACAGCATCAAAGACAGGGCATCAAGTATCTTATGATGGCATTTCAAGTACGAGCTAACCTCATGCAAAAGAGAGAAGAGTGACTAGCAAAAAAAAATTTTGTGCTGAATCATAAGTTGCTGTCCGCCACTGGTATTATTGGGTTGTAAGTAAACTGTTTTAAGGGAGAGTAGATATCAAAATGTTAGAACATTTATTGACATTATATTTACTTTAATGAAACTTAGACTGTTAATTTACTCACAACATATATTTTGAAATATTTTCAAGAGTTTTTTTATTGTCAGACTGAATGCAACTTCATTATATCTGTAGTCTTGTCCATCCCATATAGTAACATTTTAATTCCATTTTGGGCAATCTCATGGGCCATATGCTATGCAGAAAAGGCATCACAATTTTAATAACAAATATAAAAAACAGATTATGATTCAAAACCTAAAAACTTAAAACTAGATGTTTGCCTGAAATGCATAAGATGAGTAACAAGACGGCAGAACTACAAGTGGCAGATTACAGGCATTACAAGTATGGTATTACCAATGAACAGTCGTAGAGAAGAGAACAGTATCCAGAGGCAAAATGAACAAAGTTTGTGCAGACTTGGTCGCCAACTTGCTGGGCAGTTTTATTCTCATGTTATACGTAGAGCTTCTCATTTCACTGGTAGACTGTCAAAATATGAAATACAAATGAACTTCGTTTTGAGACAAAACTAAAGGTAATTTAATTTGAGAACTGTTGACACATCATCCAAAGTGGAGTGGACAGGTTTGTGTAGCTCTTAACATTGAGGTCTTGAGAGCAGATGAGGGTAAAGCGAGGAGAGTACGGAGCAGCACCAGAATGCAGGGGGTGAAGGAAACACGAGATCCCCAAGAAAATCCAGGGGTGACCCTGCCGGAAATCGAACACCCATCTGAGCACACAAGTCGCACGTACTAATTGTCTGCTTTGGCACACATACCACAAACATGAGGGCAAGCATTTCGTTGCCTGTTTATGCTAAGATCAAAGATACCATGTAACAATTTTGCCTCTGTAGGCCTAGTTCCTCTGTTGCAACATCATCCTTTAGAGATGCAACATGAGAGGGCTATAAAACATACAATATTACATCCCTGTTTTTGCACGAAGGATAAATGTACATCCGTTTGATATCTAACGGGTTTCGCCTGCCTGCAGCTATTTTGTGTGTTTGAGACCTCAAATGCACGGCACTCAACTGACATGCCATGCCATCTTCCCATCAGTGAGTTGCTTGAACGTGGCTTTTTATGGCACGTTAATAAAAATAAAAGTATAATGTGTGTCTAAAGACAACTTTTAAGTTTCCGTATAAAAAATTTACTACCTAAAATTGATTTTAAAAATGCCAGTTTTAGACATTTCCACGTCCAAAAAAAATTGTTGGAGTTGATATAGGATCATGACATGTCTTTGGGCATAAATTGTTTCTTAAATGCTTTTTGTGTTTACACACTACTTCAAAATACCCAGACATTTTTAAAATCACATGTTTTCTACCATAATTCTGCGACGTATTTCATGCGCTAGTCAGGCCGTTAACTCTGTAATCTACCAGTTTGCAGTAACTGTACAACTACTCTGGAATTACCATCGAGATGCCGGCAGCGAGGTACCTTGCGAGTCATGCGGATTGTGAGGGCGTGCGCCTCCATATGGTGTACGGGGATGAAGGGCTTCCCCGACGCCCGCGCCAGCTGCTTGCCGTAGTTCATGCCGACCACCAACGACAGAGGCATGCCTGTGGGCAACACACGCCTGCACACTGCAGCCAACATTTCAGCGCTAATGCAACAAGTTCCCTGCCTGGCAACTATATCTGGTCCACAGAAATCAAGCACTTTTTAAGTATTGTCAAGTTTATCACTACTGACACAAGTACAGTGAAATTCTGATACAAAGTACACAATTGGACTTTCAATTTTCAACTTTATACCAAAAAGTTTTAAAACTGTACCAGTATTTAATTATACCACATCTGCTGGGGATTTGAAATACGTATTTTAAAGTGAAAAGTAGCCAACTTCAAATTGAAGTACTTTGTAATGAGATTTGACTATACAGTATTACACTGCCAGGACCCGGTAATGGGTGTGTGTGCATCAAATGCATGACACTATGACATAGCGATAACAATCAATTTGTTTCTGTAAATTGAGTTATTAGTCTAATACATACATATTTATAAAATGCAAAGGAACTAATTTTAGTGCCTACTTATTTCCAACATTAAATTTTTCATATTTCATCACAAAGTACAACTACTTTCCATGTACACAGACAACATTACTGTAATATGGCAGTATTAGATTGTGACAAGAAATTGTTTTCATGAGTTGTACCCCACAAATTCCCTGTATCTCATATTGTGAATTATAATTTTTATGGCAAATATTACAATGGCCAAGTGTGGTGATGATTCAGCACGATCATTATTTTCAATTCATACAATTTGTGTGACATTTTTTTCCGTTTGTAAGAAAAACCCGTAATCTTAATAATTGCCAACACAGTTTACATTATATCTAAGACTTGCATATGTTAAAGAGTAATACCAGGTCTGTAGGAACTTACAAAATGGTTTGCTGTGACACTGCACTTAAACACTCTATTGTTTTTAAATAAAATTTTGTTAGATATTTGAACTGTTCTTAATACTTGCAATTCCTATTACTAGTCTTTCGATTTTTTGTCACTGCAAATTATTTGATAGATAATACAAATTTTGTAGGTCAGTAGTTGAACACGCCGCAATAAAAATAAAGTTAATTTACGGATAACGTGAATCTAAACATGAAGGATGGGAGGAATGTATTAACAAGTCTATAGTCGTTCAAAGGCAGTGAGCTAAAGACGACAACACTTCCTAACTGAAGTAGGCCAATGCAACCACTTGTTTACCAACTCCGGGGCAAATACTGGGCCCTGCAGACCGTGGGTGTGTCCAGAGCTCGGCCATTGGGGAGCCCCTAGCGTGCGTGGCATGCAACGTGACGCACCGGGCTTGACAGTGACGGCTATAGCATCCACATCTCCGAGCTGAAGGCCGGCGGCGTGCAAGGCTTCCTCCACCACTCTCTCTATGTGCTGTTGGTGCAGGTCCCTCGCTATTGGTGGGATTATGCCCCCGTGCCTGCAACAACCACCAACCCAGATACCATCCTGCCTTCCATCTCGCTGCCTGGGGAGCCACAATGGTGTCATGTTCTAACCAGTCACCTCCCACAGCTGTCAACTGGATTTGATTCCCGCTAGGGTTAAACCCAAATTATCAAACATGGAGAAACAGATTAGACATTACCATTGGCCAGTGGCTTTTCTCAGGGTACCTTCACTTCCCATCACTGCATTCAGTCTCTTGAGAATTAACACATTACTAGTAATGCATTTTCACACAAGTATAAATGACAATGTACACTTCCCGCAGCGTAAGATGATACTTGGGAGAAGTCACGAGCTGGCACCCGTCTCGTGCCGGGAAGGGGGACAGGCAACAATAGTATACACGAGCCAAAAACATTAACTTATATAATGGAATGATAAACTCACTTATTATTCGCTCTCCTCAAGCAATCCAATTCCTTCCACTTCATCTTTGGAAAAGTCCAAACAGTCGCTGCTACTATAAACTCCACCACGTGAAACCAAAATAATTTTGTCAATTTCGACATTGAAGCTCACATCCCGGCTGTAACACTCCTGCTCCAATTGTCCCACACGACTGCAGAATGGAATAGTCTTCCTTCCCCATGCTACTGGACTGTTCTACACACAGGCGCTTCACGTCATCTATCTTGCAGGATACGTTTCTTGATGCCACTAAACTCTCAACTTTCCCCCAAATGCCTTTGATCGGGTTCAAGTCGGGACGATAAGGGCGGAAGACGAAGTGGCGCGTGACCGAAGCTCTCCAGAATCTGGTCCACAGAATACACAACACGTTGCGGCTTATTACGTCTAATTATATCATACAATGTTGACTTCAGCAAATGCAATGTTATTTTCTCGTAACCACGGCTTCATTTCAAGTTTTGCTGAAGTGGATGTGGACATTATGATACGGTGCGTTCGTTATCCAACACCACTACATTGGTTAACTGGCAGGTTTGACACATGTCTTTCTTTGACCCACTTCCCGTAATTAGCTTGGTTCATATGACTGTGATAATCACGAGTAGTTTGGTGTAATTTCCATTACTAAAGCATTCAGTACAAAACCATCTTTACCGCCAGCATGTATCATGATGATACGTCATCCTTTGGACAATGGTCAAATAACACCATTTAATGTTTCAACAGCCCACAATTTCTACTGCACATACGAAAATAAAATATATGATTCATCCAAATATATTATGCTTCTGTTTTTGTTTCTGAAGCGTCTCACACTTATTAGATAGTTTATTCTTTTGTGTCTGATATCATGCTTTCCAATTAAAATAAAATGCTGAAATTTAGTTTTACGCCACGAAAATCCTAATTTTTTCAATATTTTACGTATTGTGCTGTTGCCACCCTGAAATCCTATCTCCATCTTCAACTTCTCTCTTAGCCTTGGGACTGTAGGCGCACACTTCTCTGTAATGTAAAAATTATAAATTGTTCTGCGGACCACCCCTTCATCAAAACCATCAAGTTCATATTTTGTACTTTTTTTTTTCTTTTTTGTCAGGTGTTTGGAAGGATCCTTCACCAATCTCCCGTGAACGCATTCCTTCTTTTTTGATNTTGGTGTAATTTCCATTACTAAAGCATTCAGTACAAAACCATCTTTACCGCCAGCATGTATCATGATGATACGTCGTCCTTTGGACGATGGTCAAAGAACACCATTTAATGTTTCAACAGCCCACAATTTCTACTGCACAGGCAAAAATAAAATATATGATTCATCCAAATATATTATGCTTCTGTTTTCGTTTCTGAAGCGTCTCACACTTCTTAGATAGTTAGATAGTTTATTCTTTTGTGTCTGATATCATGCTTTTCAATTAAAACAAAATGCTGAAATTTAGTTTTACGCCACGAAAATCCTATTTTTTAAAAATATTTTACGTATTGTGCTGTTGCCACCCTGAAATCCTATCTCCATCTTCAACTTCTCTCTTAGCCTTGGGACTGTAGGCGCACACTTCTCTGTAATGTAAAAATTATAAATTGTTCTGCGGACCACCCCTTCATCAAAACCATCAAGTTCATATTTTGTACTTTTTTTTTCTTTTTTGTCAGGTGTTTGGAAGGATCCTTCACCAATCTCCCGTGAACGCATTCCTTCTTTTTTGATNTTTTTTTTTCTTTTTTGTCAGGTGTTTGGAAGGATCCTTCACCAATCTCCCGTGAACGCATTCCTTCTTTTTTGATGGATTGAACAGTAGTAAGGGACACTCCTGTTGCCTGCAATGTGCGAAGTTGCACTTGTTCAAAAGGGATAGACAAAGACATCATGCCATTACAACCTTTATTTTCCATAAAATTTTAAACATTAAAGACAACCTCTCGTGTTTGGGAATGAAGTTTTTTCCGTTTAATTTTTGACAGCATAGGCGGCATTTCAAAGTCAGGGATGATATAGCGTGTTGGCTGTGGGATTACCTCAAGAAAATACGGCTGTACCGTCAAGAAGGACACTCAGTTTAATATCTGGAAGAAACGTGGATTAATGAAGGTCATATGATCTCAAAAGTTTGGGCCGATTCAACGGTCAAGACCAAGAAACAAGCTTTCTCGTCAGGCCTCAGTACAGGCATAAAAACCCCACAGCTACGGGCAAACTGATATTACTATTGCATATTGGAAGCGACAGTGGTTGTGTTGAAGACTGCCTCTTGGATTTTGAATTTAAAAAACAGGAGACTATCACAAAGAAATGAATGGTGAAACGTTTCAGTCGTGGTTTGTGAGAACATATCCTAAACTGTTGCGCCAGTGTCATAGTAATGGATAATGCTCCCTATCACAGTGTTAAACTTGAACATGTGCCTACGAAATCATGGAGAAAACCAGAAAGTAATTCATGGTTAACATCAAAGAAAATTGACTTTGATGAAAGTGTGATAAAGGCAAAACTTATGGACGTTGTGAAAACAGTAGACAGCGGTGGTGTTAAGTACGTTATAGATAATCTTTCCGCTAAAGCTGGTTGTACGGTCGTATGGCTTCCGCTATGTCACTGCAATCTAAATCCTATAGAGTTAGTGCGGAGTAGGATTAAAGGTTTTGTAGCTCGTCACAATACTACTTTTAAGTAACGAGATGTGCGTGTTTTAGTGCAGTCAGCAGTACGTGAGATAACTGCTGATAAATGGTGCAAGTGCATAAATCATGTAACAACAGAGGAAGAGAAAATATGGAAAATGGATGGCATAGTGGATATAGTAATGGGCAAAATCATTATAAGCACATCAGAAATCTTGACAGAAGAAATGGGAAGTGATTCCAGCCCGGGAGTCGAGCCTCTTCCGCAGAGTGATCAGAATTGTAAGTAAATAATTGTAATACTTGTCACGTCGTACGAGTGCATGTACGAAATTGTACTGCAGCAGCAACCAATCATTGCTGTTCGCGGCAAAAATATACGGTTGTATTTATTTACATGGCAACTAAAGTAAGGGTAAAGGTACTATAATTTCCTAGTCCCAGGAATTTTGTAAACCCACGAAGGTAGCGCATAGCAGACTACCACTTGGGTCAATACTTCTAGGCTGAGTAGTGTGGGTAGTTGTGGAGTGCCGTCTCTGCGCTTGCGCGGTGTCACCCCACGTCCTCGCCAAGGCCGTCCTAACGGCCGCTCACGCATCATATTATCCTGCTGGAAGTGTTTTAACACTCACAAAGCATTTTAACCAATTTTGTAGTCCTACCCTCTGATCAAAGCCACCTCAAAATATGCTGACACCAGTTGCTGTATCCTTCAATAACGGAACTTCTTTCCAATGACAACAGACAGCAGACAAATATAATGTTTCAATTTTATTCATGATGAGAAAGTAGACCCTAAAAACAATTGTCTGCAGAAAATAAAAAAAGGAAGGGGCTACTGTGATGTGTTGCAACAGTATCGGATGGCATAAGCGATCATGATATTCCTGTTGTGAAAATTAGGCTTGGCAAGATGAGGGAAGAGCAAACTGCAGAGAGGTTGGTGTGGCAGTATGGAAGGGAGAGGAGACAAGAAGGGGGTATGGGCTTGAAAAGTGGTCTATGGAGGAAAGTGTGGAAGGATTATGGGAAGAATTTAGAAGAATAATAGAGGTTATGTTCGAGAAATTTGTGCCAAAGAAAAGATTACAGTCTGGAGGAGATCCACCATTTTATGGACAGGAGATTCAAAACATGAAGAGGAAGTGTAGAAAATTACATGCCAAGTGTAGAAATGAAGGGATGACAAGAGTTAAAATGAGAAGGGAGCTTGAAAGGATGATCAAACAGGCAAAGAATATATTCTTAGGCAAGATGGTGGAAGAAGGAAAAGGAAAGGAATGGGGGAAATTGTTTAGGTATGTTAAGGTGAGGAGAGAAGAGGAAGGGTTCCCTCTGCTGAAAGGTAGGGATGGAAGGACTGCGTCAAATGACCAAGAAAAATTGGAGATGCTGCAAGGCCAGTACTTGTCAGTGTTTGAGGCTAAGGACGATTGGAATAGGGAGGCTAATAGGGATTGGGGGTTGTTTAAGATGAGGGAGTGGGATGATGAAGTTTTAGATGAGGGAGTGGGAGATAGCAATGGAAATCACGGGGTTGTAGAGCAGTAAGGCAGTGGGACCGGACAGGATAGGGAACGCAGTACTTAAGTTTGGTGGGAGAGAGTTAGTGAAATATTTGGAGGTGTTGTTTAGCAAGTCCCTAGGAGAGGGTAAGTTGCCACAAGGTTGGAAGGATGTGTTGGTGGTCCCAATACAATCAGGGGGAGGATAGGAGAGGCCTGGCAGCTACAGACCGGTGAGTCTCACATCAAGTACCGGAAAGGTAATGGAGAGGCTGGTGGTTCTGTATGCGCTGAATGTTATGAACAAGAGGAATTGGTTGGAGGAGTCACAACTGGTTTCAGAAAAGGATACTCATATGAGATGCAGCTGGATGGGCTGTTAGAGGATCTGGTGCAGGTAGTTGATGAGGGGAAGCAGGTGGATGCCTCCTTCATAGACTTTGAGAAGGCATTTGAAAAGGTGCCCCATGGGACTTTGATGATGAAAGTGGATGAGCTGATACAGGGCAAGTGGGTAGTAGAATGGATTGGGGACTTCCTCAGGGGCGGAGACAGAGGGTGAAAGTGGGATAGGCAATATCGGAGGAAGGAGAGGTTACGTCAGGGGTGCCACAGGGAAGCGTGCTGGGCTCTCTGTTGTTTACCATAGTGGTAAATTACACGGGTTTGGGGAAAAATAAGATTGTTTGCAGATGATTGTGTATTGCATGCATTGGTGGGAGGGGGTGAAAACTTGCAGGCAGAAATTGACAGGATATGGTTGTGGACCATAGAGAATAAAATGAAGATNTGGTGGGAGGGGGTGAAAACTTGCAGGCAGAAATTGACAGGATATGGTTGTGGACCATAGAGAATAAAATGAAGATAAATGTAAGAAAAACTAAGGTAGTGAGGTTTACAAGGAAGAAGGTGATAAGCAAAGACATGTACTGATGGGAGGAGCAAGAGATAGAAGAAGCAGCAGAATATAAGTATCTAGGGATTGTATTGCAGGGTGACCTCAGACGGGAAGAAACANACAAGGAAGAAGGTGATAAGCAAAGACATGTACTGATGGGAGGAGCAAGAGATAGAAGAAGCAGCAGAATATAAGTATCTAGGGATTGTATTGCAGGGTGACCTCAGACGGGAAGAAACAGGTAGAGAGGGTGGTTGCAAAGGGAAGAAGGGCTTTGGGTATGTTGGGAAGGGTGCTGAAGGGAGTCGGCGGTGAGCTGAAGAAGGCATATGGCACAATGGTACAGCCGATGTTAGAATATGCGGCAGCAGTATGGGACCCGTACGTGGAGGTGTGAGAGCTAGATAAGATGAAAAGAAGGGCAGAAAGATGGGTGAAGGGTAGGTGGAGAAGACAGGGACAGGATGGTGAGGACGAAGGGAACTATGGGCCATCAGTGATGATGAAATAAATGGGGTGGAGCTCGTTGAAGGACAGGAGGAAAGTTGAAAGGCTGGTAAGGATGTACAGGGTGGTGATAGTAGAGAGAGAGACGGTGGGGAAGTTTACGCTGCCGACTAAGTAAGGGGGTGTGATAATTATGCAGTTTAGGGGCTTTTCTGTAAAAAAAAATAAAACCCCCGAAAAGTGGTATATTTTCACTCTACTAATGATGCAGAACACGAATATACTAGGGGCATTAACGTCCGACTAATTTCGTAATATGTGCCCACCTAACATAACAGAACCTAACCCCACAATGAGTGAATCACTATTTTACATTTTTAAACTAACCTAGGATAGTAGGGTTTTACACTAAACTACGAATGAAGGATTGTAGGGATTTAAAGGAATCGTAAAACACACCAAAAGAAGGTAAATTGACTCGCCTAGGTGGGGGGCTGGTAAAATTCCTCTGACGTTAATAGATGTAAACAAACATATTTCACAAGTTTTTTTTAAATATATTCTACTTATTTTAACATTACGCCCTCTTGAATATGAACAAGGTAAGCTGTGCAGAACCCAATAATGCTACTTTTGTTGGTCTAGGACGTTTCTTTCAGAAACGTAAACAAACTGGTTGAACAGTCATTTCGCAATTTTGTTAATTTTTTATATGTTGTACATATTTTAAAGCTACGCCCTTAGTANTATAGTAAAATTTTACCATATTCGTGTTCTACGTAATTAGTAGAGTAGAAATATATCATAATTTTGAATTGTTTTTGTGTTTTTCAGAAAAGCCCCTAGACTTAATAATTACCGGAATGGAATGTGTTGCGGGAAGAATAGGTATCTGTGAGGAGGGTTGCAAAATGTTCAGACAGGGTGTGGAAGAGGAGTTTGGTCGGGTAGGGGAGAGGCGAGAGCTCGCCACCAGGCGGCAGCCTAATTGACTGTGTTGGTTATTATTATTAATATTTTGCCGCGGCTGTGTTGAACCCAACAACTGTGGTGGAATGAACTGTAGTATTTAAACTCTTATTGGTTATGCATTTCCTGCTTCTATATTTTATTTTATTATTATGAACAATTGTCAGTTACCTCACCCTTTTCAAACTTGAGTTGTCAATATGTTAAACAATACTTACTATATCTGTGCCCTTGAGAGTAGGCGACTGCCGAACAGATATCACAACAACCGCCAAGCCATCACCAGGCAAAGTACAAACCCGTATTACATACCAATTGCTAATCACAAGTAAGGTTAAGTAGTTATATAACGACATGCAAAATTAATAAAACTTGCTATGCAAACCTTAGATGTACTTGCTGCTGAGAATGCAATGCTTCTCCTAGAATATTCCCTTGACTGTCGACTATTGCACATCCTGTGTCGTCGCAACTCGTTTCTATCCCCAGAACTAGACTTCTCATTCGAGAGCTACCGAGTTTACGATGCTTGACCATAAATACAAGTTCCGAATACGTCTTGCGGAAACAAAAATTACTAGTTATGGCAGCCAAGCTGGTCGCCGTCCTCAACATTGTACACTTCTGAAACAAGTCCGGGAAACAACTGAACGGTAAATAGCTTTGTTCTCTTGGATTTTCCCCTAACTTTAACCAATGGTCTTCAACAAAAAATACTCACGTCAGATTTACGGAGTTACTTACTGAACAGGTGGCGCATACTTCCACTATTATTTTATATATTTTAAAATAAAAACCGCCAAAGTGGAGAGCATGTGAAAGCTTGTATAGTTATTTAGCACGTGGTTAGTTATGTTTACTTTTTTTTTTTGTAGAAATGTGGCCAATATTGAAGCCCACGGCCATAAACAATAGTTATGTTTACTTCTACCCAAGTTAGGAAGAAAACAATTTAGCATATTGCAAAGTTTAGCAAAAGGAAGAATTTCTGTAGCTAGATGCACAGTGTTCCAAAGAGGTGTCAATTAATATATGTTTTAGGCTACCTGAATAATAAAAGAAAATAATTTTATAAGTTACGTATATTAGATTTCTGATTATTGAAATTATATTATTTTTTTACGAAAAAATTAAGAATATGTGAGCTAGTGCTTACCTAGTGGCGAAAAAGTTTAGTTGCAAACGAAAAGGATTTAACTTTCCAACCTGAGT
Source organism: Clitarchus hookeri (assembly GCA_002778355.1). Classification (NCBI taxonomy): domain Eukaryota; kingdom Metazoa; phylum Arthropoda; class Insecta; order Phasmatodea; family Phasmatidae; genus Clitarchus; species Clitarchus hookeri. Next base: position 365,482 of record NQII01002304.1, read on the forward strand.
AGAGATAACCTTAATTTAGTGAACAAAAGCCCGCAAATATTAAATTAGATCCGAGGGCCTAGAAGAAATAATTTTGGTAATTTTCTAGATTAGAGGCTTTTCTGAAAATAATAANATTAAATTAGATCCGAGGGCCTAGAAGAAATAATTTTGGTAATTTTCTAGATTAGAGGCTTTTCTGAAAATAATAAAAAAAACTCCAGAAAGTGGTATATTTCGACTCTACTAATAACGTAGAACACNATTAAATTAGATCCGAGGGCCTAGAAGAAATAATTTTGGTAATTTTCTAGATTAGAGGCTTTTCTGAAAATAATATAAAAAAACTCCAGAAAGTGGTATATTTCGACTCTACTAATAACGTAGAACACGAA
>NQII01002305.1:9630-84354 GCA_002778355.1 Clitarchus hookeri
AAGAGAGAGGTAGATTGGAAAAATGGCCGCAGCGTTGTGCTTCTAGTTGCTATTTGAGGACCAGTGTCTGTGGACCAATCATTTTTCAGTATAGTATCCCAAACTAACAGGATCCCCTAAAACTAACCTAAGATAGTGAGAGGAATACGTGTTTTTATAGTTTAAACTAATCTAAAATAGCAGTACACTAGTGTGCAAAAAATAACGAGGGAACAGGTTTTCATATGTAAAGTTGCGCAGTAGTGTTTCAAACTGATAGAGATTTAGAAGAATGGTAAAGGTTAACAACGCTGGCCAAGAAAGTAATCAAAATGATGCAATGGATCTTTATTCAGAAATTGGCTCCAGCACAACAGGATAGAAGACAGAATCTTCCACGTGACATGAGGCAGGGAAGAAAAATGTGGGCCTCGCAGGGAATACGATAACCCTGATTGCGATGCAGGTCGTGCGTGCACCGTCTGCTCATGCTCAGTATGAGGTTTTCTTGAGCCATCATGGCCCATTCCTCTTGTAGTGTCGATCGCAGCTGCGGTGTCGTTGCTGGTGGCTGGCAACGTGCTGCCAGGCATTTCCTGAGAAGGTTTCACACTTTTTCGATTTGATTTAGGTCCGGGGACCATGTGGGCCAATTCATGCGGTAAATATCTTTGTTCTCAAACAGCCCAGCGACAGCTCGGTACAATAGCGTTCACCAGTGACTGAGCCTCCTTGGAAGATGCGAAGCTCCGTACGACCACCAAGAATTGCGTCTTTCCAAACGAGAACTCCGCCACCTGCAAACGGGCGCCTTTCGACAATGTTGGAGGGGTAACTGCGTGTTCCTCGGTCTCTCCAGTTATACAGACATCCATAATCACTATTGAGATTAAATCGGAACTCATCCGTAAATAACACTCGACCCTATTGCTGTTCTTGTGTTCCCGGTTCCGCAGGAAAAACCGTCTTCGATGGGCAGGCATCAATGGCACACACCTTACTGGTCACCGAGCAAAAAAAAAAAAACATCTGTGTGCAATCTCCTGGCCACGGCAAAACGCTATATATGGCGTCCAGTTCTTCTCGCCTGCAGGGCAATATAAGCCCTACCAGTCCTAAGTCACCGTGGTTGCTCGTGAACGACCACTGCTAGACCTACGTACAGCCGTCCTTGTCGTTCGGAATGCCGTCCAAGCTCGTGACACGATGCTGTGCGCGATCCCGAAGTGCTCAGTCACACTAGCCACACTTCGACTTTCTCCCTACTTCCAAATGACTCGACCTGGGGAAAGTCGTCCAGATGTTGTCTACCGGACGGTCTGTTGGCCATATCAGGCATCACACAGCAACTGGACGTTGTTCAACCCGATGTGCACTGTGCAAAGTCCTTCAACTGCAATGCTGAGCGTACACCACGCTCGTTCTTTACGTCCTTCGCACATGCCCACAGTACGTCACGCTGATGTGTATGCCCATATCCTACCGTACCGGACCCTAGGCGATCTCCTGATTGGGCTTTCAGTCAGTTTTGCCTGTTCTTACCGCTGTTAAGTCAATTTCTCCACTTCGTCCTTAATTTTCAAACACCAGTGTACTAGCAGAATGAGTGTTTTTGCACTTAAAACTAACCGAGGATATATGGTAAGTAAGTGGCTCATTTTCACACGCGCATCCTCAGTAGCCATAATTACGATTGCCCATAGAAGTTTATATGTTGAAAGTAGCACGGTACATTATCAGATGACTAATGTTCCACACGTACTTGCTGAAAATTTCAGCCTATCGCCGAACCAACTACTTTTTTTTAAAAACATTTATTACTCTACTTTTCAGTCAGTTCTCAGTTTTATGAAATGCCACAGCCTCTTTTCACAAAACAAGACACCATTACTGATAAAAATTGTTCCCTGCACTACTTGTTTGTTTTTTTCCTCCCCAAAGAAGGAATACAATGTAAGCAAGGTCGGAGGAAGAGAGTGGCGTTTGCATTTACGAAGAGCCGCGCGTTGTTGTTGTTGGCGTAGGCGGATATTGACGTCGATATTAATCTTACCTTGTTTGCAATTTGCTCGCATTAATCATGTTCTATAAAGGGAGTTACTGCAAGATGAAAAGCAAACATTCTGTATAGGCACTGATTCACGAAGACAATGTTCGGCGTGTTCGTGTTTTTTTTATGTGGTACGAGTATACAGGTGTTATGGTGATCTCCCAGCACCTTATTTCTAGATTTAAGGAAACTAACGTTGCCTAATTCTGCACTGTTAGAAATTTCCGTAGATTTAAGAAAACTTTTACGCATATGCAGATTTAATTTACGGAAAGGCACTCCGTAATGACAAATACGGAAGCTCTTCGTATTCTTACGGATTCGAATTTGAGACACAAACAATGCAGATGTTCCCTGAAGCCTATAAAATCCGATATTAACAATACTACTTCATGTAAAATAGCAGTAGGTGAGTGGCGAACCACTCATGGAGTGCCAATTCGTTGATTCTTGTTCAAATTCCGCTACAGGACAAAACATTATGTGTGCACAGTGAAACACGCACATAACGAAAATAAAACAATATTTTCGTAACCTCGTTTTATAAACGCCAAATATATCAAGCGCTCTAATACGACTTGAAACTCAGGCAAACGCGTTCGTCACTTTCCTGTAAAATACACATTTACGAGATACTTCGTGTAAATGTGTGGTAGGTGAGTGGTTCGAGTTACGGGTTGTTAATTTTTCGATTCGTGTTCACATTACAATACAGAACAAAAATACATTTTTTAAATTTCTCTGTTATACACAGTGAAATACACTACGAAAAAAAAAAACGAAATCGTAAACTTTCTAACATTACTAGAAACTAAGAGGTACTTGCATAATTCTATAAAAATCTAGTATTTAAAGCATTAAATTTTGTATAGCGTGGTAGTTGAGTGGATTAAGGCATGGGCTGTCTACTTTTTGAGTTCAAATCCCACCAATGGACAAAATTTATTTATTTTTATAGTCATTTTTATACACAGTGAGTCACCCACATATAGAAAGTAAAAATTTTTTTTGGGTACTCCCCTTTTTAAGAGAATTAAGATTTTGACTGCGAAAACATTAAATTTATTAATGGTATCAAAAATTTGTAACTAATGGTTTTTGGGTGAATAAAGACTTGGCCAACTTATTTCAACGCCATTAAGAACACCAANATTTGTAACTAATGGTTTTTGGGTAAATAAAGACTTGGCCAACTTATTTCAACGCCATTAAGAACACCAAGTTTAATATAGAAACAAGAGTAATATTTACTCATAGTTTTTAAGGATAGCAACACTACAACCGTATATATATCGTCGACCTTATTTGCCGAGATGCGTAATCTTCAGACCATGAGGTTCCATGTGCAAATTCGGGGGCAGTCACGTATTTAAGCGCTCTCAAGACCTTGCTGTTAAGAGCCGTCCAAATCTCTTCACTAACGTATTTAAGCGTTGTTTTAATCCCACTTTTCTGAAACGACTTTACTGCCACGAATTACCAGTGAAAACGCATATGAACAGCTCCATACTACCGGTGCGAAATATGCGTAGCCAGCGAAACACCTTTGCTTAGAGTTCCCGACTGCGTGTGCATTTGTCTAAGATAATGTGGCATTTAACCAACTTAGAGCAGTTTTAAATAAATATGTAGGAAAATGCGGTATTGAGCATCGATAGTTTTTCGACATGGATTANGAACGAAAACGGCGCGCGCGCCGCTTCTCCGCAGCCGGGTCCCTCGGGAGTGCCACCAAAACAACCGAGGTTGTCAGATATGTATTTGCGAGATCGAGACGAAGCTGACGAGACCACTCATGACCCACCCTTGGTCACAATGGACCCCAACACAGGCCCTTCAATGCTGTTACTAAAACAACCAGCAGCGTCGTCGCGCTACTCTGGCGCAGACAAACAGTTCGCCAAGCTATTTCTAAACAATTCCTTCGGGCATGTGTGCGGTGTGTGCGATCGCCTCTGGCACAAGGATATATCGAACTATGTGTTTCATTCATTATCTAATACCATAACAAGACAGACATGTAATCCATGTTCGGTAGGTGCCACAAACGGCGATTTACCAAGAGCAAGTTTTTTTTATGTGTGTACAACTAAAATATGTGTAAATATACGACATATTTTGTCAACAAAAAAAAAAATTGGCAGTGTTCGTGGAATTTAATTAGCAAGGTTGTGGGTTCGTATCTTGGTACCTGGGAATCACAATTTTCTTTATCTTTAAGAATTTGTTTTTTTACCGTCTTTNGGGTTCGTATCTTGGTACCTGGGAATCACAATTTTCTTTATCTTTAAGAATTTGTTTTTTTACCGTCTTTAAGACTGTCGCAGCCTACTTCGGGTAGGCTGCGACACTATAGGGTACAAAAGTATCCGTATCGTCCCAATTTGAAACGTGTTTCAGAGGTGTCCTCGTAAAGGAAATATATGCTTCGCTGCCCTCGGCGTCGACGATNGATTTACCAAGAGCAAGTTTTTTTTATGTGTGTACAACTAAAATATGTGTAAATATACGACATATTTTGTCAACAGAAAAAAAATTGGCAGTGTTCGTGGAATTTAATCAGCAGGGTTGTGGGTTCGTATCTTGGTACCTGGGAATCACAATTTTCTTTATCTTTAAGAATTTGTTTTTTTACCGTCTTTAAGACGGTCGCAGCCTACTTCGGGTAGGCTGCGACACTATAGGGTACAAAAGTATCCGTACCGTCCCAATTTGAAACGTGTTTCAGAGGTGTCCTCGTAAAGGAAATATATGCTTCGCTGCCCTCGGCGTCGACGATAAGCACGCATGTGAAAGCGGTTCTACCCCAGAGACCATTAAAATCTCATCTCGTTAGCACAGGAACTGCTTATAGCTCATTGGTGCGAGAAACTGTAGGTCCCCCTCCCTCATCAACCTTCGACCACATCTTCAGCCGAACTTGCACCATTATCTTCCAAGCGGAAGTGGTAGGAGACAAATTATTCTCGTAAGTAGCATTACAACAGGCGAACCCCTTCCCCTCTCCATCCCGCAAAATTAATTTACTTTTGTAATTATGTGGTCTTGTGACGTATAATTGCGCACAAAGCGAGATTAAAGATTAATTACTAGAATAAGTCGAAAACAGAGGGTGTCAGGACCCTTGATGTGATCTACATTTCCACGAGAGCTTTGCGCTCACAGGGAAACAAAAGAGATGAAGGCGCGTTAAAAAAATCATAATTTTAAAAAACCATACAAAGTGTGTTTTTTTTGTAAAATGGTGGTGAATTAAAAAAAATGGTTTCGAGAAAGTTTTTATTTTGTAAATATTGTAATCTCGAAAACTTTGTTACTTTTTCTGACTTTTTTTATCACCTCCATTTCGTGCCTCATTTTCTCTTTTATCTTGGCACGCATGAATCCTTCCTGCGCCAAAAAAAAAAAAAGGGCGGGCTTCCCTTTGTCAGCCAGAAAAACGTTAACCAGAATTATGTGTTCTCCACATATGGGCAATCTTTGATGCAACCACAATGCTACGGTATTATCGTGCGCTTTGTCGCGTTTACTAGAGCACTGTATTTCAAAACCATAACACTGCTCTGACGCATGCACAGAAAAAAAAAAAAAAGTGAGTGTAAAACACTGGAACCATGCATCAGACACGAACAAAGTAATGTGGGAGCTGTAAAAGGAGGAGAAAAATACGGGAGAAGTGGGAGGAGAAGGTGGGATGGTACGAAACAGGCGAGCAAGAAAATAGAGTGAAGCGAGGGAAACTCGCGTCTCTGCACTGCACCGCGCCGTAATTCTCCGCTTAGAAACAAAAGCGCTGCGCTTATTTCACGTCAAGTATGTTGCGCCCATCACAAGGACTCTTTGTGGCGGAGGGATCCGCGAGCATCCAGCGTGCATTGTAACCGAGCTACGGTCGGCTGGACTCGGATAATAATAATCGCTTTACTTCCCGTAGTGCATTATTAAACATTTCGTGACCTGCAGGATTACAGTAACTGTCGTGTACGTGATTATAATGTAAATTGCATCTAAATGCAGGTTAAAAAAATTTAAACTGTATTTCCCTTCTTTTTCTTACGGTAGTCTTGAGCGGTTGAAAATATACCAACTTACATGATGTTTAAAGAGTATATGTTGTAATTAGGGACAGTGATATTTCGCGAAAAGATTTTAAGACTAGATACAGTTGAAAGCAATGTGGGGTCGTCTAGCGTTTTTGATTAGTTGAAGCATGTTCTTGTGTGTGTTAACTGTTTGCGCAAGAATCACGAAGGTACATTGTCGGAGTTACGGAGTCGAGAGTGGGTCGCTCAAATACGGAAACGACACCAGCAGCCAATAGAGTTATAACAACAGCTGAGGTGTGAATATAGTATTGAAGTCTACTGTGTGCTCCGATTTATTCGCGAAAAATCAGTGGCACTAGCTATAATACGCCGTACTGCACTTTATAATTGCGACGTTAATTATTGAAATAAAAACATTGCCGTAAGTTTTTCGAGCAAACCAGCTACCCCGAAATGCTCTCTAATTTATGAGTATCATATTTGTCCCGAGGAATAAAACAGGTAAGTCTACAGAAATGAAATGGCGTGGCTGTTCATTTGACGTGGGTGAACCCATTCGCTGATTGGCTGTGTGAAGTTATGGAGCGATCCTTGCATCTGATTGGTTACTATGCGCTGCGGGAGATTTTTCATTGACTGAGCTGCCGGTTGGAAAATAAGTTATAGGATATTCACTGTATACTGAGAACTTCTGAAAGCCTTGTTTAAGACCTACTTTTATGCACATTGTGTGTTCTTCTGCCATATGTGAAATTAACGTTACCAAGGGCCTGATCACTTTACTCATTCATCGGTCAAGTGGAATTGTAGAATTATTGCAAAAGTAAATATTTTACAAATTTGCTAATAAATCCACTTAAATAATATGTATTAAAATCAGAAAGCAAAAGAAACCACATCAGTATTCACAAATGTTTGCCTAACACTTTAAACCTTTTCAGGCCCACTTTAATTTATGGTTTCAGGTGTTGCAAACAAAACTTTTTAACGTGCGTGCTGTATTTAAGTCGACACAACAGTGTACATTACGCATGTGTAGGCCATTTTTGTTATGTGCTGCACAATGCGAAGCTCAATGGCCAATGATCTTACCTGTGTGGGTAAATGATTCGCAAACCGTCTTACTGGTCTGTAGGTGACAACAGAGCGTACAGCTCATTGGCTGTGAAAACTAAACACGCATTGTGTCGACTTAAGTACGGAACTCATCGTAACATTTCTTGTTCGCGACACCTGAAACCGTACATTAAAGTGGGTCAGAAAGGTTTAAGATATGAAACTACAAATTTACTTGGGAGTGAGGTGGAGAGGTTAGGGCGTTCGGGCGACTCCTAAAGCTCGGTGTTATCTGCCAAGCTGAATTTCCCATTTGTGTGCTATAACTTTAGTTACTATGAAATAACGGTATATTATTGATTATAGCGCATTCACATTTCACAAATGCCTTCAAATGAAGTTGCCAAATATTATCCACGCGTTGTCTGGTAATTATGAAATTTCAAGAATCCACTCGTTATTTAAAAACGATGCTGTATTAATTATGATTGCTTGGCAAAAGTTCAGAGTTTAAGTTTGGTAAAGAGCGTGACATCGTCCGGCACGATTCCCACGTGGGGGAAATCCGGGTTGCGACCGAGCCCGCTTCGCCTTGGTGGGACGTGAGAGCTTTAGCCGCTGCAACACCGCGGCCCCAAGTTTACTGGCCACTTGCCAGTCAGTGTTCCGCTTTAAAATATATGCTGGCAGAGGCATATAGTCTGCTATAGGCCATTCACGGTAAAGTGGGAAGATTTGAAAGCCCTCTCTTTTTGGAATAACAGTCAATAAATATAGTTTATTTTAGCCTTAGACGTTAACTTCCAAGTGCGGTGGAATATACGCACTGTGTTTATTACTCACATGGCAAAATTTGTTTAAAAGGTGGTTAAAGGTTAAAAAAAAATGGTCGAAAGGAAAAAGTAACTAGGGTCTCAAAAGTGCTCACCTTACCGTGAACAGTCTATAGTCTTGGGTAGAGGCGGTCACATCTTTCGAAGGTTGATTTCAAGTGCACAATTAACTGTGAACAGGCCGCCACCCAATAAGTTGACAATTTTACACTAGACCAGGCTGCATGGAATTCTGCCGTTTTTCTCTTGCAGAGTCGTTTAGGGAGTGTCCNTGCCGTTTTTCTCTTGCAGAGTCGTTTAGGGAGTGTCCACAAAATCGTAATACAGAAAAAAACGGAACCATACTTGTACCCACTCAAACTGTAGTTTGTTCTCAAATGAATAAATCGCGACGTTTTTCTGTTCATTCGGTTAGCTCTTTACAATTTTAGGTATAGTATATTCACGGTATCTTCACATNAAGTATGTTGCGCCCATCACAAGGACTCTTTGTGGCGGAGGGATCCGCGAGCATCCAGCGTGCATTGTAACCGAGTTACGGTCGGCTGGACTCGGATATTAATAATCGCTTTACTTCCCGTAGTGCATTATTAAACCTTTCGTGACCTGCAGGATTACAGTAACTGTCGTCTACGTGATTATAATGTAAATTGCATCTAAATGCAGGTTAAAAAAATTTAAACTGTATTTCCCTTCTTTTTCTTATGGTAGTCTTTAGCGGTTGAAAATATACCAACTTACATGATGTTTAAAGAGTATATGTTGTTANGGTTGAAAATATACCAACTTACATGATGTTTAAAGAGTATATGTTGTAATTAGGGACAGTGATATTTCGCGAAAAGATTTTAAGACTAGATACAGTTGAAAGCAATGTGGGGTCGTCTAGCGTTTTTGATTAGTTGAAGCATGTTCTTGTGTGTGTTAACTGTTTGCGCAAGAATCACGAAGGTACATTGTCGGAGTTACGGAGTCGAGAGTGGGTCGCTCAAATACGGAAACGACACCAGCAGCCAATAGAGTTATAACAACAGCTGAGGTGTGAATATAGTATTGAAGTCTACTGTGTGCTCCGATTTATTCGCGAAAAATCAGTGGCACTAGCTATAATACGCCGTACTGCACTTTATAATTGCGACGTTAATTATTGAAATAAAAACATTGCCGTAAGTTCTTCGAGCAAACCAGGTNAATCAGTGGCACTAGCTATAATACGCCGTACTGCACTTTATAATTGCGACGTTAATTATTGAAATAAAAACATTGCCGTAAGTTTTTCGAGCAAACCAGCTACCCCGAAATGCTCTCTAATTTATGAGTATCATATTTGTCCCGAGGAATAAAACAGGTAAGTCTACAGAAATGAAATGGCGTGGCTGTTCATTTGACGTGGGTGAACCCATTCGCTGATTGGCTGTGTGAAGTTATGGAGCGATCCTTGCATCTGATTGGTTACTATGCGCTGCGGGAGATTTTTCATTGACTGAGCTGCCGGTTGGAAAATGAGTTATAGGATATTCACTGTATACTGAGAACTTCTGAAAGCCTTGTTTAAGACCTACTTTTATGCACATTGTGTATTCTTCTACCATATGTGAAATTAACGTTACCAAGGGCCTGATCACTTTACTCATTCATCGGTCAAGTGGAATTGTAGAATTATTGCAAAAGTAAATATTTTACAAATTTGCTAATAATTCCACTTAAATAATATGTATTAAAATCATAAAGCAAAAGAAACCACATCAGTATTCACAAATGTTTGCCTAACACTTTAAACCTTTTCAGGCCCACTTTAACTTATGGTTTCAGGTGTTGCAAACAAAACTTTTTATCCTGCGTGCTGTATTTAAGTCGACACAACAGTGTACATTAAGCATGTGTAGGTCATTTTTGTTATGTGCTGCACAATGCGAAGCTCAATGGCCGATGATCTTACCTGTGTGGGTAAATTATTCGCAAACCGTCTTACTGGTCTGTAGGTGACAACAGAGCGTACAGCTCATTGGCTGTGAAAAATAAACACGCATTGTGTCGACTTAAGTACGGAACTCATCGTAACATTTCTTGTTCGCGACACCTGAAACCGTACATTNTAAACACGCATTGTGTCGACTTAAGTACGGAACTCATCGTAACATTTCTTGTTCGCGACACCTGAAACCGTACATTAAAGTGGGTCAGAAAGGTTTAAGATATGAAACTACAAATTTACTTGGGAGTGAGGTGGAGAGGTTAGGGCGTTCGGGCGACTCCTAAAGCTCGGTGTTATCTGCCAAGCTGAATTTCCCATTTGTGTGCTATAACTTTAGTTACTATGAAATAACGGTATATTATTGATTATAGCGCATTCACATTTCACAAATGCCTTCAAATGAAGTTGCCAAATATTATCCACGCGTTGTCTGGTAATTATGAAATTGCAAGAATCCACTGGTTATTTAAAAACGATGCTGTATTAATTATGATTGCTTGGCAAAAGTTCAGAGTTTAAGTTTGGTAAAGAGCGTGACATCGTCCGGCGCGATTCCCACGTGGGGGAAATCCGGGTTGCGACCGAGCCCGCTTCGCCTTGGTGGGACGTGAGAGCTTTAGCCGCTGCAACACCGCGGCCCCAAGTTTACTGGCCACTTGCCAGTCAGTGTTCCGCTTTAAAATATATGCTGGCAGAGGCATATAGTCTGCTATAGGCCATTCACGGTAAAGTGGGAAGATTTGAAAGCCCTCTCTTTTTGGAATAACAGTCAATAAATATAGTTTATTTTAGCCTTAGACGTTAACTTCCAAGTGCGGTGGAATATACGCACTGTGTTTATTACTCACATGGCAACNAGTTTATTTTAGCCTTAGACGTTAACTTCCAAGTGCGGTGGAATATACGCACTGTGTTTATTACTCACATGGCAACATTTGTTTAAAAGGTGGTTAAAGGTTAAAAAAATGGTCGAAAGGAAAAAGTAACTAGGGTCTCAAAAGTGCTCACCTTACCGTGAACAGTCTATAGTCTTGGGTAGAGGCGGTCACATCTTTCGAAGGTTGATTTCAAGTGCACAATTAACTGTGAACAGGCCGCCACCCAATAAGTTGACAATTTTACACTAGACCAGGCTGCATGGAATTCTGCCGTTTTTCTCTTGCAGAGTCGTTTAGGGAGTGTCCACAAAATCGTAATACAGAAAAAAACGGAACCATACTTGTACCCACTCAAACTCTAGTTTGTTCTCAAATGAAGAAATCGCGACGTTTTTCTGTTCATTCGGTTAGCTCTTTACAATTTTAGGTATAGTATATTCACGGTATCTTCACATTTTTTAAAATCAAACCTTTGAAAAACACCCCATGTATGAGGTATTTGGTTACTTCTTAAATATGCCATGCATCACAAGAACTTTATACTTGTGTTAACATAAATCTACCTTAATTTTGGTTAAATTGAACTTTAACTTGCATTTGCCAATGAATTATAATATCTGCTTTACAACTAGGTAATATGAATAAATGTAGAGAGAAAATAGGTGTGTTGGCAATGCTTAGTAAGGAATAGTTCTTACGCAACATGTTACAACACTCTGTGCGNCAGAGAGAAAATAGGTGTGTTGGCAATGCCTAGTAAGAAATAGTTCTTACGCAACATGTTACAACACTCTGTGCGCACGAATGCGGTGCGTTAGTCCTAGTGTAATTTTTTAAGNGTTAAATTGAACTTTAACTTGCATTTGCCAATGAATTATAATATCTGCTTTACAACTAGGTAATATGAATAAATGTAGAGAGAAAATAGGTGTGTTGGCAATGCTTAGTAAGGAATAGTTCTTACGCAACATGTTACAACACTCTGTGCGCACGAATGCGGTGCGTTAGTCCTAGTGTAATTTTTTAAGNAATAGTTCTTACGCAACATGTTACAACACTCTGTGCGCACGAATGCGGTGCGTTAGTCCTAGTGTAATTTTTTAAGCTATGTTTGCATGAGGCGGGGGAATGTGCTGAAAGTAGAACTTCAGCAGGGCTTCAGAAAAGTTGGCAGTAACCGTGAATGGACTGAATGGACTATAAATAGGGGCAATGATATTTCGCGAAAAGATTTTNCAGAAAAGTTGGCAGTAACCGTGAATGGACTGAATGGACTATAAATAGGGGCAATGATATTTCGCGAAAAGATTTCGAGACAAGATACAGTCCAAAGCACTGTAGGGTCGCCCAGCTTCTTTGATTGGCTAAAAAATGTTCTGGCCCGTGTTAACTGTTTGCGCACGAATCACGAAGGTTCAGTGTCGGAGTTACTTAGTCCTGAGTGGCTTGGTCAAAGACGGACACGGCACCAGCAGCGAATGGAGGTATAACAACAGCTGAGGTGTAATATATCATAACTTCAGATGACACACGAGTCTAAAAATGCGCTTTTGTCACTGGCCCTAACTATAAATAATATTTCGTGCTTAGAAGAAGTGCATGATAGTTACTTGCAAAAAACCACACAATACCAAAAATGATATATGTGACCTTATAAAAAGAAAAGTAAAATAAAGTGAAAACGAAGAGACGTGCAATACCACATCTTGACACATGGGCGTCTGGTGTCTGGTTGCAAGGCATTTGCTACTGGTGTTCGCTCACAGCCGTACATACAAGGTGCATGCGGGATAAGACAGATAACAATGCGCAGGGACCTGCGAAATTCGCGTTATTATTTGATAACATGCTAGACTTCGGTGCCATACACCTGCTTGAGCGTCACTCATGAATTCGTTGGCTGTTGGCAACTATACGATGTTGTTTAACAGTTAGTATCTCGGGCATATTTTTTATACATTCGTTGTTTGCGCGTTACGCGTATCTCAGCTAATAAATATCCTGGGAATACGACTTTTTGCCATGAAAGATGAAAAAATAACAGTTATCTAATCCCGTACGGTTTTCTTTCTGTTATATAATTTGTAGCAAAAATATGTATTAAAAAAACTCGAATTTTTTGAGTTTGTCTGCGCAGAGTCGTTAAGAGGTATAAGAAAAGTAAAACTTTACAGTCCTAGCTACACCAGTGTGCTTTCTTAGCGTGTGGTAAAGTCTTACTGTTACAGATCTGATTTGCACAGGAAAGCGTGACGCCGGAAACACTGCACGCGGTTTCAGCGCCTCGTCGCGCATAAGGGCGATGGGGCGCGGAGCGCGCGTGTTATTGTCGCCCGTGTCACCGTGCTTCGAACGCGAAAATAAAATATCTCTGGCCCGAGTACTTTTTAACTATTGGTAGGGACACGCGATTTTCGCGAAAACATTTCAAGCCCAGTTGAATTTCGTAACACTATAGTTCTTATCCACGTCCGTGATTGGCATATCTAGGTGTTTCGCGTCTTAGGTGTCTGCCCGCGAATCACAGACGTACATTATCGGAGTGACCTAGTTATGACTTAGCCAGGCAAGTAAGAACATGTCTCCTTAAAGACACACGCCGCCGATAAGCAAAATAAAACTGCTGGCACGTCCATAGGGTATCGAAATCTAGCATGTGCGGAAATCTTTTCGCGAAATTCGGGTGTCCCTAACTATTGGCCAAAATCTACCTTGGGACGCGTTATACATGTTGTCGGCTGACGGCGTTAAGTCAAACGAGCATGCAGNTGACGGAGTTAAGTCAAACGAGCGTGCAGCATCTTGGAGTTTAGATTGCAGCAGCATCGTAAAGCGAATTTTGCAGGGCCGCAAGAATGAGATGTGGTGCTTATAACAAACTGCGCGAAAGAGGTGAGGTACCGGCCACACTTGACGTGACGCCNATCTTTTCGCGAAATTCGGGTGTCCCTAACTATTGGCCAAAATCTACCTTGGGACGCGTTATACATGTTGTCGGCCGACGGCGTTAAGTCAAACGAGCATGCAGCATCTTGGAGTTTAGATTGCAGCAGCATCGTAAAGCGAATTTTGCAGGACCGCAAGAATGAGATGTGGTGCTTATAACAAACTGCGCGAAAGAGGTGAGGTACCGGCCACACTTGACGTGACGCCNAAGAATGAGATGTGGTGCTTATAACAAACTGCGCGAAAGAGGTGAGGTACCGGCCACACTTGACGTGACGCCGGCCAATGGAGAAATAACGTTCTTATAGTCTATTCGAGGTATCTTTACACTTTTTGAATCAAACCTTTTAAAAATCGCCCCATGTATACTGTATTTGATTGTTTCCTGAATATGTCGCGTATAAAGAGCATTTTATACTTCTGTGAACACAAAAGTATCTTATTTTTGGATCAAACTTTTGTTTGTACTTAATATATAAAATATTATATTTTATTTATAGATGAAACCAGATATAAAATGGGTGTGTTGGTAATGCCTAGTAAGAAATAGTTCTTATGCAAGATATTATTGAACGGGGTGCGCACGAATGCTGTGCGCAGTCCCTTTGGTGTAATTTTCTAGACTTCGTTAAGCTTTTTTTGCATGAAGTGGAGAAATAGCCTGAAAGTAGAACTTCAGCAGGGTTACAGAAAAGTTGGAAGTAACCGTGAATGGACTATACCAGGTACAGCTCTGGGCGAACAACAGCACGACTTGCAACCGAGCAGCAGCCGCCGCTGTCGCAGAGTAGATGAATATACAAAGACGAAATGGCGTAGCGGTTCCTTTGAAGTCAGCGTACCGATCACCTGATTGGCTCTGGCTCTGGGGTCGGGCCTTGCATGGCTGCTGCATGCTGCGAAATGCTCCCAATTAGCTGGACCTCCAGCTGGCGGGTAGGTTACCATGCGCTGATTGGCGAACGGCGTTCAAGCATGTTGCTGGCTGGTGCTGCTGGGCGTGTGAGGTTGAGTTCGCGGTGTAAGCGGCTGTTTCGCCTCTGCATTATTGAGTACTCTGTGCTGCTGTCTTGATACGCGGGATATCGGATAGATTTTTAATCAGGTAGTTTTTATGAGTACATTATGTCGATGATGAACTTGAAGCATGCTTTCTGTTCATGTTATTTCACTAATTAACTAATTAACTTACTATTGGTGAAACCACCGATTAAATGCATGAGTAAATGTACACCATTTTGCAGCTGCTAAATAATGTACGATTAAAATTTTTTTTCTTGAAATTTGTTTTGAACAATATGTGGAGCACAAAACGAGATTCCCCAAGGTCATTTTGCAAAAGTATTATTAGTACGAGAGTAAGTAAATTTCATGTAGTGATTACTTGTAAAATAACTTAATGATTAGTAGTCCAGCTAATGGCCAAGTCCCATGTTGCTGCAATGCCAATGTCTGCTGCACCAGCTGCATGTTCCCCGCCCCCAGGCCCCGTTAGACCACTGAGAGAAAGATTTTGATTCAGATACCAGTTATTTGAAGCATATTCATTTACACTGAACAAAATTTTGTTCACTCAATTAATCTGCTGTTGCTCCAAGCATCTGCATTCGTTCCCTTTAATCACATAAAGCATTTAAGAATAATTTTTTCAGCCTAACATTTACTTGGTTGTTACTTCATCGTCTGCCTGTATTTAATACACACGAGTATGTTCAACTAATAGGCTTGAGCACCGTGAAACTTATCGATATCATGGTAAATTCAAATAATTAATATTTGGCTGGCCGATAATAATAATTTGATTAGCTGGAACAATCTTACAGTATATGTTTAGTATTACAGAATTTGTGGCGGCGACAAAATCAGCTTGGTTTAGTTCTGGCATTTATTTGGTTACCTTTAGAGTAATCTGGTCCTCTGTTCGAATTTACAGAGCTACAGTTTGTTTGTAATTTATGTTAAAATTAGGATAGTAAAAATGTTCTGCAGATTTACGAAATTTTTTTTACCGAGATGTAGAGTTAATTTACGGAAAGAAACCTCGTAATGACGAATAACAGAAATGAGTTAGCTCCGGAAATATAAAATACGGAAGTTCTTCGTATTCTGATGGCGTCGATTTTGAGTCACGAACAATGCAGATGATACCTGAAGCGTATAAAATGCCATCATCACAATACTACTTCGTGTAAAATGGTAGTAGGTGAGTGCTAATCAACTCGTATAGTGTCAATTCGTTGATTCTTGTTCAAATTCTGCTACAGGACAAAACCTTCTGTGTACACAGTAAAATACGCACATTACGAAAATAAAACAATATTTTCGTAACCTCATTTTATAAACTGCAAATATAGCAAGCGCTCTTTCACGACTTGGAACAAAGAGAGGCGCGTTCGTCACTTTCACGTAAAATATATATTACAAAATACTTCGTGAAAATGTGTGGAAGGTGAGTCTTTCGTGTTATTGATTATTAATATTTTGGTTTGTGTTTAAATCCCACTACAAGACTAAATATTTAATAATTTTTTTAATTTATCGTTTATACAAAGTAAAATACATTACGAAAAGTAAAATCTTTTTCATGCTCCTGTTTTTAAACATGAATTAAAAGAAAAAAGNTACAAAGTAAAATACATTACGAAAAGTAAAATCTTTTTCATGCTCCTGTTTTTAAACATGAATTAAAAGAAAAAAGAAAATCGCACGCACTCGAACATGACTAGAAACTAAGAGGTACAAGCATCATTCGATATAAGTTGCGTATTTACAACACCTTTTCGTGTATAAGCGTGGTAGGTGAATGGATAATTAATTGAACTGCGAACATTATTTTCAGAGTTCAAATCCCTCCACCGGACAACATTTTTTTTTACTTTTATAGTAATTTTATACACATAACGAAATTATACGTTTTTTTGTTTATATAGAGCAGATTTAAAAACATAACGAACTTGTGAGTTCGTGGACACATTCCGTGAATTCACGGAGATTTAGGTGAAATTTACGGTGATGACGTTATTGAAAAAACGAAGAGACCGTAATTTAACGCATATGACTGAATAATTTGTAACCGGTATTTTCCGTAATTTTACGGGCAATTTTTATAACAGTGTGGTTCATAGTTGCACAAACATTATCAATGAAACAATTGCAACAGAAAATAAAACAGTAAAGCTGCAAAAATTATAAAAAAAATTTATATTTACATAAATTTACATTTTATGTAAATGCCATGCATTATATACTATATAACGAGTAAATTATACCCACTTCGTAACTGTTCATTGTTGCAGAGGGCGCTATCTAAAGTGTAACGCCCTGACGCAAGTTCTCCGGGTTCGTATCAGAGTCCTCCTTTATATATTTTGTAATAATAACCGAAACTCTAATATATGTAGCGCCATACAAATCTTTAGTTACACCAACCAAATTTCACACATTTGGAGCAATTAAATAAGAACAAAAAAAAATTTGGTTTCAGCAGCAAGGTATTTAATTGCCACCTACGCGAATAATTAATTTGGTCACACCAAACAAATTTTGATTTACTCACCAAAAACCTTTTTCTCGTTGTCACCACGCGTGTTCTGCTTTCCGGTAACAAATTGAACTCAGATGGCTCCAGAAGATGATCGGGTGGTGCAGAGTTCGATTTTGCTTCCCTCTATCTATTTCCAAGATCTACCCCAGAACAAGTTGGGCTAAACTTAGTTGGCAGGTTGCTACTTCGTTCAGGATCGTAACTTAAGTAACGTGCCACGGAACCTTTCAACACAGCAAAGTAACGGGCACTAACATCTGGAATAATTTATTTATATCCATGCAGAAGCGCAACAAGGGATAGAAATAACCATGTTAAAATAAAGACGATTCTTTTTGTGTTTCTCCCCTCCCCCATCTCCTTTCTTTGCTTTCTTTGAGTGAAATGCACGGGAGGACCCTTAATGATCTCCGTTATTTATTTTCTATTTACACTAATCCAAATTGTATTTTTATTTGGTTTTACCATGGTATTTTTAACGTTCCCACATTATGCCAGAAGACAAATCTCAGGATGGCTTGGGTTGTATAATCAGTTAACTTCTACAACCAACACACACATGCACGGAGTCGAACACGGAAATTCGTGAAATGATGGCGACTTAGTAAAATGTACTGCGGAGGCAAGAGAAAAAAATCAAATGTTTAACCTGCAGTTGAAAATTGTATTCACGTTTCAATACAAACGCAAATGCTGATTTCGTTATTTTTAATTTTACTTGAAATACTTCTTGAGGCAACTTCCTTGTGAAAAATGTAAAATGTCTAGCTCCATTACGATTAAAATGGTACTTACTACCTGTCCCTTCCACCTTGGATCTATTTTTGTTTCACAGTAGTTTACTTTTTAGATCAAATATTTCAAAACGAGGACTTTCAGGGCATATAACATATCTTAACATATATATTTTTAAGTTCACAATATTTTCCCATATTTTTTGTTGCATCTGTAACCGTAATAAAGATTAATTTATTAGTCATTAGTTATTATTCTTCTGCCTCACATGAGAAAATACTGACTGAAACAGTCCATTATGGTTTATATAATTCTGTAAAGTAGTTCTGTATGTAAAAATAAGGTTGGAATTTTAATATTAAATGTTAACAGTAAGCTACAAAGATATATAAATAAACACAATATTGTAAGAATATCGCCACTTTAAGGGGCAGCACGAGATGATCTTCAAAGGCATGCACTCACTGTAGCTGAAATTCTTACTGATTTAACGTGCTACAGTAGAATATTATTACGCTTACTGGAAGCCAATGGGCTTAACCCTTTCAGTCCGACATTAATTTACGATTTCGTGTGTCGCAATAAAATAATATTTTGATACGTACTGTACTTAACCTGGCTCAACACTTGATTCACTCACAGCACCAATGAGATATATGCTTGGTGCTTGAGAGATATTACGAAAACCACTCGCAAACCAGAGCCGAAGAGAAGTTCATAAATCACATTACACGTAGGGAACAAAATGACTGCATTGGCCAATGAGTCTAGGTGTATACAGTTCTTGCCGTATATTTCCTTCATCTGCAATATGTCCACTGAAGTGGACCTAGGGACTTAGAGGGCTAACTGACAGCGTCAGTTTGTATTTTTCTACTTCCTCTCAAGGTAGAAGTAGAGTGGATTACGATGGACCACTGCAGCAGACTGTACAGCATGAAGAACTCATTAAAAAGCAGTAAACACACCACCAAAATTGTCTGGAAATTACCATTTATGTCGCACACGAAAGAAGATTGCATATATTTTCCAACAATGTAAAATTATCTGCGAAAATTTAATTTTCTAAATGTTTAAAGATTAATTAGTAATCGTTACTTTTGAATTACATTTTAACAATACTTCCATTCCGGATACTTTAGAAAGCACGTTATGCAAAAAAACGCCCCTTCATCAAGCAAGACCACCATAATAATTATTATTAGTAGTATAACGATTATAAACAATGTTTACAAATATTACTAATAATTTATTCATTTCAGGAACGAGAGCTATCATTTTTATAACTGAAATGGATGTGCATATAATCAATTGTTAAAAATATTTGTAAACATTGTTAATCATTTTTACTACATACAACCAGTGTAATTAGTGCGATAATCTTGCTTGATGAAGGTATTTTTGAACAACGTGCTTTGTAAAACACTCAGCATGTAAATAAGTTTAAATGTTGGTTAATGATAGACTCTTATTTATTGCTATTTAAACATTTAAAAAATTAAATTTTAGTAGAATATTTTACAGTGTTGCGAAATATATACATTCTTCTTTCGTATGCTACATAAATGGTAATTTTCTGACAATTTTAACCGCGCGTTTACTAATTTTTAATGAGTTCATGTTGTACAGTCTCTACTAGCATCCACTCTACTTCTATCTTAAAGAAACTGCATGGGCATGGTCTGTACATGCAGTTTTTTTAACAATTATCCCTTGTTAGTTTATTTTTGTATTCACCGAACATGACAAAAGTATTGCATGTTACCAGATAAATATTTGTTTGCCTGCTGTACAAGGCTTTAGTAGAGAGTAGGTACTGTTATACTGTTATAACGGCGCCAGCAGGCCTTAGTTCTGCAGCCTTGCTGAACGCGCCCTCACACGCACGAGTGCAAACGTGCTAATGGGCAGCATCCAGCAGCCGGGTCGCCATTGGCCAAACCTCAGTTTACTTGAAATAGCAAAAATCCGCTCCACCAGACAGAACCAGGCCACGATGGCGCGATATTCCGACGATATACGGCACCGCAATACCTCGTCCGGGGCCTGTTCTCGCCGTGTGACGTCACCCTGAGGAGATGCTCCAGAAGGGGACAAGAGAATGAATGTGCCGGCTGCCGTAATCCACATATTCAAATCAGCCCTCTACTCCAGAACAAGGCGTAGCTTATTCAACTAAAACTACGTTACGAAGCGTGGCTTAATTGTAAGACATTTAACTCAGATTCATTATAATAATATAACATAAAGGCTTCTCTGATGTCTTGGTTTGCCGAACTAAAAGTAGCTCTAAGTTATTTTATCACATGTGTCACCCATGTCATCAACTTGCCACTCGACTCTAAAGTAGACCCGTATATTGCTATAATCATATGTATATATAAAGCAATTTTTATCAGTTAGATTGATGATTACTGTACCCATCAACGCACACATACTATACAGTCTCTCGCTAGTGCGGTCGTGCTAACGTTGCATAACCTGCACAATTGAACGTCAAATATCACGTCAGATAAACTGTAGATTCAGCGTGATCAGAATTACGGCACAATGGAGCTCATTAAGTAAAACCGGTTGCGCATTTGGGCTTACACCAAAGCCTGCCTATATGCAAAAATTAATTTACGAAGAACGTTAAATAGCATTAGGGCCCAGATTATTCCCTGGAACATGTGTTAATGCAGGTGTATTCAGGTCGGTTAGTGACGATCCAGATAACGAGACTGCGTCGCCACATTAGGTGCATGTAGTATAGACACCAGGTGTTCTCGTCGCCCTGCTCCCATAAAATGGCATCGGTGTAGTCACTGCAGAGCAAATAAAAAGCGGCAGCCTGCAGTTCGTGCCTCGTTGGCGTTTTGAAAATAATTACTTGTGCATACATTTTTACTCACTCATTGGCTCATTTTAATTACATGGTCGTAACGGTCTATTGAACTAGAAATAAAATCCCAGAGAGAATTCAGCTCTTCTCCCAAATGTCTCGCGTACATTCACGTACAAAACGTCATCATAAAAACCAGCCCGATTCGTGGGCGTAAAATTATTTGGTAGCTTGCACGCACAGCCTCCTATCTCAACTCAGAAAGTCTCTAATATATCGTTATCAGCCGTTCGTACTGTTATGATTTTGATATTTTGTTGACATTTATTCTTAATGGGGATATAGGGGCGTAACAAGTTATTGATAAGAGCTGTGTAATGAACAATACATAAAAGAGGTTTATTTAACATTAAGGTTGTACAATATTATTTCAATATAAATATGATTGAATATGAACGGGGGAGCTATACAAATATACTGAAATATTAAATTATATTATTTTATAAAGATTTAACTAGCCACGTTCTGAGTAAAGCCTAATTGGAGAGTCCCCACCGTGTTCATGATTTCGGAGGCTTATTAAGATGGCACAAGTCGATGGCCGGACACACCCATCTTCAGTGGTCTTCTCGTTCCAATGGCCCGACGACAAAAGAAACCGCCCACGGACTACACTGCCATATATCGGCTGCGTTGTCCCCGTTTACTGGCAGGTGGAGGGATTTTCTGTGGTTTGCGATTTCATAACTAATTTCAGCGATCACGGCCCGTGTCCTGGATAAATAACTGAAGGTGTGATCACGCAGGCCGCTCAGCTAAGGAAGGGCCTGACCACACTTTGTAACAGTACTCATTCGGAAATATGTATGGAAGACTGCGGAAATTATAATATAACGAGATGCTACTAAACGTCCCCCGAGAAATTATTTCTAATACCAATAATAAGAATTTTTATTTCCCTTTCATATTTATTTATTTCCTTATATATCTTGCATATTGAGCGGAGTAATGAGGTAGTAATACACCGAACTTGCATTGGAACAACCTGGGTTAGATTTTCTATCCAGCCATTCTGAATTTGGGTTTTACCATGGTGTTCCTAAATCATTCGGCTGGAAAGCTGGATTTGTTCTTTAACACAGACCTTGGCCGATATCTCCCTGGATCATACTTGAACCAGGCCCCAGTTGTCGACCTGTTTAGGAAGTACAAGTGAGGAAAGGAGCTAATTTGTTCTTCTAACTAAACACGTCAACTTTTAATCATTGCATGTAATGATTTTCAAAGTGTATAAAAAGTATTTTTCTTCCCGTTGTACAGTTTATGAGCCTGTGCATTCTTCTTGTTTAACTCTAACATTTTAATTTTTGGAGGTGTAGTGTTTTTTTTTTGCGAATAAAATCTATACAGTGGTGATTTCGACACGTAAGCTTAACTGAGCTATAACGTTAATATAAAAACTAACATCGCATGCAGTGTCTGCGTGCAAATACATTTTATTCAGCATTGTTTGGCAAAATTATTTGTCATTGCGTAAATTCATTCATAGACGAGAATGAATGCGATTGCCACTTCCCGAAGAAATATTGTGAATCCAACGAAGAAATGGGGGCAAAAGGGGGTTGAATAACGGTGTATGTTTCTGTCTGATAGAGAGGCGTGCTATAACGTTTCATTAGTTTTGTATCGAACACGTAATAATAAAATAACTATTTGCAAGAATCAGATAGTTTATTTAAAAAAAAGAGTAATTAGTTGCCTCGAGACATGTAATCCCGAAGAGATAATATGTTTTTTCAATGATAGTATATTTCGAATGTTTTACATTTGTGGTTGTCTCTGAATATATACGAGCGTATGTTTGTATATGTATATATAGACACACACACACAAACATACACACAGAATAACTTCTTCAAGCGAATCACAGAGAGTACGTTTCAGTTTCCTTTGTTTAATAACTTGAGATTTTTCTCGGGTTAGTTTATTTGTGCGATGAAGAACGGCTTTGAATTTTGCGAAGTAATTATGAAATAACTGTGGAACCCAAATATTTGCCATTTTCTTAAAACGACATTACCTTTAATCCCTACAAATTGGACAATATTTAACAAATATAAAATACGGATTTTTGAAATAAAAACATGAATTTGGTATGTTTTAAACAGCGCGCTGACAGATACGAAAAATAAAAATTCAGAAGGCATGGATAAAAAAGTATGTAAAAAAACTGTAGAGTTTGAAGGAGTCAGTTTGGTTTTCAACTTCGTTTTTCGGCCGTATATGGGATTTTCAGTTGTGGAGAATTTCCTTTCCGAGTTTCTTTGTTGTTCTTTTTTGCACCTTCATACAGCAGATGACTACAGTAAACCACGGTCTTACGTATGCAGCTTTTATCGTCTATATTTCAGACCGGCTTGGGGGCTGAATACTCATCAATAAGAGTACATCGTTCGCTCACGAATTCACATACGAGCTCATGTGTTGCGAAAGTGTAATATTTTTGTGGGCGCTGGAGGTGTGTGCGCCTACAAGCAGTCACGTTAAACTAAGCACTTTCGAAAGCCCTGCTTATAATATACTTGTACTCATGTGGTGTATTCTTCTTCCATCATATGATAAATTAATATTGCTGTTGGCCTGATTACTTTATTCACGTGTCGGTCAATCCGAACTGTCAAGTTATTATAAAAGTAATTAAATAGTTTACAAATATGCTAATTATTATATTTAAATGATATGCATTAAAAGGAGAAGGCAAAATAAATCATTTCAGTATTCACAAATTGTCCTACAGCGTTAATTTAACGTCTTTACAGGGAACTTATTCCTCTCCGTTGTTACTAACCTTGCTGGGTTCATGCCAGTAAGTGTTCCCGTTAAAATAAATGCAGATAGGGGCAGAGACACTTTCAAGAAGTTGATTTCAGAAGTACTCAATTGACCATGAACATGTTTTACGGCCCGAAGGCCAGCATACCCTCCATCCTCCCGCACTGCAACTGTACTCTGATGAGTAAGGCAGTGCACGGCACTTTCTCCTCTTCTCTCTTCAGGCCACTCCTTTTCTTAGTGCCTTTACTCGGTATTCTACCAGTTTTCTTGGTAAAACCTGTCCTCGCCAATCAGAGATATTCTGACTCCTAATTTAGAAGCCTTTACCAGAATATCCCCTCATGGGTCATCAGAAATTTGCTCTTCTTGCCACTTATCGTATTCCTCCAATCTTCTACCAATTTCAGTGGCAAACTCATTTCAGATCTCGTGAAAAGCTTTATCCATCATTACATTTTCTGGTGTTTAGTGAATGCCCTTAGTTTCAGTGATCTCTTCCAACCGTTGCCTTATGTCTTCGGTCTTGAGACATTCCGAGATCACATGTTGTACAGTATCGTCCACTCCACATACATCACACAAAGTAGATTGCACTAACTGCAGGCTGTGAGACTTCGCCTTGAAGTTTCCATAGCCTGCATAAACTGCGTGCTATAATGGTTGGTAGTAATCCATTTACAGTCCATTCTTGCCTTGATGTTCGGCAGCAGCTCATAAGTAATTCTTCCATGTTAAGAAGAATCCCAATCGTCTTGCCATTTCTGGAGAACTTCACCCACGATCTCTTCCTTAGCTTCCTACGTCAGTCTTGCTGTTCGCGCTTTCCCCGTCGTAATACCTCGGTATCTCAACAATAGATCGATGGGCAATTCATCCGCAAGCACTGGGAGCAATACATTAGGTGCTGTTTTATATGCTCGAGTAACAGTCAGCAGTGCCGCCTTTCGAGCTCTGATGAGCTTCCTCCTGTGTCATGACAATTCAGCTGTGTGGTACCACATCACAGCTCCATATGTAATTATTGTCTCAAATACTGCTTTATATATTGTCCTTAATGTGCTGTAACTAAGGCCCCAGCTTGTATTTCCGATTCTCTTGAGTTTCTGGAACGCCAATTGACCATGAACAGCCCATACTTGAGCAGGTATCTTTATCTCGGGAGCCATGCTCATTCTTATCGATGACTGGGAATCGGTGCGGTTGCAACGGCCTTCCCGATTCGCGTCCCAGAAACAATTTCCCCACTTACGAGCTCCCAGTGAATTTAACGGGTGGGTTTAATAACAAAAAATAAACACATAAGTTGAAGTGTATGACTCAACCGGATGAATGAAGAATTGCCTGTTCAACACGCAGGATAGTACCACAGAATACGTAGGCATATAAAAAATTAATGGCGTGGCTGTTATTTGACGTAAACGTACAGAGCACGGGGCTCTGGGAACGGACATACTTGCTGACTGGCTACCGCATTCTGGCGAAGATTCCCTATCGGTGGAGCCGCCGGCTGGCAAGTCGTTACCAGGCGCTGAGCGGCGAACCGCGTTTCCACACGATGCTTTTATTTTAGAAGCCATCCAAACACCGGTCACGCAGTTTCTTATCACCCCGCACCTGTGTACTTTCCGGGTAATACGGGGGTAGAAGATGATCCTTATTTTTATTGAGGCTTTACTTTCCCATAGAACCTCTTTTTGGATTACATTGTAAGATGTGTTATAAACTTACTACACCAAGTTGCCCGGAACGTGAGAGTGGCGCAGACTTCCTGCGTTACATCCCGACTCCCCTAGCAGCTTGGTGGTCAATATCGTGACATTCTAAGGCTCCGCAGTGGTGTAAAGGTCAGACTACTCGCCTCCCACCTAGGTGAGCCCGGTTCAATTCCCAGCGGGGTCGCTCCCGGATTTTCTCTTGTGGTTAGCGCGCCGAGCGATGCCGCTGGTCGGCGGGTTTTCTCGGGGATCTACCATTTCGCCCGCCTTTGCATTCCGACGCTGCTCCATACTCAACTCGCTTCACCTTCATCGGCTCCCAAGACCCTAAATCCCTCTTAAGGGGTCGGCAGCCGGGAGTGGTGTATGGGGAGGCCGAGAACATTGTTTCACCTCTGTATAATTGCTACTGTGTGGCTGCACAGCAAGGAAGAGCCGGCGTTTCAATTACTCAGATGTTCGTTAGTTGTTTATCCGTGTGCGCTGGCGTGTGTACGTGGGTGTGAGCCGCGTGCTGATCGGGTATCGATCTCGTGCCAGAGCGAAGGTCGCGGCCTCCCTGCAACCAGCAAAATGATAAATCGCATTTTGCGCGCCGCTCTAAAAATAATTCCAAGCCCTCCCGTCTGCTCCCCCCCCCCACCACTCTCCCGCATCAAACCATACCAAACCAACCACCCTCTTTTTCCATCAATACGACATCACTCGTTTGGCAGTGCAGCCGAGCGCACGCAGGTCCTATTCAACGGTGGGTAACTGATGAAAAGTGTCGTCGGGCCAAGCGGGGTTGGGTTGACAGCTTCGGATAGAGACAGAGTGCGTGTGTGTGAGAGAGAACCGTATCGGGGCGCCACCCTCCCATACCCACGGCTGCTTTTCTGCGCCAAAATCCCTTCCCCAGGGGGTGCGTGGTGTCCCTGCCCTTCCGCTGTGCGGCGCTCTGATAACACCCTACTTCCGCCTGCCGCTATCTGCGTCCAGCGCGACACTAACTTTCCAGTCGTTTTGGCTCTGCGGTGGGATAACCCTAACGGAATTCCAGGGGTCCGAACAGACTGCGCCGAAGGGGTGATTTTTTTCACACCCATCCCAGTGGTGAGACTGGATTTAAGGGCGGTCCTAGTGCGGGACTGACAGAGCAAAAGGATAGTGTTATACGTGTTAAATGATTTTAGACCTGTCTTGTGGACTTCTCACAATATCGTTTGTGCCCTTTGAAGAGAAGAACCATGAGGTAAATGAGCAAGTAGGAAAAAAGTAGTAATATTTGTGTTTTTTTCGTGTTTTTCTTGAGTCTATAATACTAATTTAGCCCCAGTTTTCAGTGCATTAAAATTTTTACTAACAAATTTTTGTAGAAATGTGGCCCGACATAAGATAAACAAAGTGATTTTTTCTTTCAAATCGATTCCGTGAAAGGTGGCCGTGACACAGCTAAAATAATTTAACGTATCGTTTCACTCGGCCGACCTCCCAAAAGAAAGATGTAAACAGAATTATGACATGACGGAGTCCTATGAAGAACAATAAATAGCAAACGTATTCAAATTCAAATACGACGGGAAGTAGTTTTTACTGATACGCATACTGGCATTATTTGTATTGTTTTGAAATATGCTAATATTTTGTGGAAAACTGAGAAGTGTATTAATATGTGAACTACCCTTTTTCTGTGTCTAGAGTATATTGAAATATGACTGTTGTTATATGCAAATAAATGTAATATGCAATTTAATATTTGAACTCTCGTACATGAAAACAAAGAACAAAGGAAAAATAACTATAAAATTTAAAAACTTTCGAAATCTGAACAGCTGTTCCACTAGTCACCAGAATGTTACCATGAATACTTCAGCTTATACAAATTCAGATGGCCGATAACCACAATTACGCACAGTTGCGAACCAATACAATGCTTACACCTACTCTTCAACAGATGTTACGAAATGCTGCGCGAGTTAAAAAATATACATAATGGGTTAGAGGTTGAATTATTTATTCACTGAATACGTTCATAACCATATCAGTTTTCCCAGAATCTGTAAATATTTCATTCCTTTTTATTCGGAATTTGTTTATTACGTGCTTTCTCTGGAAACAACGTTATCACACCTTCATTCCCAGTTCTGATGCACTTTGACTTGTACACGTGGCAGGCATACAAGCAGTTTGTAAATAAACGTAATATCTCTAGTAGTGTATTTATGAGGCTACGGGTACAATGTATTTTTAATGGGAGTTTGCGGCTTGTGCGCTTGTGAGTACTGGGTGAGGGGAAGGAGGCTGTCTTCGGCTCGACTCAGGATTGCTGGCCTACCCGCAGGAGCTCAGTGGCTACGTCCAATAACCCTTCAAGAATATATGTATATTTTTGGTAGCCATATTACTTTTATAGGCATAGGTTATCCCAAATCGAATATCCATATTTATTATTCGATATAAAATTATTCTTTTTTATCTGGCAGAGCGCCTTTGCATAAAATGTTTACGGTATAGATTTTTGCTACCTATAATTATCGAATTTATTAAGTCAATTTTTTCTTTAAAACACTTAATGTAACTGGCGGGGAAATTTGTTTAACAAATTTAAATTTAGGCGATTTTTAAAATTCCTCTGTGCACCTACTTTTGCGAAACCATGCAGGACTATGTCTTCCTCTCTCTCTCTCTTTCCCTTTCTCTTTGTTTCAGCTTCTCCATTCACGTCAGTTTACCATAAAATCTATACATTTTACTTCAAAAATTTTAATTTATCAAGTTGCATTTTTAATTCATGACGATAATTCGTGCGGTTTTTTTAATAAGTAATGATTGTCTGAGTGACTTAAAACTGACCATATTCCGGCCTCGAGTCGCGCTGTAAGCTTAGTGCTGTTCCCGATAACCCCGTCTGTCAAGATACACATGCCCAACATTAAAAACATGAAAGGACAGCACAAAAAATAAAAATAAAAATACATTTTAGTCTCAATCGAAAACATTTTTTTTTTTTCAAGTTTCAAATCTGCTCTTATTATCACCTAAAAAATAATATCCACGCATTTACACCATAGGCAGCGAAATGCCACTAGCAACCATTGCCCGTAAAAGTAATACCATAGATTATTTTTTTTTAATCCAGAGGGGAGATAAAACGTATATGCAAATGCTTTGGGATTGGAACCTCAGTGTATTTGCACACTTCGAAAGTACACGAATGATAAAGTTTATTACTCTTTCCTCATACTTCCATGCTAGCTTTACATATGTTTGTTTAGGAACAAGCAAGGGGCATGGTCATTTTTTTTCCATACAGGTGTATAGTTTAGAGTTTGCAGTATTTTCGGAAGTGAAAAAAAAATATATTTTAAGGACATTATAGCGCAACCAAGTGTAAAAAGATGTTGTAACTGATGTCTTTTTCAAAAATTATTATTTCAACTGTTAGTGTCTCTCTCTCTCTTTCTCTCTCTCTCTCCCTCTCCCTCTCTCTCTCTCTCTCTCTCTCTCTCTCTCTCTCTTGTAACAAGCAGCAGTAGGGAACAGGCATTCAGCAAGGCATCGAGGACCAAGCTCATCAGTTATGTAACGTCTGTCCAGCATAACACGACCATGCGAACATGCATGCATGAATGCATGCACAATCACCCTTTACATTTATAATATTTTACCGACTGTTGCAGTTTCCATCATTCTAGCTTGAGTGCATCGATGGAAAAAACAATTATGATGATGTCACATTGCCCGCTCGTTTCATCCTAGGCTCTACGGATATGTAAGACGACCAGAGTCGTCGAGCTTCGCACACTCTAAATCGGAATCGGTGAATATTTACAGATTGCCAGTTAAAACTGCTCCATCTGGAATCAGTAGAAAAAATACCACTAACTCGTCAGTTAAAAGAAATCCACTTATTCAAACAGTAGATAATTAGTTATTTATAGTTGGCTAATAAAAAAACTTCGGGATAGAAAAAAGTCAATCATTCCAATGTGAGAAGTTAAGTACATTTGATTTTGTCGCAAAACGAAAAATTTTGCGTACACAAAAAATTCGTGGATGTGGTTGGGATCGAACCTCCAGCCCAAAAGGAATGCATTTTATAGCTTTCATGGTTAGCCTTCTTACCCACTGCCCTACTTTTCCAACTCTTAAAGAGTAATTCATTATGGATATTGAACATAAAAATATAATGGCAAACGGCTGTATGTTTCATGATGTAAAGTACTTCATGCTGTCTAAATATATACACATTCTGCGCACGTATTTGTCTTTGCAATGTTCAAAGTCAATCTAAGTTGAAGTTAGTTCAGATTCTGTGCTTTAAAAGGTTACTAAAGTGGTTTCAATGTTCGAGGTTATCGATTTTCACTAGTATCCGCCATTTTAAGAAGCAACGAGACACTACACATTAAAACTGTTATTTTATTTCAATGACAGTTTGATCAGTAATACTTTTTCTAATTGGACAGTGAGATGATTCAATAAGATAGGCGGGTTTTCACCAACACAATTTCTGTTTTCAGAAAGTTGACTCATCAAATAATAAGAAAATGACAAATTTTATAAAAGAATCACTGGGTTCTAACATTCTACTGTAGAATTAGCACAGTTATTAGTAGTCTATCTCTCATTTCAAAACAACAGTTTCATTCTATATAATCTCGTTGCGTTGTAAAATGGCGGATACAAGAAAACAGCGACAACCTTTATAAATAAAACCACTATATCTTTTAAAGCATAGAATCTGAACTAAACTTAATTAGATTGACTTCCGAGCCTTGCAAAGACATGTAAGTACTCAGTAAATAGGTATATTTCGACAGCATGAAGTACTTCCACATTATAAAAGATATAGCCGTTTGCCATAGAATGTTACTAGTACTAGGCAAAATACGAGGAAGATCATTACAGCGGCAAAGTAGCGAAGTTGGTAAGACGAATGCAATGAAGATAGGAATATTTGTTCTATTTTGGGTGGAGATTCGAGCCTAACCACATCCAAATTTTTTTTGGTACTCGTAATGTTTTTTTTTTTTGCTACAAAATAATTGTACTTAATTTATTTCACAATGCAATGCACTTTTTTTTATTCTTGTGCTTATTTATTAACCGACTATAAATAAATGATTTTCTATTGTTTGAATTAGTGGATTTCTTTTAACTGAAGAGTAGGAGATTATTAGTTTTATTTTTCTACTGATTCCGGATGGAGCAATTTCAACTGGCAATCAGTAGATATTCACTGATTCCAATTTAGAGTGCAGTTCATA
The DNA here is from genome assembly GCA_002778355.1 of Clitarchus hookeri. Classification (NCBI taxonomy): domain Eukaryota; kingdom Metazoa; phylum Arthropoda; class Insecta; order Phasmatodea; family Phasmatidae; genus Clitarchus; species Clitarchus hookeri. The sequence continues at coordinate 40,299 of NQII01002305.1, forward strand.
TGATGCGAGATTGTCTTCCCTTTCCTAGTCTTTGTGGCTATCAATATGGTAGTTATTTTAAGCTGTAGTGCTCGCCCGTGATTGACTGTTGGTCACGTGAAAATCGCGCTCAGCAGGTATATAAGGCAGGTAGAATCACGTATCATCTCAGTTCTTGTGAAAGGTGACAGATCGTTTTCTCTCTCCTCACCTTCTTAGCTCTCTATTCGGTAAGTTGTTTTACGCTGCACTGCTCGCTAGTGATTGGCTGTTCGCCACGTAACAATCGGGATCATTAGAATCGTGTAATTTTGCGTACATATATTCGCAACAAAAAAAATCTGCTAAAATTTCAAAAACCTGCCGGAGCCAGCAAACCATTACAGCATTTATTCCGTAATATATGCCATGGAGCGTTCGTAGCTTTAAATCAAACTTACTGCAACATAAATTTAATTTTTTAAATACTGGACCATTTATTTAGCTTCCTATGCCATGCGTGTGAAGTTTGCGTAGCTCTTAAAACATTTTTACATATTAATTTAGTTTTTTTTATTTTCCCCGTAGAGATCAAGATGAAACGCACTTTTAATGGTGTGCCTGCGACCTGCGTCCCGACATCGTATTTGGCTATACGATCGCTGGCTCCAGCTGGACTTTCTACGTCGTCGGCGATACCATTCGCTCCACCATCGACTGCATCTGCAAATGCGATACATCGACATCCATGTCGCTTCTGCAATAAAACCTTCGTGTTCAACCACAATGCTCAAAGGCATGAGAAGTATGGATGCGGAGAAGCATTTCATGGAATCTATAGTGGATATTGATAATGCGGGCAAAGATATATTGCCACTTCAAAACAAATGCCGCCGCTCACACCAAATGAAAAGGCTAGCTAATCACGGGTAACGAGATGCGGCTACGTTCAGAGTAGAAAATTATAAATTGCATGACCTTCACAGGGTGATACACCCGGAATGCATGCACCAGCTGCAATATGCTGCATCGAAGACCAAAGAAACTCGTTGCTTTCTTCCATAACCTGAGCTACGACGAGAATTTCATCATCAGGCAGCTTGGATACTATACGAAAGACATCTTCATTATTCCGCAAATGAGAAAGGAAATGATAACGTTTTCGAAGCAGCTGGGAGACAACATTTTGATGCAGTTTGTAGTAACATACAGGCTCGTGGCCCGCAGTCTAGGATCACTGGCCAAGTACCTGCCACTTTCAAAATTTAATAATACGAAGAAGTTATTTGGGGCTAACAATGTCTCACTCGTCACACGCAAAGACATGTTTCCATACGATTACATCGACAGCTGGGAGTAGTTGGAAGAGCCACAGCTGCCCCCAAAAGAAGCATTCCACAACTGGTTGACCGGCACCGACATCACTGCCAAAGATTATGCGAATGCCCAGATGATATGGAAAACGTTCAAATGTGCAAACTTGGGAAAGTATTCGGACTAGTACCTGACGACAATTACGCAAAAGTTGTGCGACGATAGGATATTATAAAAACACCATATTTCTCATTATTTGCTCAAATATTTATGAAGATCTCGATCGCAAAATCCAATTTGTATAAATTCTACAAGTGAAATTAATCTTAATACAATAACTCAAGTTAATATCAACTTATATTACTTAAAAAAGTTACATTTGTCACTTTGTATGTCAAACGTATCCTTAACCAAAACAGGAGCATTTTTCTTGAATAAGATCAATTAATTAAAATACTATCTGAAATAATTATTCACTTCCATTACATAAAAAATATACATTTGTTTCATTAAAACAAGAACATTCCAATTCTAATGGACTGAAAAGAGAATAGAGATTTGGGTGGCTCGTAACATCGAGGTCTTGAGAGCCGATGAGGGTGAAGCGAGATGAGTGTGGAGCAGCGCCGGAATGCAAGGGCGGGGGAAACGGGAGATGCCCGAGAAAACCCGCCGACCAGCGGCATCATCCGATACGATTCCCACATGCAAAAATCTGGGGAACGACCCCGCCGTTACAGTTATGAACTGAATCTATGAAAGCTAAACTTAGGTTGAAAAAGTACACACTAAAATTCCAGAATAATAAATAAATTTAAAAGACCAGAATTTTAAATTAATAAGTATGCTAGTCATTATTGTGTGTCTGGGCACACCCGGCACATCTCGTGCGCACGCTTATGCTGGCCTCGACATACTGTGCAAGATTTCCTGTTGGTTCGACGTCTGGGAGGTTTTCTTTCTAAACATAAATAGTTGGCCGACCCCGCTCAGTACTGCCAGTTTGTCAGGGCGTGGTGTTGGAGTTCATGGCAAATGTCGCAATTTCACTTCTGCACATTCGCATATTCCGTGCTCTATGCAACTCTGCGGTGAATAGCGCGGACAGTATTCTTCGCAGTCAGCGCGTCATTATGTCGCCTACCAGAAGTCTTCGTGCCGAGGCGAAGCCCTGCACGTTTTTCTGTACAAATTTCTGCGAGTTTTGTCGTAATCTTTCCGCGGAAAACCTTTTGGCTAGCAAAGCGTGAGGAATTTGGCATCGGGAGATCAAACGAGATCCTGTCTCATCATCGCACTGAAACGACGTTCACTCGTCTAATAAGCGGACAGGTGAATGAATGTAAACGAAAGTATCCTACTACTCGCCATAATTTTTGGAAAACAATCTTTAGGTTCAAAGGATCGTATTTCCAAATGTTGTTGTTATGGATGCATATGTTTATCGGCATATATTGAGAACATGTTATAATTTAATGAATATACTAAATACTACATAAATAATAAAATTTAAAATAGACTGCATTCGAGAAAACATTCTAGTCGAGGAACATAAATTATCTGTTAGTTATGACAGTTGAATAGGACAGCCGGTTTGTGCGGCCCTTAAGAATATTCATCTAGTATATTGGCACAGAGTACTTAAGAACACAGAGGCGAAACAGTCGCTAATACCGCGAAATCCAGCCGCACACGCCAGTAAAATGGCGTCACTGGCCAGTATGTCGTCGGAGCGTCGTTCGCCAACCAGCGTCTGTTAACCTATACGCCAGTCTGCGCCCTGAACAGATGAGAAACTTTCGCAGCATTCACTAACTAATCAAACAGACAGACACAAGGCCCGTGCCCAGAACCTCGCGCAGCCATTTAAAGAATGGGCAGGCCAACAGCAAAGGAACCTCCACGCCATTTCGTCTCTGTGAACTTATCTATTCTGTGATACTGACAAAGACTGTAGCAACCAATGCTCGAAGCAGCCGAAGAGGGTCCAATGGGCCATGAGGTAACCGGCGCCAATCTCGAAGACAGTAAACAACCGGTTGTTTGTTACAGAAGATAAGAGGGAAGGGTGAGAAAGCAGAAGGAGTCAAGAGTCGACGCTTTGTCGGCAACTGCGCCCATTTCCGCTCGCGCCAGCTAACTAGCGGAACACTGGTGCGACAGGCGGCCATGTCTGACGGGACGTGCTGCGGACGACGATTGCCTTTTGTTTCCGATCGATGCGCTGTCGCAGAGTCTCCGAGATGACACGTCATGAGTTGTCTCTTCCGCTCTACTGATTGCTCCCGACGAGAGGAGATCAGTTAACTGCACGTAGAGTTACCAGACGCCCGGCAAAAGGACATGTCCTTTTTAATAATTTGTTTTGCCTCCGACAGGATTTTTTTTTGTTGGTAATCGAAAATGTCCGGAATTTTATACCTGAGAAATAGAGTATTTGGTCTACTAGTTATTTTAATGTTATTAATTTTTATGTAACCAAACTTTTTATAGCGGTTTTGTCAACATTCACTTGGTCAGTCATATAACAACTTATGTATGTTCTTTCATAATTCCTATAAATTATGTTCACGATTTTTTTTCAAGTGTCTTATTTAAATTGATTATTCACACGTACCGGTTAATGTAAAAATGTTTTGTCAAGTAAAACAATAATAAGCAAAAATGTACTATCCTGGTACTTAGGTAACATATTTTATGTTAACTGAAACTCAAAAAATATTTTTTATTATATTATTTAAATTTTTGAAAATTGTTTTCTTGAAATACTAACGACTTGATGTAACTATTATTTTTCAAGATTGTTAATATTAACTGTGTGCAAAAAAAATAATTTTATTGCATTGCCCCTCTTTTAAATGAATGTTAAAAATAGTCAGTGAGAACCACGCCAGTACAGAGGATTGATGGAAATTGCTGCACTGGAATAAGTGAAGGTGTGCATATTGACACAATATAGTCGTTAGGAAACACCTGCGCTGTTTTGACCTCTTTACTTGCACTCGCCACGGTGTTATGTATCCAAACTACATCGGAAATTCTACTCGATTGAGGAATGGCCATTTTCTGTCTGACTGTTAGTCATTGGAGTTACTAATTTTTTTTTGTTTTGACAGTTCCACTTTTTAAATAATTTAATAGTTTATAATATTAATAATAATTTAATTATTATGAACACTAAAACATGTTCTTGCGTGTTTCGTCTTTAAGAAATTAATCTAGTAACACAGTTTCACTGTCGTATCTCTGACTTTCACCGAATCGCAACGAATATATCTGTTACGAGGTTCTGATGCTCTGTGCATTGTACTGATCCGATGGTAGGTGGAGCCAGAGCGACTGGATTCCCCGTAGAGTGAATATGGGGTAGAGTGATCACGCTAGCTGCACAAAACCATTCTCCAATTCTCAACATTGAACTGCTTTTCTGCAGATATGACTATCATAAAGGACATGGTTAGGATGTGTGGTTAGAACATTGTTTAGTAAACCAGTACTTTGATACTGGATTTACAACAACCCAAAAGTCAAACATCATAGCCTCGAAACCGATGCAAATTTTTCAACAACCAATCAAAATCAAGCGCATCCACACAAAATCACAACGCCGACAGAACGACAAAAGTGCATTCTATTTCTAATTTTGTCGGCGTCGGATTCGCTGGGCGGTAGAAAAAAACAAACCAAACCTTACAAAACAAACTTTCGTGCGGATTTCACTACTGTGGTAAATTTTACTCTAAAAATATTTTACTTGTATGTACTCGTATATCCAGGTTATATTTTAGCAGAAGGAGAAGTGGCTGTTGAGTTGACGAAAATAAATAATCGTGGAAAACTAAATTTGGAAATGCTTGGACTGAGATGTCGTGTCTGATTGTCGGAACGAGCTCGTTGTGGCATTTTAAATCCAACATGAGGTGTTTGCATACTCTTGCATACTTCATCTAACCAATCTGTATTGCAGTTTGATTATATTTAATTTGGTAAAAGTATTTTATTAATATAAAAGTATTTGCTTTATGAAAATTCATCACTACTGGCCATGTGACATAGGCAGTTGCATTGGTGTGGGGAAGGTCAATGTTGGGTACATACGCAGAAGAAAAAAAATAGGTCTACTCATCTTTAGTCCATGTGATTTTCCCACCACATATACTTGGGTTGTCTGAATAAAATTACTGAATCAACTTTGAAGTGCAAATTGGTATACACTAAATACGATTGGTGAGCTTTTCACAGTTTTAAATATATCAAGAGCATGACTTATTTAACAGTCACTTAACTTAATTCAACTAGTTAATTAGTGAAAAAAATACCAGTTTTCTATCTCTTATTGATTCAGTTACATTTCCACTGATTCATTAACCATTTAATTCGCTGTTTTTCAATGATTTCTTTTTTTTTACTGATGAATCAGTTAAATAAGGTGTATAAAATTAAATAACAACGTATAAACTAATAAAATCCATAAAATTGATTTTTTTAAACGTTATTTGTTTTTTTTATATTGGGCCTGCCATTTTACGGGGCAACATGAACATTGAGTCTTTCATTTAGTTTTTACGTATTTCATTTTGTTTTCACGTAATCATCATAGAGCTCGGCGTCAAGGTTTCAAACTGCAGTAAACGTGGTGAAGTGAATCCATTCATACGTACTATTTGTTTTAAGAATCCTAATGTTACCTAGGCTACAAACTAAAAGAAAGGACATTACAATTTAAAAACTAAATATTCTCCATAAATACCTATAATACATATATTTTCCCCTGAGGGTACTTGTTGCTCGGTAGCTCGACTGATAAGATAACGGTCTAGTAGTGGGGAACTATCGAGTTCAAATCGTCGACATCGCGAATTTTCATACTTTTTTCTAAATTACGTTAAATTGCACGGTATAAACAGTGACTATTAGAAATATGTTTATTTCTCGTAATGATGTAACTAAATTCAATAAAAACAATATTTAAGTCGCTACACGCAGTTGTCTGTCACTTATTCAATCAATGAAATCGTTTCACTGGAACAACCGGTGGTTTTACACCGATTCTAAGTGGAGCCATTTTCACTGATTCGAGTAGTTGAATTTCACTGGGAATCAGTGGTTTTCCACTGATTCTAATTTAGTGTGTAAGTGACTGCGGTATAGTTGAACGTGAGTTCTGCCAGTTACCTCATTATCTGAGTAATGGAATGCTTAAAAACCCGGGAATCCCAGATATTGCAGTCCTGTGAAGCAACAAATCCGCTTTGGCCCCGTCTACAATTCACATGGCGCACATAAAACATGCCATAAAGAAGAAAAACCTGCACTTGAGATTGCAACGTCCACAATAAGTATTTGGCGTGACTTGGCGTTATTTGTGTGACTTGGCGCTAAGATGCGTCATCTTTGAGTCTCTTACGTCAAGTTTTTAACGCAAGCCAATGAGAATGTGAAACGTCATGAAAATTTGTGTAGCCAACTTATGTTGGAAACATTATTTCCTATTCCTTCGGTCTTCCTTATTGTTGAGGCAAGGGTTTTTTTTCTTTCCTTTCACGCCGATTGTAGACGCATATTTGCTTGTTATGCTTTGTAAGTAATATTATTTAAGCCAAGTCGATCGTGGACGGGGTCTAAATAAAGGTAGCATCTCCAAAGCTATTTAATTAGTTTTCCTATTGGGACACTTGCAAAATTCCAATGCCACTCTCTCTTATTATAAAGTCACGGTTCACGTACACATAGTCAGGTTATTTACATTAAAATTGAATAAATCCAATAAAAAATAATTTTATTACAAGTTTTTTGCTAGTAAAAATTACATTTGACATTAAATTAGGACATTGTAATCAGTATATATTAAATAACATATTTTTTTCGCGGTCCGGTATGACGAGTCTGGCAGATCGCTAATTGAATAGCCCGGCTGTAAGGTAATCACACTCTTAAATTATAATGGCCGCGGTAGTGTATTGGTTAGACTACTCACCTCCCACCTAGATGAACTGGGTTCGATTCCCGGTGCTGTCGCTCCCGGACTTTCGCATGTGGGAATCGTGCCAGACGATGCCGTTGGTCGGTGGGTTTTCTCGGTGACCTCCCGTTTCCCCAGCCCCTTCATTCCGGCGCTGCTTCACACTCACCTCGATCCACCCTAATCGGCTCTTAAGACCTCGATGTTAAGAACCGCCCAAATCTCTTCTCTCACTCACTCACTCACTGATGAACCTGAGAAGGCGCATCACTTTATAACACGTTACGCGCGCGCGTAAAAAATTCTGTGTCACGTTTGCAGAAGACGAAGGAAACAAAATGCTGATCTTTGTAACTTGTAGGCTTGAATATTTAATCGAGTCACTTTTTCTTGTCCAATAGCTGCAGTTTGCAATAAGATATTCATTAATTGGATGCAGCTGGCTTGGAATTTCTTTTTATTTTCTGCTGGCACAGAATCCTGCCAAGAGAGCTAAGTAATATAATTTACTGTTAAAAAAATTAATATCTTTTTAAAAAGAAATATTATTCTTTTACCAAATGAACTCGGGGGTTATGCCTGCCACAGGCGATTGCTTATTTACTGATTGGGGGGAAGAAAACAGTGAGCTCGAGTCAAACGCATGGTGTCTCCTGTACGAAATTATATTCTGAAAATGCTGCCGCGCGCGCAGTGTATATAACTTGAGAAGTCTCGTAGCGAATTCGCACGAGGGCCATCGCCGGGGTGTTCTGGCCTGGCGCGCTGCCAAGGCGGGCGGGCCCCGCCCGGCCTTTCAATATCCCGAGCCGCAATCGAGGAACATTTGTATGCGCGCTGCGGGCGACACGGCGTGCCACGAAATACTGCTCGGCGTGAATGAACTGGCAACTGCCGGATGCATAATACTGCTCGTGCTCTGGTCAAACCACGGACACGCGAAAACAGAGAATTACTTTTCTTTTCGTAAAGGAATTATATTCTCAGCAGTCGAGACAAGTTGAAAGTGGATGAAGCCAAGGCGCAAATTTATTCAGTACGCTGAAACGTCAAATTACTTTCTTTCTTCGATCGCCGCGAGGTGGCTGACAGTTGATTATTCATCTTCTGATTTTTTATTTTCGCATGTGGGAATCGTGCTGGGTGATGCCGCTTGCCCGGCGGATTTTCTCGGGGTATTCCCGTTTCCTCAACCCTTGAATTCCAGCGCCGCTCCATCCTAGGGTCTCATATCATGTCATGTCCGGAGATGACGAGCACCTACGGGTCGCAGCTTGAAAGCCCGTCACTAGGAGGGCGTCACCTCGCCCTGGGTGCACTCCGCACACGAAATGTATTTATTTTACCTAATACAGGATTTTATTACTTCATAATTAATTTGTTATCGTTCTTTTTTAATAAAATAATTTACTAACACAAATTATAGTTGTAAATGTGTCAATTAGGTGCTCTTATTTTATATCCCCAAACTACCACATAATAACTTTATATTGGCGGTATTTCTGTCTTTCGGATAAATTAATTTGTCAAGCCTAGTAATATACTTAATTGCATTATAGGAGCTGTGAAACTAGTGGATTATTGAATTGTTTTCATACAATTTTTATGTGGGTTTTCGCTGTAAAAATTCTGTTTTTTTTTTTAAAGTAAGTGTGTGAATGAAGCTTTCAATATTATAATGTAATTATTACAATAAATATATCAAATATTTACTACCACGGGCAAATGTTATATTTTGAGCTATGCATCATAGAAGAGCAGAGCCAAATTTCAAATTATACATACGCAATGAAGGTCATGTCTTTGAATTCATGAAATCAACATAGCTTCGTGCTCTGCTTGTAAAATATTCAACACCAGAGGCGCCGGATTTCGTATAGCTTACTCGGAGAGAAATGTGACTTCACACATATTTGTCAACATTTTTTTTGGCTCAAATATTATTCCTATGGAGAGTTCGGTTGGTCGCGTAATGTCAAAAAAAAAATAATGTAACAACACACCACTGCTAAAAGTTTGTAAATCAAGCACTCACGAACATACGTCGACTGACCGTATGGTTCGGGTGTTTGTCCGGGCGTCGACTTCCGCCATCTTAATTAACCTCCGGAATCATGAACTAGGTGGAGACTCTCCAATTAGACTTTATTCAGAATGTGGCTGGTTAAATCTTTATAATAATAAATGAATTAATATTTTAGTGTATTTGTATAGATGCCCCGCGCATAGCCAAACATGTTTATATTGTAATAATATTGTACAACCTTAATGTTTAATAAACCCCTTTTATAACGTGTTCATAACATAATTCTTATCAATAACTTGGTACGCCCCTATAGAGCCTTTTTGGTATAAAAGAATCATAAATCATTCATAACACTATGATGTCACTCCTCGCTTTGCCTAATGCAGTTATATTTTTACTTTGGCGTTGTTTACGGCCTGCATTATTATATTCATTTAAAATATGTCTCGTATAGTGTTCAATTATTTAATTTAAAAGTCTGTATTTATTTAGAACTACAATAATAATGTGGTGTTATGAACGCGGGATACTGCACAGAGTCGAAAAGACTGCTGGGTTCCTACGTCAATCAAAGTAGCATGCATAAATATACATGTTTTAATTATTTTATAAGGACAGGGTACGCTGGCAATCAGCCATTAGCAATTTTTTTTTAATGTTAAATATGGGAATTTGCCCAAAACTAAACTGAAATTAAGACTCCTCTAATAAGATTACAAATGTTTCGCATAGGTTATACGGCTAAAAGTTTCATTCCTCTCTAGCAGTTTTAAATCTGTAAAAATTCAATTTATTATACATATTTATGCATTACTAATAGTATAACAAACAAACGATACAGTTTCAGAGCAATACGTTTGTCAGTTTTACTCATATCCTTTCGAAGATACGTCAGCCACAAGAAAAGAATTGAATACTTCGTCGTTTGGACCATAAAAAAACTGCAGTGAGCAAGAGGGCTGCCAGCTCAGCAGTTTCTTCCATGGGGTATGAAAAATTTTCTGGAACAATGTATGATTACAATCAATGGCAACAAAAATATTATTCAAGGTACCCATCCTTGACATTTATTATTTAAGAAAAGAAACTTGTAGTTTTAGAATATGAATTACACAGGAAACCAGGGTTTAAAATCTAATTAAATATTTCAGGTCATAAAGCAGTCCGGTTTTCACGGTATTTAAATTTCGGTCAACTTCATTTAGTTTTCCATTTGTCGTTATTTTTTGTGCTTAGCGATTTTTCATATTATCCAACAAACTTAGAAATTATACAAAAAATACCTTTACCATTGTCAAAACAGGCGATAAAATAGTTACTGTGTAAGGGTTACCTACAGACATTTAAACTTCAAGTGCAAATTGATCGACCGACTACCATTTATCCCCGCCTCCCCCTTAAATACGTCTCTGGCACTAAAAGCTTTCACCCGAGACCAGTAGACTTTATAGACAATCATCTCCCCTATTAAACAGTAATCATAGTTTTTNCAATCATAGTTTTTCCTCTTTTTTTATCCTCCCCAAGTTCCAGTTGCTACTCTTGTTGGTGATTGGTTGGCGATGGGCCATCAGAAAAAAAAAACTGGATTTGCTCCAGTGTCGTCTTTACTTCTCTTATTTTTGCGCAGATAAACTGATAAATTGGTAGCAGAGAAAATAATTTTAATAGGCTTAATTATTAATTCAAACATAACATGTTAGTGTTTGTTCTCTTTTTATGTTAATACCTTCGATAAAGTTATCTGATTTGTCCTGGGGGCTAATTTACCAACTAATGTAAGGCCTCTGGAAGGTGAAACTAGTTACGTGTGTAACTAGTTTCACAATGTACGCAAGCCACATTATCGCGATGAATCACACCACTGGAACTTACCACCCGCATAACCCGAGGATTATACATAATATAAATAACGTACGTGCTGGTAAAATACCGAACTACACTTCTGAAGTTATCTTCATACTTCATAAAGCTGCTGCCTCTTACGACGTTATTTTCAGAGTGAGTTGCGCTAGATGTAATAGATCTATTATTTGTTGTTGACTCGGTGTTACGGACACCTAATCCACCCATTGAGGCAGCACAGATAAACATTGCCAGGGACAAATTCAAAGCCGCTGGCTGGCTAGTCAGTTGACGAACTGCATGACGAAATAATTCCGACAGTATTATGTAGTTCTCAAAGTCAAAATTACGCGTTTAATTTTTTAACTACTTCCTTTTATGTCGTATAAAATCAAAATATTCTATGCACATGCAAGAATATATGTGCTTGCAGCATGGAAATGTATCTATTTGTTTCGTTTCGTGGCAAAANAAAATGTATCTATTTGTTTCGTTTCGTGGCAAAAATGTACCAAGAAGTACCCAGTGTTGTGTAATATGACGGACGCGGCAGGTCGGGCTAAAGTAGGAGTGTTAATATGGGGAAAAGATATCGATATTNAATACGTCTCTGGCACTAAAAGCTTTCACCCGAGACCAGTAGACTTTATAGACAATCATCTCCCCTATTAAACAGTAATCATAGTTTTTTCCTCTTTTTTATCCTCCCCAAGTTCCAGTTGCTACTCTTGTTGGTGATTGGTTGGCGATGGGCCATCAGAAAAAAAAACTGGAGTTGCTCCAGTGTCATCTTTACTTCTCTTATTTTTGCGCAGATAAACTGACAAATTGGTAGCAGAGAAAATAATTTTAATAGGCTTTAAATTACTAATTATTAATTCAAACGTAAAATGTTACTGTTTGTTCTCTTTTTATGTTAATACCTTCCATAAAGGTATCTAATTTGTCCTGGGGGCTAATTTACCAACTAATGTAAGGCCTCTGGAAGGTGAAACTAGTTACGTGTGTAACTAGTTTCACAATGTACGCAAGCCACATTATCGCGGTGAAGCACACCACTGGAATTTACAACCCGCATAACCCGAGGATTATACATAATATAAATAACGTACGTGCTGGTAAAAAACCGAACTACACTTCTGAAGTTATCTTCATACTTCATAAAGCTGCTGCCTCTTAAGAAGATATTTTCAGAGTGAGTTGCGCTAGATGTAATAAATCTATTATTTGTTGTTGACTCGGTGTTACGGACACCTAATTCACCCATTGAGGCAGCACAGATAAACATTGCTAGGGACAAATTCAAAGCCGCTGGCTGGCTAGTCAGTTGACGAACTGCATGACGAAATAATTCCGACAGTATTATGTAGTTCTCAAAGTCAAAATTACGCGTTTAATTTTTTAACTACTTCCTTTTATGTCGTATAAAATCAAAATATTCTATGCACATGCAAGAATATATGTGCTTGCAGCATGGAAATGTATCTATTTGTTTCGTTTCGTGGCAAAAATGTACCAAGAAGTACCTAGTGTTGTGTAATATGACGGACGCGGCAGGTCGGGCTAAAGTAGGAGTGTTAATATGGGGAAAAGATATCGATATTATTTCTTTTTGTTATTTATAAAAGTATAGAATAAAAGTACGAAACAATATATTGAAAGAAAATAACGACTTTCGGTACATCGGAATCCGATATTTTTTGCATTACAGGACTTGACAAATGTGAAATTGCTTGCAATATTACATATTGAGGGGATGAGGTGATGCAGAAAGATGTGTGCCTGTTTTTGGTGCGCGTTGCCGAAGTAAAAATAGTTATTTTTTAATTAGATTTTTGTATTCAAAACAGAGTTTATTAAAAGAGCGCTTTTAAAATATTTATTTACGATACCTGGAAAAAGATACTGATTTCAATATAATATCGTTGAATTATATCTACGATTTATATCGATATGCCGTTGATATAAAATCGTAATTTAGATACCTCGGTATTTTTCAACATCTGTAGGCCAAATTGCCAAAATAATTACTATGAAACTAGACAGAAAATATTGCTGATTATTTAATATTAAGTGTAAAGAATTAACTTCATTACGAGCATGTAACTAATATAAATATTATTTTATAATACGAACATTTTTATGATGTGACTTATAATGTGATTCTGACAGCTGACTGCTTATAACGTGTGTGTAGGCGGCCTGCAACACGTTCAATATCTAACTAAGTGTATGGACAGAAGAAGCGATCCAAGCTACTGCCTTGGAGTGGATACACAATAAAGCAATCTGTGATGCAATGTAAAAAATTATAATGCAACGCAAATTGTCAAAATATAATCAGTTACGAATAACAAAATGAATTTTGCATATCTCCGAGTGTAACTTGTAAATGTGACGCGCAGCAGAAATTCGCATGCTATCGCNAAATAGTTATTTTTTAATTAGATTTTTGTATTCAAAACAGAGTTTATTAAAAGAGCGCTTTTAAAATATTTATTTCCGATACCTGGAAAAAGATACTGATTTCAATATAATATCGTTGAACTATATCTACGATTTATATCGATGTGCCGTTGACATAAAATCGTAATTTAGATACATCGGTATTTTTCAACATCTGTAGGCTAAATTGCCAAAATACTTACTATGAAACTAGACAGAAAATATTGCTGATTATTTAATATTAAGTGTAAAGAATTAACTTCATTACGAGCATGTAACTAATATAAATATTATTTTATAATGCGAACATTTTTATGATGTGACTTATAATGTGATTCTGACAGCTGACTGCTTATAACGTGTGTGTAGGCGGCCTGCAACACGTTCAATATCTAACTAAGGGTATGGACAGAAGAAGCGATCCAAGCTACTGCCTTGGAGTGGATACACAATAAAGCAATCTGTGATGCAATGTAAAAAATTATAAAGCAACGCAAATTGTCAAAATATAATCAGTTACGCATAACAAAATGAATTTTGCATATCTCCGAGTGTAACTTGTAAATGTGACGCGCAGCAGAAATTCGCATGCTATCGCNATAACAAAATGAATTTTGCATATCTCCGAGTGTAACTTGTAAATGTGACGCGCAGCAGAAATTCGCATGCTATCGCAAGGAGCTGTTCCAATTTTCACAGAGTTAAAAGTCGGTCGCCGTTTCTTGAAATGGTAGCACAAAGGATCGTTTATCACTTTGGGTGGAAATGAGAGTAGACTGAAAGGAGTTTCTTTTAAAACACGCACTGAATGCATTTCAGGCCGAAAGGCAGAAAATATCTCTTTGCCACCGTGACAGGCAAAGGAAATTCGCATATAAGGATCAGATTTGCTTGCACGCCATAATGTAGTGTATGCTTCGACTGCATCACAGGACTTCTACCATCAATATCTGAGTTCAGATCTTACGGAGAGNACCCACCGGGATCATGGTGAAACTTAATGTTTGTTTACATCGTATTTTTCAAATAAGACGAAAAGCAAGGTGGAAAGTATTAAACTGAATGAATCGTCATTCGCTCCACTGACTTACGGCTATCCGTGTCGGTGCCGGCGGTTGCGAAAAGTCTCGGAATGCGAGACCTTTTACCGTAATTATTAGAGATCCTGCACTGATTGTCGGAGAACCACGGTTCGAATACCGTAAATAAAAATTTATACCTTATTTTACAAAATTATCATATATTTAGGGACTGTTCCAAAAGTATTTTCAGATAAACGGCACATCAAGAAATGCAAATGTATGCTCGTAACTACCAAAATACAGCTAAATTTTCACCAGTGAATCCCATGTTGTTAAGCAAAAGAAATGAAATTCATACTAATTTTTTGTTTTCTTTTAACGCGTGCGAAATAAATTTTGCTAGCCATATTCAAACGTTGGTGTGCTACGTACGACTTCTAGATAATTTTTCACGCAGGAAACACATGGGGAATTTGCCTGATTGCCAGTGAGATTTCTCGGAACACGCCTATTCGCTTTCTTGGCCCTTTTCCGATACTTCTCTCTTACGGACTCTTTATTTCGTTACACGGAACGAGAGACCAGCTCGGTGAAACAAAAAAAATCGTGGGTCGTGAAGAAATCCATTNACTTCTAGATAATTTTTCACGCAGGAAACACATGGGGAATTTGCCTGATTGCCAGTGAGATTTCTCGGAACACGCATATTCGCTTCCTTGGCCCTTTTCCGATACTTCTCTCTTAAGGGCTCTTTATTTCGTTACACGGAACGAGAGACCAGCTCGGTGAAACAAAAAAAATCGTGGGTCGTGAAGAAATCCATTNCTCTTTATTTCGTTACACGGAACGAGAGACCAGCTCGGTGAAACAAAAAAAATCGTGGGTCGTGAAGAAATCCATTGGGACCAGTGACGGTTGGGTAAAAGTCGCAAATAGAGGCCCTGAGCCGGTACATTCAACTCGAAGATGATATAAGCACAGTATATGTAAGTAGACCGATGATAAAACGGCATGGTAGTTTCTATGAAATAAGGNACTCGAAGATGATATAAGCACAGTATATGTAAGTAGACCGATGATAAAACGGCATGGTAGTTTCTATGAAATAAGGGCACTTAGTCTCTGATTGGCTGCACGAGGTAGTGGAAATTTCATTTCTATTTAATTGTCTACTACTCGACCAAGTCAAGTGTGCGTCAGGAAAATGTTTGAACTACATGCTGATACGCCTTTGTCTCCATTCCTTCTTCTCTTCACGACCCCTTCCCCATCCGTTGGCGATCCATTCCTCCTCCAGGATAAGATCAAGCCATCGGTTACGGGTGTCAGGTGTCGCAGTCACCATAAGTTGTGGCACAGTGTTAACTAGTTGGCGTTGGCGTGTTGATGCTTCCGTGTGAACTGGTGTCTGTAGAAGTTGCTTACATTCATGTGGACAGGTGTACACGCGCTCAAGTAGGCAGCTGACGCCATTAAATTGCCCGTTCTCGCCTTTGTTCTTCCCCTCTCAAGAGTGACGCTTGAGTCTTGAGTCTCGCGGCGCCCCTCACCGGTTGCAAACTTGGCTTGGTCAAGCAGTACACTTGGTCCTGATAGCGTCAGGCATGCTCGTTTCTGAGCACTTGTCGACGAAAGTCTTTGGGCCTTAAAGCTATAGACTATTCACAGTAAAGTGTGCACTTTTGAAAGCCCTCTAATTTGGAACAGTAGTCAATAAATATATTTCGTTTTAACCTTACACGTTAACGTCCGAATGCAATGACGTATAAACACTGTGTTTATCACTTACACGACAATATTTATTTTAAAAGATAGTTAAAGGATGAACAATTGGCTGAAAGGAAAAGGTAACTAGGGCTTCAAAAGTGCTCACTTTACCGTGAACTACCTATACCAAGTTATGTCGTTTTGTTAGTACGTGCGGCTAGAGATCGTAATATACTTTTGCGTGCTTATTCATTATGGGATATAGTATGTTCGCGGTTTCTTCACACTTTTTGAATCGAACCTTTGAAAAAACACCCCAAGAATGACGTGTTTGGTTGTTTCTTAAATATCGCAAGCGTTTAATACTTCAGTTAACATAGAATTGCCTTATTGTTGGTTAAATTTGACCTTTACTTATATTTTATCTTAAATTATAAATTTTTTAATTTAAAGCTAATATGAATCAAAACAGTGACAAAAATTGTGTTTTGGCAGTACTTGGTAAGAAATAGTTATTTTGCTAAATATTATTACACTGGGTACGCACAAATGCGGTGCGTTCACCCTCTGGTGTAATTCTCTAAGCTTTGTTTATATCAGGCTGAGGAATATTCTGCAAGTAGAACTTAATCAGGCTTCAGAAAAGTTGGAAGTAACCGTGAGTGGAGTACAGCAGAGTATGGCTGCAGCCTAGCTGACACGTCCGTCACCCAAATGCTCTTCGTCAGTCACCGTTGATCGGAATCCACTAGTAAAACCCGGTAACCCAGGCGCTGCTACTAAAAGTAAAAAAAAAACCGAGATATGAAAAGAAAAAAGTCACGAGGCAAATACTCCTTCCCGCCCAAAACTGGAATCCAAATACGAGTGGTAACAAGGAGGCGGGGGAAGAGAAATGCGTTTCCTGTGCGGGGATTTCCCAATTTCAACCCCCATCGATCTCGGCTGGCTTATTTTTCCTTCTGAAATTGCGTTTCGGAGGTAATTTAAGTGTTCGATGCCGCCCCTCGGGGTACGAACACCAATTCACCACCAAAAAGACACCCTCCCCCCTTCAACCCCCTCTACCATGAAACATCCCTGAAACATTTCTTATTTCTTCGGTGCTCCCCGTGTCTCTCCACGCCATCGCCAATTTGCAATTTGTCTTCATCAACTCTCGTCGTTCTGCTTCATCGTCTCCCGCGGCGACGTACAGTCCTAAGAGAAAGTTGCGCGGTGCGTCCTGAACACCAGTTCTCCACTCCGGCAGTCATTTGCAGCAAAGAAAAATTTTTGACGGGACGGTGATTACGTAAAGTTTGCCCTGTACCGTAAATCTTTCTTGACATTTTGGGCTGGGCCACGCAATACTCGCATTTTCTCGGTCTACATTAGCATGGACATCAATCCATTATAACGTTCAATTAAACATTGCCAAGTCGAAATTCAGGAAAATTGGTGCTGTAAATGAACAAATATTAGTTCAGGAAGCAAAGAACACCGGTAAAGTCAACCATTGGATTAAGAGAATATTTTAAGTGCCGAAAGAAATGTGGATAAACAATGTTAAAAATTTCCGTATATTTACGGATTTTTTTTACGGAAATGTACAGTAAATATACGGAAACGCAATCCGTAATGACGAAAACGGAGTTGAGTCAATTAATAAAATATACGGAAAGTTTCCGTATTAAAAATTAGCACCAGGAGTCTGTAACATTTAGCAACACTTAAAATACACTAATTTTAAAATAAACTGAAAAAGGTGCGTATGTGACTGTAGTATAAATACGAAAGTAATACCGCAGATATCATGTAAGTGTTATAAGTGAGTGGTTAGAGTCATTAAATTGTAATTTTTTGACTCGGGTTGAANATACCGCAGATATCATGTAAGTGTTATAAGTGAGTGGTTAGAGTCATTAAATTGTAATTTTTTGACTCGGGTTGAAATCTTGCTCCAGTATAAAAAATTATATATTTTTTAAAATATATTTTTTATACACAGAACACCAACATAATAAAAATTAAAAACATTTTTATTGTATCTTTTAATTTTAAATTCAGAGTACAGAAAACTAACTAGGAAATTACCGGAGAGGTTCCATGAATTCATAGAAAGTTATGTAAAACTTACGGAATGTCTTTTTTGAAAATAAATGTGTCCGTAATTTTAGGGAGAGTTTACGGACACCTGTGAATAAATTTTTACCAGCATTTTTCCGTAAAATGGATGATTTTTTTNTAATTTTAGGGAGAGTTTACGGACACCTGTGAATAAATTTTTACCAGCATTTTTCCGTAAAATGGATGATTTTTTTCCACAGTGTACTTTTTGTATTAAAGTAACAGACTGAATGTTGTCGTTTGTTAAAACCTGCAATAACTGGAATTGCAGTAAGATATATTATTATTGGGGAAGGCGGTAAATTAACTAGTATAGTAGTGCTCTTATGAAGGAAACCTTTTTAATGTTTTAAGCCAAATGCGCTCCAGAATTANGTAAATTAACTAGTATAGTAGTGCTCTTATGAAGGAAACCTTTTTAATGTTTTAAGCCAAATGCGCTCCAGAATTATAAGGCATTTAATTTGTCAGCGTAAATGCTACTGTTATATTCCAACAGAGCAAAAATAATGGGATCCTTATAACATACACATTCTTGTAATACTAAGTTCTCGCATATTCGTGATTTGCCTCAGTTTAAGAAATGTAATTAGCTTAAATTCGATTCATTTTGTCCGTAAATAACCCATTTGCATTTGTTATCATGAGTCATTTGCGCAAGAGTGGGTAGTGCAAAATATTGCGTCCCATATTGCAGTCAACTACAAAGGTATAGTTATCGAGGCGTGGGTGAGGCACGAGTATTAGTTTCCTGTACGTTATGATCGACCTGAGTAGCGTGTGGTGGAATGTTGCAGCGTAAGCAGGTGATTCTTTGCCATACGTGTATCATAAAACGCAGATATGAAGCTTATGTAACGATATGTTGCTTGTAACTGGTAGCAGTTTGTTATTTTTCCCCCCGGACCCACTGCAGTTGTTGGTTCTTGATGCGCACCACGCCGAGTGTAAATAACGAGCACACCCCATCACAGAGTACTAAATAATACAGAAGTGGAACATCCGCCTATACAGCGAACTCCAGGGCGCACACGACAGAAAAATGGCGTCACTGGGTAGCAAAATGTTGGAACGCCATTCGCCACTCAGCGTCTTGTAACATACTCGCCACTCAGCGTCTTGTAACATACTCGCCAGCCAGCAACAGGGAAATTTTCGCAGCATGCGGTAGCTAATCAGACTCAAGTCCCATGTTCGCAGAGCTTCGCGCAACCAATAAGAGAATGGGTACGCCAACATCAAAGGAACCACCACGCCATTTTACTGGCGTGAGCTGCTGAATTTGCAGTATAAGCGGTTGTTTCACCACCGTTTTCTGAAGTACTCTGTGGCAGAGTCTTTGGAAACGCTTCGAAAAAAAAACCATGACATTCAGGTGGCGACAGTCCATAAGACAAGGGCATGAAGACAAAGGCCGCGATGGTATGTGAACTTTATAAATCTTAAAACATGTAGATGTAGAATTTAAGGGTGGTGCTGTTTGTCCTTAGGCCTGCTGACGTAAGATCTGGGTTCCGATTATTTCCGAGAGTTGTGNGAATTTAAGGGTGGTGCTGTTTGTCCTTAGGCCTGCTGACGTAAGATCTGGGTTCCGATTATTTCCGAGAGTTGTGGATTAATTTTTAACAGATTACATCTAAAACACCTTGTTTAGAAGTCACGTATCGTTCGCAACCATGGGTGATCGAACGTGAGATATTTCTAGACACTAGAAAATTTAAAAAACAAAACTGTACTTCAGCTTCAGACATTAAGACTGATCTGTTTTTATGTATTGTAGATTGTGATTAGATATAAAGGTCAATGACGGGGCTCGCGGTGGTGTAGTTGTTAGACTACTCACCTACCACCAAGGCGAACCGGGATCGATTCCTGGCGGGGTCGCTCCCGGATTTTCGCATGTGGGGATCGTGCCAGACGATGCCGCTGCTCGGTGGGTTTTCTTGGAGATCTCCCGTTTCTCCAGCCCTTTTATTCCACCGCTTCTCCAAATTCACCTCGTTTCACCCCTTATCGTCTCTCAAGACCTCAGTGTTAAGAGCCGCCCAAATCTCTTCATTTAATAATGGCCAACAAGATCGTGGAGTGACTGGCGCCCCGAGTGTAGGCAGCCACGCACCACGGCGTCCAAGAACTTACTGACTGTACTACATATACGTTTTTAATGCATTAAAAAATAGAGAATTACACAAAAAATAATAATTTTGTATCATCACAAGTTGAAACTTGTAAATTTTACAAGTGTCAGTATTAATGCAAGAATTTTTCTGTAATACTACAAATCCTGATTTTGCACAAGTACAAATACAACAGGTTTACAAACAAATTTGTTGTAAAAGTACTTGCATTTTTATTATTACAAACAAATTTAAGCTCGGTTTACAACTTTTTTTTTCTGTGTAGATTTCATTACTGTTTCCTTGCACTCGACGGATAAGGAAACTCCAAGACCTGCCTCCAACTGCCAACTGTCGTTTTAAAACAAGCGGGACTGTGAAGTCGTGGGCGGGAGTTGGGTTGGAAGGGTGAGCCAACGCTGAAATCTCCCGGAAATTAACAAGTGAGCTCTCGAACGTTGGACGAGATCGTTTTCCTGTAGCAGCTGCGCGTGAGTTTTTTACCCTGCTCTCCACGGGACTCTAGCAAAACTCACCCCTAGCTCCCTTACTGATGGAAGTCCTGCTGCTGTCCTGAAACGGGGGGAGGGGGGTTGGTTGCAAATATAAAATCAGCAATTATACATCGTTAACCGGCGTGTAGAGGCTGTTCACTGTAAACTGAGCTTTTTTGAAAGCCCTGATTAATATCTACTGCACACCAAAATAATAACATGCCATGCATTACTCAGGAACCACCAGGTTTTGATTTACAGCGCAAAACCTGGTCCACACTCAACAGAATTAGAACCCAACATGGCAGATGCGCATACTTTCTGCACAAGTGGGGCAGGCAACCATCCCCTCAATGTGACTGCGGAGAAGATCAAACCATCAGACACATTATTGAAGAATGTCCTATAAGGTCCTATAACGGTAGTCCTGACGACTTCCTGTTGGCAACTCAAGAATCGATAGATTATATCAATAGACTTGATGTTTGTTTGTAACTCTTAAAGTTTGTAATATTTTTAATGCCTATGTATTGTTCCATTTGTTTGTAACTCTTAAAGTTTGTAATATTTTTAATGTCTATGTATTGTTCCTTCTTTTATAAGTGTCTAAATTGCCATACGATAAATAAATAAATAAATAAATATCTACTTGTATGCACACTGTGTATTCTTCCTCCATACGTAAAATTAACCTTTCAATGCGCCTGACCACTTTGTTCAAGAGTCGGTCAAGTGAAACTAAAAAATTATTACAAACGTAAATATTTTATAAATGTACTGTTTCTTTCCGTAATAAACATTAAAAAAAACNGAAACTAAAAAATTATTACAAACGTAAATATTTTATAAATGTACTGTTTCTTTCCGTAATAAACATTAAAAAAAAACACAAATCAAAAGAAATGATTCCATTGTTCATAAACGTTTACGTAACAGTTTTAATTCAACGTTAAGACTTGGAACTACTTTGCCTTCGTCGTTACCAACTTCACTGGGCGTATGCCAGTCAGCGTGCCCGTTATAATGTATGCAGGTAGAGGCGGTGACATTTTTCAAAGGTTGATTTCAAAATTGCTCACCTTATCGAGCCTTTCACGTACTTCAGCAAGCAAGCCATCGGCGGGAAAAGGACAGCGCGGCGTACGAAATATGGACGTGAAAGACTACGCATTTCAATGGAATACTTCCGCGGAAAGAAGAAATCATGATCCTGCTGATAAAATAGCGCCTAATCAAAGTAGTCGTTCATCGTGAAAGTATGATATGACTAGTTGCAGTGCATTTGAAAACACCACATCTTCACTATACTTTGAAATTTGAACAACCCGGGAAGTGCTGTTAAAAGAATAACTTTCTTTTGATTTTGAAGGCTTAATTAACGCTCACAAGAATAAGTTAATTGTTTCGTCAATTTAAGAACCGTGGAGAATAGTACAGTCCTTTGAACAAAGTTCATGCTATTTTTAATGTAAAATGGCCTGAAGAACAAGGTGTCACGTAAAGTACGTTAAAAATACGGCACTTTAGTTGGGAAACTGTTAATTCGCCACTTAATTGACTGAGCTCTAAGCAATTATAAACCTTGTACAGTTAAGTAAGACTTACTTGTGTTGTTAAGTGGGGTATCACAAGTGGAAATTCATTAGAAAACAGAACTGCAGTTCGTACAATAATTGTGAATATGGGCAATATAAGCTACTCGCNACAAGTGGAAATTCATTAGAAAACAGAACTGCAGTTCGTACAATAATTGTGAATATGGGCAATATAAGCTACTCGCTTCTAGCTTGCCAGATTTTGTGAACGACCTCAAAATGCCTAGGAAATGAATTTCTTCTTTGACTCGTGCCATAATTTTATAGCTGTAACGGCGAATAAAACATCGTGTTCCATAGGCAATGCTCATTCACAGGTTAAAATCTAGGTGCAACGGGGACACGTTCATTATTTTAATGAAGGCAATCACGTGCACTGAATTGCGTTTTCAATACATCCATTATACATATCTTGAAATATTTCCTGTAATTTGAAAAAATAGAAACATTGGGTCAGTTAACAAAAAATACTGGCTCCAGTATTTTAAAGATGAGATATACGTGACTTTTAAGTATCCTAGTTACATATAAGCTGCCTTTTCTCTTAATTGCTATTTGTATATTTACTTGGCTGAGTCATATATGATTCCGGTACTGGAATTATCGACCGTTCTTAGTTGGTGTGCAAATAAACAAGACGTGCCATAGAATTTCCCTCTCGCAAATAATTTAAGTAAACAGAATTTACAGCGTGTTCAGGCACACATAACGAGGAATATTTTAGGAAAAATTCTGTAAATGGAGGGAAATTTTCTCGCCCTCAACTTCGCTGTGAAACACGCACATTTATTTTCGAGACCCAATACGAGTCATTACTTAGAAGCCTGGCCAATACTCGCGCGCACCTTCGATCCAACTCGCCGCCACTCGGGCGACCCTTCAAAACAAACCACCCAGATCCGCTGTCATGCTAACGATGCGTCTTGATTAAGACCAGCTCTACCTCATTAGTTGTTGCTTATCCTGCGACCCTTTCTCTACATTTGCAGTACCGACACTTGGACAAACAATGATACTCATTCCGAGCAACATCATCGAAGCATACGAGATTTGTAGATTGGACCCAACAGTTTATGTCCACGTCCACTTGAAAATTTTTGCAGGAACATGCATATGGTATATTCGCGGTTTCTTCACACGTTTTTAATCAAACCTTTGAAAAATCACCCCATGTATGACGTGTTTGGTTTTTTTTTAATACTTACGTATGTCTTGTTTCACAAGCGTTTTAGAAGTTTATTAATATAAAAGTTTCTTATTTTAGATTAAGTTTAAGATTTACTTATATTTTATATATGCAATATAGTATTTAATTTGCAATCAATATGAAGATAAACAGGAAGAAAATGGGTGTGTTAGTAATGCCTAGTAAGAAATGGTTCACATGCAAACTAATATTAAAGTGCGCGCGCGCGAATGCGGTGCGCTGTCCCTTTGGTGTACTTTACAGACTTGGTTAAGCTTGGTATGCATGAGACGGAGTGATAGCCTGGAAGTAGAACTTTAGCAGGACTTCAGAAAAGTTAGAAGTAACCGTGAATGGACGATAACAGCATACACTTAAGAGTAAACGACCATTGGTTCCCATGCTGCTGCCACTGTCTACAGTCGCTTGCCTGGTTGCCTACGGTATATACATACAGATTGTTTCCTTTCATAATGGAAGTAACCAGGGTGTGGCAGTGCATCTCAAAAGAACACACAAAGTTCAGATGAACATATGGCATGGAAATACGTTTGTATTTGGAGAAAAAAAANAGTGCATCTCAAAAGAACACACAAAGTTCAGATGAACATATGGCATGGAAATACGTTTGTATTTGGAGAAAAAAAACACCTACACGATATCATCATTTTGCTATTTTTTTATCAGGAGCTTACATCATCATATTAACATTTTCACCGAAGACAAAATATAGTGTATAATTTTTTCCAAGTGAAGATTATTTTATTAGGACGTGGTTANATTAACATTTTCACCGAAGACAAAATATAGTGTATAATTTTTTCCAAGTGAAGATTATTTTATTAGGACGTGGTTAACTCGGTATTAAATTGAGAGATCTCCATCCAATTGAAAGCGTGTCCGATGCGGTGTGGACAAATGGTGAGTGGAAACACAGAGACCGATATCATTGATGTTTGTCCGCCGGTTGATATAAGAAACTCACTTGTAATAGAGTGTCGTCACAGTGTAGGAAGTATGCAAAGCAGTCTCTTATACAACGAACACCAGTCGTACGTCCAGGAACATGTAGGGACGCCGTTCGCCAATCAGCGCCTGGTAACTTAGTTGCCGGCCGCAGCCCAGCGAATAGGACATTTTTTCGCAGCTCGCCGTAGCCAATCGGAANGCGCCTGGTAACTTAGTTGCCGGCCGCAGCCCAGCGAATAGGACATTTTTTCGCAGCTCGCCGTAGCCAATCGGAACACAGGAGGCGCGTTACCAAAGCATAGCGTATCTAATCAGCTAATGGTCACGCCCACATCAGAGAGAGAGCGCCACGCCATAGCTATTCTGTAGTGTTGTGAACGGGTTTAGTTTGCTCGGACGNCACGCCCACATCAGAGAGAGAGCGCCACGCCATAGCTATTCTGTAGTGTTGTGAACGGGTTTAGTTTGCTCGGACGTTGAAGTGTTGAAGGGCTTTCAAGGTTCAGCTTGAAGTTTCAGTGTATTTCTTGAATGATAATAAAGCCAAGCGGGGTATTGCAGTGGCAAAACCTTTTATAACGTACGTATTAATAAAAATAAATGTCTAACGCATATCCCTAACTAGTTAATACATACTGTACCGCATATTTCTTACTAGAAATTACTGTGAAGACGTCGATGTTTTACATTTTTATTTTCGNGTTAATACATACTGTACCGCATATTTCTTACTAGAAATTACTGTGAAGACGTCGATGTTTTACATTTTTATTTTCAACATGTATACATTACAACAATAAATAGAAAACGGGAACTAGTCTCCTAACGTGGAGTGTTTTTAAAATGTTCGTAAGCAGATGTCACTTAAAAATATGGCACAGTTTTTTAATCAAACATTTTTCTCGAAGCTTTGCGCACAGTTCGGTTGTCAAGGCAGGCGCAACCTTCAATACGTACATTTATTATCAATTCGCAGATTTTCCAAATTACTTAGTTTGTGGTTTATGCATACCGTATGATGACTTTGTTTAGACAGTGGGCCTGAAACCTGTGTTACTCGTAACATATAAAGTATAATTAATAACATTTTTTTTCATNACTTTGTTTAGACAGTGGGCCTGAAACCTGTGTTACTCGTAACATATAAAGTATAATTAATAACATTTTTTTTCATATACATCAATACATGTAGATACTGGTATAATTTTTACGTAAATCTCTGTTCCAGCATTTGTTAATTACTGTGTTTTCATTACAGGTCTGCCTTTTTTACTTACTACGAATTTTGTTTTAATTTCATATTTAGCCGCGCGATTTCTTACGGAGAGAGGGATTGTTCTCACATTCCGGATAAAGTACGCGAACGTATGTTCGTAAATAAGTCAACAACTTTTGAGGTCGTACTGTACTTACTAGGATATATTCAGCGTGTCCGAGGCGTAGAAGCGTGAGGAGCATGAAGGGCGATTCAGACACGCGCAATACGTTCCTCGTCGCCTCTGTGCGTAAGGCACTGCTGTACTAGGGTGCAGACTTTACTCTAACAACCCGCTATTATGAGAAACTTAAAAAAACATTTAATTACATATTTGTAAAGTTTTTCCAGTTATCACAATAAGTATAAATATCTGCTGAATATAGTTTCTCGCCTTTCACTTGCATAGGAATCTCTTTAAAAAGCAGCCAAAAAAGTAGACTATGGGCGTAGACTGAACTTCCAACCACGAACCAAAATATAACACAGATAGTCTGCTTACATGTGGCCAGCTGTGAACCAGGCTTAAGTGTGAAATCATAAGACGGAAACCTTGTGAAAGGTTTTTGTTTAAGATTATAGATGACCATACTGTTGCTAATGCCACTCGATGCAGCTCCTGGCCGTGTCCAGCTCCGTTAAGCTGGACTCACAACCACCCGTCGCACTCGTCAGTCGTCCGTCCGTCAGTCAGTCATCCGTCTTNCCAGCTCCGTTAAGCTGGACTCACAACCACCCGTCGCACTCGTCAGTCGTCCGTCCGTCAGTCAGTCATCCGTCTTGTTTTTTCGTCCGTCAGTTGCAAGCAATTCACAGCAATCCGTCGTCCGTCAATCCTTCTGTAAGGCAAAATTTCAGTGTGATAACTTAACATCGTGATATTTCTCTTTAGTTGGAGATATATTTTGGTTGGAAATACGTTTTCAAGAGGGAAACATTCTGGGAAAATAAATTTTTTACGTGATAATAATTTATATTAGATTATTGTTCACACTTTAAATTGCTGAATTTACCACCAAAGATTTTATTTCAAAGTTCGTATTCGCGTCTACGGGATGTGGTCAGAAAGCGGTGGGCCATCCATCCGCCCGTCGAAAGTTTAAAGTTTGAGAAATATTTGACGGATTGGAGGATAAAAGAAACAGTTTACCTGCGATTGTTTGAAGATCACGTGACCGGCGGACGGATGGGCGACTGACACATGAGACGGATGATTGTGGGTCCAGCTTCACTGTAGAACGAGGGAGCTCAGGTGAGATGACGCCTGACGCTGACAGAAGTGACGTCTATGTTTCTCACGATCTCGCAGGATAATTTTACAAAAACATGAACACAGATTGTTCGCAATCCAATGAGCAATTTTCATATCAGTCTTTGAAGAAAACAATCCCCGTCCCTAATGGTATATATTTTAACATTAACAGTGTCTGAAAATATCATGGCAAAGTAACCAGCGAATCAGACGAAATAGTCCAATGTCTTAGCTTTCGTATTAACGTTGTGATGTTTAAATTTGAGAATACCGAATTAATTTGGTTTAGTTTGTGTTTGTATTATGAAAGTAAGTGTAAGAATTAATACACCACTAAAGTATTCATGTTCCAAACAATTTCGGAGTTTTATTTGACCGGAGAATGAATAAAAGTGACAAGGCTCACGGCAGTGTTAAGTTTACGTAGGGACGCCTGATTTTAGCGGAAAGATTTTTTGTGATATTGTTTTACAAAACAATTTAACTCTGATCCACTTTCGCTATTCGATGGATTTAAATACTGCGCGTACTTGGTGTATATCTGCGATTCACGGAAGTTCAGTACCGGAGCAGCCTAATTATTCTGATCGGCCAGTCAAAACCACACTGCCTCCTGACGAAACCAAAGTAAAACTGCAGGTGTGCAAATATAGAAATTGCAATCTAGCCTGGGTGGAACTCTTTTCGTGAAAATCGGGGGTCCTTCATTTTACGAATAGCGGAAGGATACAAGATGGGCTGAAAAATGGATCCCAAGCAGGGCTTTCAAAAATTCTCACGTGCACTCTAAATCTGAAACAGTGAGAATTGAGACATATGAGTGAAAATAGTGAGAATTGAGCGAATGGCNAAAAATTCTCACGTGCACTCTAAATCTGAAACAGTGAGAATTGAGACATATGAGTGAAAATAGTGAGAATTGAGCGAATGGCAATCAGTGCCTGATAACTAATTAATACGATGGCTGAATGTCATTGAATTATTTGTGATTCCCACTGAATGACGAGAATTCTACTGCCATGCGTCACTTGTTCCAGTTGCCAGTCTGAAGTAGCTTATCAACTGGTTTCCATTGAATTTTATTTCACTGATTGATGTTACTGATCCGGGTTTAGAGTGCACACAAATCAGTAGGTGCCTGTAAACGTTTTTTTTCTCTTACGTGGCGGGAGTATCTGCAGTTGTAAGAAATAGGCAACTAAGAGAGCATCAGGGAAAGCATTCATCTGCCCGTGGACCAGCAGCTACATCGCGGTGCCCGCACCACTGAGAGCTGTGTGGCCGGCCCTCTCGCCGGCAAGGCAGCTTCACGAGCCCCNCCAGCTCCGTTAAGCTGGACTCACAACCACCCGTCGCACTCGTCAGTCGTCCGTCCGTCAGTCAGTCATCCGTCTGTTTTTTCGTCCGTCAGTTGCGAGCAATTCACAGCAATCCGTCGTCCGTCAATCCTCCTGTAAGGCAAAATTTCAGTGTGATAACTTAACATCGTTATATTTCTCTTTAGTTGGAGATATATTTTGGTTGGAAATACGTTTTCAAGAGGGAAACATTCTGGGAAAATAAATTTTTTACGTGATAATAATTTATATTAGATTATTGTTCACACTTTAAATTGCTGAATTTACCACCAAAGATAAATAAACACATATCCAACGCCTTGCATTTTATTTCAAAGTTCGTATTCGCGTCTACGGGATGTGGTCAGAAGGCGGTGGGCCATCCATCCGCCCGTCGAAAGTTAAAGTTTGAGAAATATTTGACGGATTGGAGGATAAAAGAAACAGTTTCCCTGCGATTGGTTGAAGATCACGTGANAAGTTTGAGAAATATTTGACGGATTGGAGGATAAAAGAAACAGTTTCCCTGCGATTGGTTGAAGATCACGTGACCGGCGGACGGATGGGCGACTGACACATGCGATGGATGTGGGTCCAGCTTCACTGTAAGACGAGGGAGCTCAGGCGAGATGACGCCTGACGCTGACAGAAGTGACGTCTATGTTTCTCACGATCTCGCCGGATAATTTTACAGAAACATGAACACAGATTGTTCGCAATCCAATGAGCAATTTTTATATCAGTCTTTGAAGAAAAAATTCCCGTCTCTAATGGTATATATTTTAACATAAACAGTGTCTGAAAATATCATGGCAAAGTAACCAGCGAATCAGACGAAATAGTCTAATGTCTTTCGTATTAACGTTGTGATGTTTAAATTTGAGGATACTGAATTAATTTTGTTTAGTTTTTGTTTGTATTATGAACGTAAGTGTAAGAATTAATACACCAATAATGTATTCATGTTCCAAACAATTTCGGAGTTTTATTTGACCGGAGAATGAATAAAAGTGACAAGGCTCACGGCAGCGTTAAGTTTACGTAGGGACGCCTGATTTTAGCGGAAAGATTTTTTGTCTTATTGTATTACAAAACAATTTAACTCTGATCCACTTTCGCTATTCGATGGTTTCAAATACCGCGCGTACTTGGTGTATATCTGCGATTCACGGAGGTTCAGTACCGGAGCAGCGTAATTATTCTGATCGGCCAGTCAAAAACCACACTGCCTCCTGACGAAGACACGCGGCCAATAACCAAAGTAAAACTGCAGGTGTGCAAATATAGAAATTGCAATCTAGTCTGCGCGGAACTCTTTTCGCGAAAATCGGGGATCCTTAATTTTACGAATAGCGGAAGGATACAAGATGGGCTGAAAAAAGGATCCCAAGCAGGGCTTTCAAAAATGCTCACGTGCACTCTAAATCTGAAACAGTGAGAATTGAGCCATATGAGTGAAAATAGTGAGAATTGAGCGAATGACAATCAGTGCCTGATAACTAATTAATACGATGGCTGAATGTCATTGAATTATTTGTGATTCCCACTGAATGACGAGAATTCTACTGCCATGCGTCACTTGTTCCAGTTGCCAGTCTGAAGTAGCTTATCAACTGGTTTCCATTGAATTTTATTTCACTGATTTATGTTACTGATTCGGTTTTAGAGTGCACACAAATCAGTAGGTTCCTGTAAATGTTTTTTTTTCTCTTACGTGGCGGGAGTATACGCAGTTGTAAGAAATAGGCAACTAAGAGAGCATCAGGGAAAGCATTCATCTGCCCGTGGAGCAGCAGCTACATCGCGGNTCAGCTCTCGCCCAGCCCCGGCCGTCGTCCTGGCTTAGGGGATTCTAAACAAGCGGCTGTAATTAATGCACCACCATCAGGATTAACTTGCGCGCCGCCACTTTGCTTTTCGTCGCGAGCCTGTCATACCTTCCCCCAGCCCGCGTCGCAGCCCCTGCCATGAAGGGCCCGCCCCGCTCCGAGTTGCGCTCCCCTCACGTGAGCGGATATTGGCGACAAGGTCCATTTCCGCGTGTTATCTGCACTGTGCTCTCGCTATTACGCACAGTAAAAAAAAAAAAATGGTACGCTTTGCAAACAATCCTTTGGAAAATAGTTGCCAATATTTCTATTGTAACCCCCTCAAAAGAAATATTGTATCTTTACAGCGCATTGTTTTATGAAACATATGAAACTATTTATGTTAACCACAACCATCATACACGTTCGTGCGAAACTTCACAACTCGTTATTCCGTATATCCAATTTCTTTCTCCAATCCTTTACGGTCTAGAGAGCTCGTTTTTAGTGGTCTGCCTAGTGATTTGAAATATGTACTGTCCAAACGTTAGTAATTTCAAACCTAAGTTAAAAATTCATTTGTCGCATGAAAAGTTTCGAAAGTAGTAGAAATATAGCGCTATGTTTCTTTTCTTTCTCCTAATTCTGATTGTGTATTTGTTGTTAGCTAATAATATAATTTTTAATTTTTTTTTGTTAGGTTGATATGACTTTCCCCTTTATTTTATTTTTATCGTGACATTTGTTTTACGTATGTATACTGTAAGGTTTTATCACTAGTCTCTTCGAGTATCAAGCTAAAGAGTGTAATTAGATGAGTATTCTACAGATTAACATTTCGCTTCTACGTGTTTCAAATTTTATGTTTATTATTATGACTAATTTTTAATGGTTTGTAGTTTAATTTCTTATATAATTTTTATTGTATGTTTATGTTCTTTTAGGACAGATAACCCAGTTGTGCAAATTCATGTTTGTAACGCATCGATGTACGTGGTAAAGTGTAAGAGAAGGCGAAAGCCCTAACCTCGCCACCAACAAAGACATAATAATAATAATAAACTTGAAGTATACAGTACGTAGTTGTTAAAATTAAATGTTAGTTTTACACATTCCATATTAACGTGTTGCGAAATTTGCTCTATAGGTACACAAAAATTGTTTAGGCAACTATTTTACAAAATAATTGTTTGTGAAAATGAAAAAAAAATTATTACAAACAACAGTGCAGACAACCTGCGCGATTTATTCTCGTGTATCAGCAAACGAAAAATAAATTACCGTAATACAGGTTGCCATGGCGCCCTGGTGCACCGAGATTTACAACTTGGTCTCATCTAAAATGCCTTTCACAATCAGCAGTTATTTCCATGTTACTTTATGTTTCAACTTCGTGATGAATTTCGCAGTGTTGTTCCTCGGTGTTGATCACGCTGTGTTGCAATGGAGAAATTTTACTTTTAATGTTGGCTAGCTCATAGGACAGAGATTAGCCTACGTAAACAGCTATATCCTCCAAACCGAATATTCATTACGCTTGACAGATATTATAATCAGTTATTGTTATAAAATAATTTTGGCGTAGAATGTACAAACTATNTGAGATGAATTTCGCAGTGTTGTTCCTCGGTGTTGGTCACGCTGTGTTGCAATGGAGAAATTTTACTTTTAATGTTGGCTAGCTCATAGGAAAGAGATTAGCCTACGTAAACAAGCTATATCCTCCAAACTGAATATTCATTACGCTTGACAGATATTATAATCAGTTATTGTTATAAAATAATTTTGGCGTAGAATGTATAACCTATTTTTAGAAACCTTTAAAGTACATCGAAATTAATTAAAACTACGTTTAAACTAAATTCCAAAATGCTTAGTTTAAAAACATTTGTTGGACTCAGTGCCAAAACATGCTAATTTTTACAGAGTCCATAGGTGAGCGGCGGGAANTAACCTATTTTTAAAAACCTTTAAAGTACATCGAAATTAATTAAAACTACGTTTAAACTAAATTCCAAAATTCTTAGTTTAAAAACATTTGTTGGACTCAGTGCCAAAACATGCTAATTTTTACAGAGTCCATAGGTGAGCGGCGGGAATGAATTAGTTCGTTAAGAGAGCCACGTACTGAAAAAAGGTGGCATAGAGGACATATTCCGTAACGATAGCTTTCTTAAATGTACTGAGAAAATATTTATAACGAAAGCTAAAACGACAGTTACTTGCAATTGTCTGTGTGTAGTATTCTGCAAGGCATCTCTATATGGATCTCTCTGTGATGTCGCATAGGTCTGGCAACGCTGCGGGCTCTGGTCTCAAATCAACAATACGCTTAATGAATTGTATTTCTTCATTTTTTACCGAGTTTATTGCGTCACATATTACGTCAACGAAGTGAATTTTCAATTATAAATTATATTTGTTTAATGCATCTGCGTGTAACACTTTTAAAATTAATTTACCTATCTTATTCAAGTTTTCAGATAGCCCTTGTTCATTTTCAGCATCACCGGACTGCAGCAATAAAATCGTAACCAAGTCCATCGTATATCGTGGTTACGGTAGAGCGAACCTGTACAGAGTGTCACTAGCAAAAATTAAAGCACTTGTTAAGTGTATTTCTTACACCGTGTGTTTGTTCGGAAATATAATATATTTTAATATATCTCCTTTTTAGGGAATTTTAAACGTATACTTTTTCTGTGGAGTGTGTGCATATATTAACCTCAATAAGTCCGCCATTTTCTTTCCACTGTCGTTCATAGAGCTACCTTTCTCGCCTGTCATTATATAGAGACAGTCACGAGGCATTTGAAAGACCGTTGTGGCAACATTTTGATCATTTAGATTTAAGAGAATACAATTTCGCTCCTTAAAGATAGTCACGCATTAAAGGTAGTAGGTATAAAGTGATAGAATAGAGCTCTTGGTGGTCGCGGAAGATGCAAAAACAATATCCTAGCTTCTGTAAAATTCGGGGTTTCCAGCAAAGCAGACTGTGTAGTGGGTTGCAGCTTTGCAGGGGCGTTCCACGATCCAGAACTTCTGACAGGAGCGTCGCGATTTTAGGGTTGCTGGTCATCAAAAAATTTATTATTTTATTTTCTACAAAGTATTTTTTATCTTTTGGGCATTTATTACCAGTACCATTTCCTCGCATTAAAAAAAATAGATCGTATTATTCTTTTAGCATAATGACATGTCAGAATTACAATTTTAGTGGTTTTTTGGGAACTTACAAATAATAAAAACTAACTTAATAATCTAAATAGTATCATTTATATTAAAATAAGATACCACGAGTACCCATAACAAATCTTTAAATTACGCTATGAATTAAATGTTTTATTCAATGTTCAAAAATTACTCAAGGAAAATTTTGCATGATTTATTTGCAGTAATCTGAGATTTTTTGTGTAACATAATATTTGGCATGAATACATTAACATTAGTTAAAACATGACCTTTCAGTCACCATTGTTAAATTTAATATTATTGTTTTAGTTTATCTTATTTTTTACATTCCAGAAACACTAAAATCATGATTTTTATATCTCATAATGCAAAAACGACGTGATTTAATTTTGTAATTATAGTCAATTAATATATTTTATTTTAGCCTTAGGCGTTAACTTCTGAGTGCTGTGGAATATACATACTGTGTGTATTACTTACATTCATAACATTTATTTAAAAAGGTGGTTCAAAGATAAAAAAAAATAGCTTAAGAAAAAAAGTAACTAGGGCCTCAAAAGTGTTCACTTTACTGTGAACAGCCTATACTTACATGTAATGTCTACAAATTGAATAGAATTCGTACAAATATAAAATAACGAAATTTTTGGTGTCCAGCGCTGTGGAACTGGCCGAGCGAAAGGATTGGTTTTACATGTCAAATTATTTCAGGTGTGTCTCAGCTACCTTTCCCAACATCGCTTTCAAACAAAAAATACTTCGTACCCTTTGAAGAGAAGAACCATGTACTAGATGGCAAGTTGGAGCTAATTAATAAGAGTTGGTGTTTTAATTGAGTGTATAAATATATCATTTACTTGCAATATTTTACAAAAAAAAACTTGTAGGGATGTGGCCCGGGCAAACATGGGCAGAGTGGTTTTTCTTTGAAATCGATATTGCGAAAGGTAGCTGAGGCACGACTAAAATCATTTAACATATGAAACCATCTCCTTTCATTTGGCCAGTTCCGCATTAGGTAGCAGCGTCAACCCTTTCCTTCAGTGGCGTCATTGTGAGGGTGGGCATCAGGCACCATGGGTGGTGGCAAACAACAGCTCGCGCCGTAACGTTAATGATGGTTTATCGAGAAGATAATTTTCATCAACATGAATTACATAACTCCTCTTCGTGTTCATGCGTTTACGATTGATGATGTAGGTAGGTAGGTAGTTGGAATTATTGTTTCGTCGACAACGCGGTCATTAAAGACGGTGCACATTGCACAGGGAAGGAGTGGGGAAGGGGTGGGAAGGAATCGCCATGGGCTATGGTAAGGATCAACGCCAGGATTAGCCTGGAGTGATTTCGGGAAACCATGGAAAACTGAAATCAGGATGGTCCAACCGGAAATCGAACCCGGATCCTCCCGAATGCAAGTCCAGTGAGTTAGCACTGCGCCACCTCGGTCGATTTTACGATTGAGTTGCGTTGAGAGATTTGGGAGGCTCTAAACAACGAGGTCTTGAGAGCCGACGAGGGTGAGATGAGGTGTGAATGGAGAAGCGCTGGAATTCAAGGGCGGGGAAAACGGGAGATTCCCGAGAAAACCCGCTGACCAGCGGTATCGTACGGCACGATTCCCACTTGCGAAGGCGAGCAGTCGAATCGCTCAGCCCCCGCGGCCCCGAAGGGGAATGTGGAATGTGAACAGTTCTTGCAGCCAAGGGGTGCATTTTATTTCTGAAAAGTTAACTGTCCCTGGTGGCTGTGAAGGGGCGATGGACGGTGGGTGTGGGGCGCAAACTTCCTTCCTGTGATTGCGGTGGATGTGGAAATACTTTAATTAACATAAAAGCTTCGTCGTGAAGTCCGCGAAGAGACGTTGCCCGGTCCTGAGAGCAAACTGCTTCGTAATTACGGTTAATAAAAAAAAAAAAAAAAAAAAAAAAAANGAATGTTAAGGCGGTGCCTTACCACCGAGTATAGGCTGTTAAGTTTTGAGCACTTTTGAAATCTCTGCTTAGAATTTACTTTTAGCACTTCGAGTGCGACACACATTTACATGCCATTCAACACAAGTTAGTAGCTAGAGACCTATACCCAGCACCAGTTCTGTTTGTTTCCGTATTCCCGCGTTCCTCTGTCCTATTGGTCCACACCACAACGGGCACGTTTACTGTAATATATAACGTTCATTACTGGCCAGTTGTCAACCAATATAATGCCGAGTTAACACTTTATTTAATTGTGATATCAGAATAGAAAAATTCCTTTTTATTATAGTTATACTTACGTCACCTTAAATTCGTTCGGGACTATTTTTGCTAACACAAGCGTGTTTGCAAAAGCTGAAAGCCAGGCACAATTATGTTTTTAATGTTAACGATGATAAACACTATTGCAAAGCGTGTATATAACATACAAAATAATGTTAATATTTAATATATTTGCTGGGGCAAGTGCATATAACAATATAATTCCTCTATTTATCGCCAGTTTAAAAGTTACGTCTTTGGAACACCAGCGCACCTTGCGGCGGAATTTTTTCCTACGCCAAACTCTTTCATAAAGAATATCGTTTTCCTCCCAATCTGAGTTGACGAAACCTTATCGTGGCATACCACGAATTCACAAATAATACCTAGCAACAGCATCGTGCAGTAACGAAAAACATATACGAATATAAAACGCCCCACTCCACATGTGCATGAGCAGTTGATGGAAACGCCGGCCCATATCCGACGAGAACATTCGAGCCAATCGCAACCGAACAGATTTCAGTGGGCGAGAATCTCCTCCCCGGCGACAAGTGACGAGGCCGGGGAAAGACAACATTTACGATGTTTGACAACAGACGAGTAGAGCGGGAAAAAAGGGGAGCTCGCTGTCAGACCCGGGGACCTCCCAGAGGCCCAAAGGGACGTATCTCGTCTGCCCTGCGTAAACTCTTTTCCCTGTCACCCGGTTACAGACACCAGTCAGACGTGATTTGGGCATATGATGCGGAGAGTAAAAAACAATGGCTGTGGCAAATAAGCCAAGCGCGATTTCCGTCCACCCTTATACAAGATAGGTAGAGACCCGGAAATTTCCCGAATTAATTTCAGGACAAGTTAGACTCCAAACACATGTACGTTTGACTTACTTTTTGCTATTGGATCGCAGTTCGTGACCTACGCCATGAACAAATCTGAGCCAATAACTAACCAGCAAGTAAACAAGGACCTAATCCCGTGCTACCTGGTCTGGAGTAAAACTGGACCATCAGCCAATGAACAACTAACTGAGGCCAGAGTGCACAAATTATTGTGGAGTCTGACTTGTTGCCGAATGAATCCGCGAAATTCCCGTCTCTCTAAAAATGTATATATACACCGTGTGATAAAAATGGCTATTTGTAACACCGAAGATGCGCAGAGAAGCGAAAACTGAAAATAAAATAAACGGGTAATATTTTATTATGGCCAACCGTCTGGTCTTAGCGGTTTCATGAATCTAGCAGACAGGAAATAGCGCATTGTAAAGTTGCACATGTGATGCATCATGTAACGATAGTACACATTAATACACGCAACTCTGCAGTGCAAGCATAAGATCCGAACTAGCAGTCCTCAACACTTTGCTAGACGGCCGCGGTTTAAATCAGATGTTCAAAATGTCCACTGTCCATTCGTCCATTACCTTACACTTTGTTCAGCATCTTCTCACTAACGGCAGTAACCGCAGTAGGAGAATTTGTCAACATGTGTGTAATATCCACACACGATCTTACGCTAGATTAATTGGGCGTTGCGACCAAACAGTTGGCTATAATACAAAATGACCCGTCCACTTTCTTCTCAGTTTTCACTTCTCTACGCAACACCGGTGTAATATTTTTCTAATTTCACACGTTATGTATAATATATATATAATGCACGGATTTTAAACTACAACCAATTCATACCGTATGTAAGCAAACACGGCGTACTAAATGGTGTATTGGGTATATGATTTTCAACTAATATCAGCCTTATCGATTTTTTTATAATTTTCTTATTACAAGAACTTACAATAAGCTACGCTCAAAAAGTCGAAAATTTGTTATTGTTACTCCCGTGGTTGTTCTTACGACGTGTTTCACACCTCCTGAAGACTCTGGCACAATTGAAAACCAACGAGAAGATACAGGCTCAATAACGACTTATCGCTGTCGCAGCAAAGAGCCAATGAGCAATTACATCCTCTTGATTCTGCATATGTATGTGTAATCAAGCCTACAGTCACTGAACACGTGAATTATATCTGCCTCTACTTACGAGTAGAGATCTGAGTATTTCGTGAATACATACGTTGGCAGGGTAAAGATCCAAGCTCTCATTTAGTACTTTGGACACGCCATGTGTAACCCCAGAGTATATAAGAATACAGAGGCTAAATAGCCGCTTATACCACGAACTCGGTCCACGCGCCAGCAAAATGGCGTCACTGGTCAGCCAAATATCGGAACGCCGTTCGCGGATCACCAAACCCCCTGTTAACCTACTCCTTAGCCGGCAGCCCAGCCACAGCATGCAGTAGTAGCCAATCAGACACGAGACCCATTGCCAGAGCCTCACACAGCCAATCTGAGAATGGGTATGCCCACATTGAGGAACTACCACGTCGTTTCGTCTCTCCGCACTTATCTACACTGCGGTGTACCTGTGAGCAAGTGTCAAACATGAAGCATTAATGTGAAGTCATAATTAACACAGTGCAAAGGCTTTTGCGCTGTGGCAGCAGCGAAAAGAACAAACGGCTATCACTTGAGTCTACAGCTAACAGTGAAGTGTATATGGTCTGATGCCAAAGCATTTCGTAAGATACTCGGGGCTCTATTTATAAGCTGCTTCCGTGTTTCCGGTTGTGCACCTTCGAAAGCCCTAATTCTGATATGCTTTTCATTGTGTTTCCTTTGGCCTTATGTAAAATTAACTTTTTCGCTGGCTCGATGACTTTAGCCATGTGTTCATCATAGTGGAACTGTAAGGTTGTTAGAAATTTGAGTATGTTTATTTAAAATGCCAGTTCTTACTCGTAACCACATAAAAGGAACGGGGGCCTAAAAAATGATTTCTCTTCCATTATCTGGAAAATTCCTTAAACTGTTGTTCGGGTTGAATGTGGTAATATTTAATGGTCATGCGGCTAGGTGCTTCGGCTGTCAACAAGGCAGTTTGCCCGTGTAGGTGCCGCGTAAGTTACAAGCGGGCGAAAGTGGACGGAGTCTCGCCCCGCATTGCGCCAGGAAACGAGTAATGAGAAGCCGATTTACATAACTATATGTCTGCCGTACGGCCATTTGCAAGATTTTCCCAGTTTCCGAGAAGCCCATCTATAGTAGCGCTGATATGTAGTAGTTCTTATTTACTCTATATTTTCTTCTGTAACAGCGTGAGATGTGGCAGACTACGAGAGAATGCGTCAGCGAGTGAATGATATTAAGAACGTTTATATATTTGCCCGCGTTATATTGAATCCGCTAAGACCCAATTTACACAACTGTAGACATAACGCACGTAACGATTTTTATGTTCGGTACTGTACATAACGAAGCTCATAGGCCGGTGGTTTTCCCTGCGGGGATCTGATTCGTAAACTATTTTGCTAGTTTAATTTAGGATTGGTTCATATTATTGTTACCTTACACACAGCGCACAGCTCATTACATTGGTTGTGAGAACGAAATAAATGTTAAGTAGACTTAAATACAGCACGCATCATAAAACGTATTATTTGATTTTCAACACGTAAAATCTAAAATTAAAGTGCGTCTGAAATTGTTAGTTTGCTATCAGTCCCCTTGATGCAGCGTTGCTGCCACTCACTCGAAGTATCCGGGTTGTGATCCCGGCAGCGCGACAGGATTTCTTCTACTGGCGATGGAACTGAAACGGGATTGACGTACCTTTCAGAGGTCACGTGGGGGCTGCCTGGAGTGAACAGGTTGCAGTTGAAGTCGATATCTCCAAGATATAGTCAGGGAGAGTCGCCGCGTTGTCCCCTTGCACTGTTGAAAAATATCTGTATATTCACGTAAATTTGTACGAAAATGTACTCTTGATATACGGAAACGCGATCCGTAATTAGGAGAAACGGAGCTGATCTATGTAAATACAAAATGCGGAAAGTCTCCACATTTATTACAGCTTTGGTTTTCGGGAACGGACAATGCCGAGCCTGCACGAAACTTTCTTCGCCGCCGTAACCAGAAAATCATTGCTTATACGGCAGTTAGGACACCCACGCCACGCAGTTAGGACACCCACGCTTCAAACATCAAAAAATAGCATTAGTAACCTGTAACAGTTTGCATCACTTAAAACACGTGAATATTAAAAGTAACTTGAGTAGAATCATTATCCCGATTTTGGGACAAGGGACTGGGGGCTCGGAGCGTCGGAGCTGTTCATGCTCTGTCATTCCGGTCCCCCAGTAGCCATTTTTCCTTAACAATTTTCCTTTTCCCCCTCACAATCAACTAAATTTCACTCAAAATTTTCCTTTTCTCTCAAATTTTCCACTAGAAAATTCCCGTTTTCCCCTCAAAAAAGCACCGATCGCTCCAGCTGCAAAAACCATCCCCCAAAAGTGACCTTTGATCTTGAACCCAAAAATTTCCAAAAATCCCTAAGAATTCTAAAAAATTCCAAAAATTACCAAATATAAAAAATTTTAACAATTTATTTTAAAAATTATAAAATTAAATTTTTAGATGTTTGGGCTTAGAGGGGACGAGGGACTGGAACCGACTGGCGGCCATGTTATGACGTCCCCAACCCCCATGTTGGACCCAGGTGACCTTAACCCCAGCGACCTTGACCTTGGATGACTTTGAAAACAAAAACTTCTAATTAACGGCGGACTGCACACAAGGCAGACTCCACCCAAGACTAACTCCACCCAAGGCTAACTCCACCCAAGACTAACTCCACCCAAGGCTAACTCCACCCAAGGCTAACTCCACCCAAGACTAACTCCACCCAGACTGGTTCCTGACAAGACTGGCTTAGCTCAAGACTAGTTTCTAACGAGACCAGTTCCTACAAAACACGATAGACTAACCGACAAGACCAACCTGCCATACCTCCCACCTATACAAACAAACGACGATGGACAATCACGAATAAAGTCTCCTAATAATAGTCTCGTAGCTAACCCCTTCGCAGAAAATCTTCGCAGAATATTTTTGCCAGAGCTGACCATACAGCGATTTCTATTATGCTGGTACGAGTATTGATGTCATGTTCATCCTGGATGATGGAGATGTGGGCTGCATACTGGACCATACTGCACTCCACTAGGACCATAAATATCTTCTGTTCCCGCCGGTGAACGAGTGACCCCCGGGTCCAAACTAACCAAGTTGATGACTACCCTTGAGGCTAAGAGTGATGATATTACTATGTTAACCTCAAGCAGGCATTCAGTCGTGGGTTACGGCTGAAGGCTATACACCGGGCGGATACTGCAATTCAACCAAAAGGTGTGGCTGAAACCTTATATTGACCTGAATGCTGAGAAACGCAAGGCAGCTACGAACGCCTTCGAGAAGGAATTTTACAAGCTAATGAACAATGCTATGTACAGTAAACTCATGTAGAATAAGCGTAAATGCCAGCGCATGAAACTTGTATGCCCCAAACTGCGTGCAAAGAAACTTATCGCAAAACCAGCTTTCAAATGCAGAACTATATATGATTAACCTCTCTATCATTGGTTAAATTAGATCACGAACGTATTACATTTGATAAACCCATCTACGCTGGCTTCACCGTACTTGACCTGTCGAAAACTCTCGTGTATTGCTTGCACCACGATCTCATGCAGGCACGGTATGGCAGTAACATGAGCCTCACCTACATGGACACCGACTCCTTTGTGGCGGATATCTGTATTCCTGACTTATACAGGGACCTCGCCTCAGACCCGGCACTTATGACCGAGTTCGATACTATTACCTACTCTCCCACTCATCCCTGCTACTCGCCCGCCAACGCAAGGGTGGTTGGTAAATTCAAGGATGAGCGTATAGGTTATCACCGCCATTCACCTCTCGCATGCATTACGGGCACAAGAACGGCACATGCTATGTTGATGAGGTGCTGCGACTCATGGCAATATCATATCTGCAGTATGAACTGTGAACTCAGATCAACAGCACAGAGTTCACGATACTCCCGGACATGATTAGGATGCTCATCGAATCGATACCAAGTCGGGTTCAACAATGTATCGCCCAGCATGAAGGCCCCATTATTTACTGATCATCCTGTAAAATTTTATGCCACTGGCGTCTTGTCTGTACGTGAAAATGAAATAATTTGTTCTGCATCTGTTTCACTATCTATGCATTCAGTTTGGTCTGTTTTTTTTTCTTTTTAACATTCCTTCGTGGTGTAGCCTTTTCCTGCCAGACAGTGTATTATCTTTAGGGAGCAGTCTTGACTGGGTTTCGGCGAACTGGTCATTAGTAGTGCTTATATACACTAAACTACGGAATTAAGAGTGTTAGATGCCGTGAATCTGCAAGCAGTGAATATTTTACAAATGCGGGCGTGAATAAGTAATAAAAGGACTTGGAAAAGCTAAGAAATGAAGATTGTTTGGGGAGGAGTGAGCACCTCCGGTCCTGTGTTTCCTCTTCTAAACACTCCTGACCAAACCGAGAAAGGTTATTTTCCGGAGAGAAGAAGGATGGGGTGCTAGATCTACGACGCGTTGGTTCGGAATGGTCTCGCGCTCAGGGCGGCCGTGCAGGCATTGGCGGAGAGTAAAGAGTGCCTCGTGCTTGCTCTCGTAAGTACCTTCGGAGGGTGTATAACGCACGGCTTGCGTCGCCACGTGCTAGGCGTTGCACATATGAAACAGAAACTGTTATTGAACACGACATATAAGTAGATACGTGGAACATTTGGCAAGTCATTTAGGGACAATTTATATTTTACACACTTTTACGTTTTTGTTCAGTTTTCAATTGTTGCGGGAAGTACTTGACACCTTCTTGGACGAATAAAAGCCAATAATTACCACACAACAAAATACACACCCATTTGCTCCCTTCCACTGTGGTAGCAAGCAGCTTATACGCATTTTATCTTTGCTTCAATACACAAATTAATGTGAAATCTGACCTACCTGTCATTGAACACGCGAATTTTTCCGGTCCCTACGGTTTCATTATTTCAACCACTTGAAAGCAGTTTCATGACCACTACAAAAAACTTTGTTAATTGAGACGTCACTGAAAACATGTTTTGTATGTTTAAACTTTTTTGTAGTGTTGTCAAAACTATTTTACCGAATGCAAAATAAAATCGCATAATTTTAATTTGTTAAAAACATCTGGTAAGGTCTACATTAAAAAAATGTTAATGCATGGGGGTTATTATTTTGGGAGTTCCACAAGTATTCCGTATAGACGAGGGGTAGCAGTTGTTCCTTATTCAGTAGTAATAACGTGGGGAAGGTAACGTGTAAGTTACAATGATGTGTGTCGTGGTTTTAAAAGGTTTCGTGGATACTACAACCTTTCAGTTTCCAGCTCCAGGTTATGTGGCGGGGGTTTTTTTTTTTTTTGCAATCAAATGCATTCTTTCGAAAAAGTTATGCCAGTGATTCTCAGAACAAGTTTACCTTTGTTGAATTACGGCCATGAAGCGAATTAACAGAATATAATTTTGTAATTTTTGAACCATTCATGAATGCGTTTTGTGTACTAACCTTAAAGATATATATTTTATTACACAATGGCAATATCAAAGTTACAGTTTATATTATTTCATTGTTTGCCTGTTTAAAACTGCCATCACTTGAAAATTCTGAACTTGTGTGGTGACAAAATCTTCCAGGAATAAAAATGCGCTGAAAAATAATTTTCTGTAAGTGTTGTCAGCTCTATATTTAA
Source organism: Clitarchus hookeri (assembly GCA_002778355.1). Taxonomy (NCBI): domain Eukaryota; kingdom Metazoa; phylum Arthropoda; class Insecta; order Phasmatodea; family Phasmatidae; genus Clitarchus; species Clitarchus hookeri. Next base: position 83,805 of record NQII01002305.1, read on the forward strand.
ATGCTTTCCCTTCCCAAATGTTCAGAGGAATTTGTCTTTTTTAAAATTGCGTTTTTTTTTGTTTCGTCGATTTCAACGATGATTCGTTTCATGACACTCTTTGGTTGTTTTCTTTTTATAAATAGTATAACAAAAAGTTACTTCAAATAGTACTCTAACCAAAAAACAAAACTAATAAAGTTGGCCTGGGCACTCGTGAAGGAAACGAGAACCTGAGAATACGAGGAAAAAAATATTTATCGCTTTTCTCTGGGCGCAATCCACGTTCAATGCGCCGTTCAGACCGTTCAGACTCCGCTGCTTTATTAAGGATGCCGACTCAATCTCAAATTCTGTATTTTTATTTTTGGCTGGTTTTATATAGCTAACCCAACAACTTTTTTTAAACATAAAAAAAAGCTTAGCTAGAACCAACACGGGGCATTTAAAAACCAAATATTTCTGGGCGAAGTCCATAAACTGAGAAACAGCACAACTGCGTTAACAGACTGGCTCGTGGGTTGGTTAGCCCGCTCGCGAAAAGGTTCCGAAAGCGTAGAGCGATGGTAGA